>NW_004624942.1:341871-358074 GCF_000247695.1 Heterocephalus glaber | reverse complement strand
ATACCTAAAATGTACCAATAAATATATATATAAATAAATAAATAAATAAATTAAATGAATTTGAGGCCAGCCTAGACTACATAGTGAGAGACCCTGTCTCAAAAAACGAACAAACAAAAATATTCTTTCACTATTTTAGTAAGAAAATGTGTGCTAATACAAGTTATGGTCAAAATATATAGTGAATGTTTAAATTTTTAAAAATTATTATAATAAAAGACAAGTTGCCATTAATTCCCTTCAAAATGCCCCTCCACAAACTACATTTTGAATGCTCTTATCATTCTTGCTGCTTTCAGAAGCAGTTCATGAAGACCTCTTTCATGAGTGTCTTTATGAGGTATGATCAAAGATACTGTGAATGCTACTGCTGATTACCATCCCCTGGAAAGGCAGGCTCATAAACACACAACAGTGTGTCTTCATCTACTTTATCATTCGAACCGGCACTGTGCAACTTCTGGTTCTTTCCCCAAAGTCAAAATGACCATGAACGATAAATGTTTTGACTCATTTCGGAACATTGAGGCAGCTATGAAAGCACCATTAAAGAAATCTAAGAGGACTTCCAGAACTACTTCAGAAAGTGTCAAGAACAATGCAATGGAGTTCAAACTCAGCCTGAACTAAAAACCCTGCCTCCAAAACAAATAAATAAATACATAAATAAGAGCAATGTGACATGTCTGCTTGAAATGAGGGAGAATATTTTGAGAGGGATTAAAGGCAGTTTGTCTTTTGCTGCAACAAACTTTTTAAAATTTAAACATTGACTGTATTTGTTGATCACACTTCACATATCTCAGAAATATTTTAAATAATAAACCTAAAAGCGAAAGAAATTTTCTCTTTATCTCTAATATAGTCAGGAAATTTATCCAGTGTACTTCAGTTACTTATAGTATATGGAAAATTCTATATACTAGTAACCATGTCATGAATAGCCAGTACTGTTGACCAAGTTAAGATTGTATCAATAAGAAAAATACACTAATCCCTCCTTATCTTTGGTTTCTTTTTCCATGGTCTGAAAATATTGAATGGAATATGAGCAGGAGCATATTCATATAACTTCTATTAGAATATATTATTATAATACTATTTTATTATTAGTCATTATTAATATTTTATTGTACCTAGTTTATAAATTAAACTTTATAATTAGTTTGCATGTAGAGGGAAACTATATATAAAATTCAGTTCTACCCACTGTTTCAGGCAACCATTGGGGATCTTGGAATGTATTTCTCTTGGATGAGGTGAGGACTAATGTATAGCTCTCAAATTCCCAGATATTACTGTCAAATAATTTTTAGCATTTTTAAGTTTCACATTTCACTACATATGTGTAAGGATCAAAGGATCAGTGAGTTAAATTTCTTTGGCAGCATCATATTAATAATTCCAGGATCAACATAACTCAAGTGAGGAGGTAGTGAAGAGTAACATCTAACACATGGGCTCCTGTGTGTTGGCTCAGGATCTCTGGGCTCCTCTCCTTTCACTTCTTCCCAGATGTAGACCTGCTGCGTGCCCTTGGGCAAATCATTTTTCTGCTGGAGTCCTCTGTAAAATGTCAAGACAAGCACCCTGGTTGCAGAGATATGAAGATTTAGGAAGAGAGCATGAAGGACATGCTTTTCACAGAGCCTGGCACTGAGGAGCCACCAAATGAGTCTTAGCTATGAGATTAAATTTCCATCCAATTATTCATGCTAAAGTTTTTTTTTATTTAAAGGGGGACTATGGCCATTTTTAATAAATTTCTGCATATTAATATTATGTACTTTAGCAGTAAATACTAGAAAAAGAATCTGGCTAATAAAACAATTAATTATTACTAAAACAACACAAAGTTCTACACAACTTCCTAACTTTAAAAACAAGTGTATAAAGACCTAAAATAGCTCTTCAAAAGACTCAATGATATTAAACACAAAGAATGGATTTAAAAGTCACTTTATGTAAGTATAAAAGTTATCTATAAACAAGGTGGACAATTGAAACCATGCAGAAAGATGCAAACTAAAAGTCTTCCTTACCCCTAGGGGACAAGTCCCTCGCTTCAAAAAGTCCTTCTCTTTCAAAAAGTTTGTGGATCCTTTCAAAATATTTAATGCATCTCTTAGTATATAAATCTGGTGTGCTTGTTCACAAATGGAATCACACCATATTGCTATTTGCATTTAGATGTTTTAAACTTAAAAATCTATCTTAAAGATTTTCTCATACTTTTAGAGGATGCATGATACTAATATAACAGATATTTTATAATTTATTGATAAAATTCTCAATAAATGACAAAGGTTTCTAGTTGTTTTCTTCTTACAAAGTAACCTGGAAATATACTTTTGTACACATATGTGTATTTCTGTAGACATAAATAAAGATAAGCTTCTGGCAGTGAAGACCTAGTAGACCATTTTATGACACTTGAAAAATAAAGTTAATGGCCATGCCTGGTGGCAACACACTTGTAATCCCATCCCTTGGGGGGCTGAAGCAACAGTATCATGAGGTTGAGGCCAGCCTGGGCTACATATCAAGGCCTTGTCTCAAAAAAAGACAAATAAAATTAAAATGTACATTTAATGCAATTAGTCAGAGTGGATTTTTGTATTTGTAGGTTACCTAGGTCCTCCCCCTCTCTTCCTTCATCATCATATCTTATTGGAGATTAAATTGGGGCATATAGCTCTGTACTTGTGAATTTAGAACACTGAAATCCCGCCAGTTCCAAGTTTAAATTCTCTAAGCCTAGTCCTGCACATTGGAGAATAAAATGAGATGTTGAAAATACAGTAAGCATTAAGCCCAGTAGCATTTCACATGGGTGGCTTAATCCACTCGGGCTACTATAATGAAATATCAAAACTGAGTGCCTTACAAACAAGAGAAATTTCTTTTTTCTAGTTCTAGAGACTGACAGGTCCAAGGTCAAGGTGCTGACAAAACCGGATGAGGGCCCACTCCCTCATTCTTCCTGATAGGACAGAAAGGGTAACTGCTTTCTCGGACTTTCTTTCATAAGGACACTAGCTTGGTTCACTGGGGCTCTGTCCTCCTAACCGAATCAGCTCCCAACGCCCCCACCTCCTAATATTAGCACCTTGGAGGTAAGCACTTCAACATATGAACTTTGTGTGATTAGAGGGAGGCATAAACACTGAATCTGTGACAACTGATAGCCTCCCAATAAACGATAGCAATAAGTAGTAATTTCTTATTAATAATTATCTAGTGATAATGGTGACTCTTAAGGAACTCCAGGCCAGAGTTTCACAAATAACCAATTTTAAAATATTGAAACAAGCAATTGCAGCTACCCATTGATCATTTACTTGGGGTATATTTTCCTCATGCTTTAAGGCAACTTTAATTCTTCTCTTAGAATTTGAAATAATAATTCCAATTCTTTCAGAGTTTTATTTCAAAAATGTGATTTTCTCTTAGACAACACAGTTCTTAAACAGGGAGGTCATTTCTATCACCCCAGATCAGAACTTTGCCCAATGTCGAGTGAGGCTGGACACAAGTCCCACAAGAAATCTGGGCCAAGGCTCGTTTAGATTATACCTTTTTCTGGGGAAGGTGACAGTGATGACTGGAGTTTCTGGCAGCAGGGGCAGAGGTTCCAGGATTGGTGTCCAGTGTCTGGAGTTGGGCCTGGACTAGGGCTGTCTCTGCCTGGTGGCCCCATAGTGATGGCCGTGGGGACTTCCCTGTCAGCCCTGTGGCACTGTGGCCCCTACACTGCCCTAACATCAATCTATTTCTTCCCTGCTTTAATAGGCAGAAGGAGTTCTCTTACTGATGACTGGGCACCCCAAATCCCAGTCCCGGTTCAGCTCCTCTCATTTCCTCACCTTGATGTGCCATAACTTTGTCTGCCATCTGCTCAGGCCCTTCCATGACTTCACTCTGAATTCCTGTCACTGGAGGAACCATGAGTCTCCCTACAGATGTCCTCAACCCCAACGCCTACTGTTAACACAGTAAGGAGTGTGCAAAGTGTAGGTCAGAAAATGCCACTGCTCTTCTCACAATCCAGATATGTCCCACTCCTACTCCACTCTGAGTAAAACCAAATCCTACAGTGGCCTACAAGACCCTACAGGGCTTCTCCCTCCCTTTATCAAGTCACCATTCCTTTTGCACCCTCTGCCCCAGAGCTACATTATTTCAAAGGCTTCTCTAAGCCACACCTCCCTCACGCTGTCCTTTTGCTAGTCTCAGCAAACCCCAGGCACCCCTCCACTCCAGGGCCTTCTCTTTGGCTCTTCTGGGCCTGGAGCCCCCTCCCTCCAGGACACTACCCACAATTCCTGCACTATCCAACTCCCTTATTTCTTCAGGTGTCCTTTCCTAATCACCATAGGTTACACACCCAACTCCTTATTTCTCTTATTGCTTTTTTTAATAGTATTTCTTATCCATCAAATGAAATATTTATTTGTTTATTGTTTGTCTCTCCCCCATTCCACTGTAAGCTCATGAAGCAAGGGCTGTCTGATTCTTGCTATGTCCTCAGGGGCTAGAGCATTGCCTAGCTCCTAGTTAAGAACTCAAAAGACATTTGTTTAGTATGACATGAATGAGCTAACAAATGAATGAATGTGGATATATATGAGATTCTCGGTTTGAGGGCTTGTAAATTTATTACCTGTTACTTGAAGAAATATTGTAAAGGCAGCAACCTTAATAGAAATGACCCATTTCATGAATGTTTCATGTTTTAATGAAAAAGAAAAGCATCATAAAAAATTTACTATGGTCTGACTGAGACTTTCATAAGCTCAGTCAGAAATATCTAAGGTGTGACTTAAGGGACATACTAAGGAATCACTTGTCCAAACCAATTAATTTCTCTGCTTCATCACAGAGTCCAACTTTATCAGTATTTTTAATATTTATTCTTCTGTTCTAAGAACCTGGGCTGTAGCAATCAATAAATCAAAGTGCTGTCCTTGTAGAACTCACATTTTAACTGGGTACATTCAATAAAGAAAGAAAGAGCAAGTGTGGGAGGTAACAAGAGCATGGAGGAAAATTAGAACAGGTGAGGGAGAGAAAGAGGTATAAATGAGTGGGTGGGGCTTTGTAGGCAAGAAAAATGGGGAAGTTAGTGTTAAGGAAATGATATTTAAGCAGAGGCCTAAATGAGGTATGGGAGGAAGCCATGTGGACAATGTTCAAGCCCCCTTGAAGACATCTCAGTGATGGTGACCTCTGGCTGTCTAAGAAATATAGGTTAGACACCTGCCGTAGTATTAGAATTTGTTATAGCCAAATTCCATACAGTTTCATTTTATGCTATAATATGTACTTGTGTATTTTACTTTAAAAACTGTTATAGCTCCTTATTGGATAGGCAAACTTGAATCTCTTTCTAATACAGATAGTACACCTGGGAGCTTTGGGGCCATTCTCCTGAATGCACTACAGGACCAACTCCTCCACTCACCTGAACCTGGGCAATGCCTCAGAGCTATCCCCTGACCCTTGTCTAAGGCTTACCACACAGGGGCAGAGATAAGGAAGCAACCCCCCCCCTCCCCCAGCCTGCCCTGTAAAATTCCAAAGTCCCAAACCAGAATGCCTGCATACCAAATCCTCCTGCATGACCTGCAGTAAGAGCTCATGAAAGGTACATACATAGGGACTGCGTCTCATACATCCAATTATAGCAGAGTAAATTGTGGGAAAGGAAATGCGCACTAGACTCTGCTGGCCTGACTCAGCAACCTGTCAATCACGTTGTCAACCATGCTCTGGAAGACTCAATTGGAAGTGCCCTAGACCCGGTGAAACATTTTAAATCCCTAAACCTAACATCTTCAACATTTGTCCCAGTCCCGTTCTCCTTTCACTGCCAGGAGCCTACTCACTCTGTGCATACTGCTGCCTAACTGATCATTGTACTGTTTCCTTGTCCCATGCCATGTCTAATCCTTTGTTGGTCATGCATAAGAACCTAGGAAGGAACCCATCTAGGAACCCATCACCCACAGTAATATCACCCATGGTAACATTTTTGTCAAAGCACAAAAATGCAATAGATCTTAATTGTTTTTATTCTTTTAATTCTAGATTTGGACAAATAGAGTAAGTGTTCTGATGGGCTGAGCAGAAAGCTTTGGTTTTATGACAGAGAAGGGCTGCTCAAAGCAGAAACAAGGAATAAGAAGTGGCTTGGTCATTTCAAAGTTTCTTTTCTTATAAGGCAAGAACAGGGACATAGAATAATAGAGCAATAACTGATTGATTAACATCAGATTATATAAGGTTATTTTTGGTAACAATTAAAGGATGCAAGGGTTAAGGCAACGGTAACTCATTATCATGCCAACTGCCTGTTTGGGAAATTTGGCTATCTCTTACTCTCCTGAGGAAAGTCAGAGAGCAAACCTAGTTTCTGTGATACATTTTTATTTTTAATTTTTTCTGTTGGGCCCCAGCACAGGACCTTAGTAAAAAACAATGGTTTTCCATAGTTTTTATTTAACACACACATATCTGAAATTTGGAAGAAGAGATGGCTTCAGAATCAGCAGAGGAGACACCTTTTGTTTTTGTTGTTGTTGAAATGAAAATAAAAGGCAAAAGTGAAGGAGCATATAGCTATAATTTTTATTTCCAATTTTCCAAATGCTGGAATTTATCATAGCATTCTAGTTTATTAGAAAGAACCCTAGTTTCAGTTATATTTGCTCAAAGTCAAATTCAAGTCCATTTTCAAGATGTTTGGATTTTTCTCCTGCCAAATGAGTGAAATTTATACTTTCTATGTTGCTGTTTTGTACAAAAAAAAATCATGTAGGTGTAACTATCAAACATCTCTTTCAATTTTTTCATCAATCAACTGTATGACTGCAACCAAGCTCTATGGGCACTTTGTGTTTCATTTCTGCAACTCGTGAAAAGAGGGTGATCTCCGATGCTCATAGTTTATGCCTCAGAGGGAAAATGACACATGGTACTTAATCCCCTAGTTAATCCTCAGCATCTCAGCCTAATTGGTATATCTTCATAGGATTTAGAGGGACATCTAAGATGATGGGAAAGTGGAGGATGTAGACCTGGTATGGGGGACTTCTGAGAAGGGACGTTTGAAGTATTTCTTTCTTTTGACCTTTTTATGTGCTGCACAGAGATAATATACCAAGGGCCACTTGATCCCAGGAAATGACATACTGAGAAAAAGAGCAACAAGCTGGAGGATACTGGGGTCCAAACATTGGGAATATGCTATGCCATCCTTAGACTCCCTACACTAGTCCATCCTTCATCTGAGAAAGATGTATGTGTCACAATCCTTTTGAATCTTTCTATTATAGTAGTCAAAGCCAATCCTAATGAATGAACACACCTGTGACTTTAAAGTATTTTGTGTTTAAAACATGCCATATATGTTTTCTCATTTCACTTCTGCAATTATCCAATGAAGTACCGGGAAAGAAATGTCCTTCCCATCATCAATCCAACCTTTTAGGAAGTTAAGTGACTGGTGTGTGATCAAATTACTAGTAAGTAGACAAGCGGGTCCAAATAGAAGTTTAGAATCTTGTGAATATGAACCCTCCCCCACCACACACTTACATAGTACATAGGCTTTAGCATTAGACAAACCTAACTTGGAGTTTTTCTGTCTAGCTCTTGGTGTATTATGAAAATTATCAAACTTTTCTGATTCTCTTGTCTGATCCACAAGGTAGGTAAACAATATCTCTAAGGGACTAAATTCTAAAGGAAATAATGTTTGTGAGGTCTTGGTGTTGGGTGTGGTACATAGTAGATGCTTAATAAATACAGCCCTATGTTTATTCTTCTAAAGACTATGCAGATATGGGAATAAAGGAATGGAAAGTACAGGTCAAACTACAAGGTGTGCTCCTACTTGAAGTTCTCTGTGTCTATAAGGAATTTGAAAAATTTTGATTTATTTCTGACCAAGTGAGCCTGTGTGACCAAGTTTCTTAAGTTCTCTGAATATCTTAAAGATATTTCTTCCCATGAATTTTGGGGAAATATCACAGAAAATGTCCTTTGCTTTCAAAGCTTCACAAGAAAATGGGAAAGCAGCCATTTCAAACCAATTTTTCAATTTCCCTGGAAGAAATAGGGGTGCCAGCTCTGAGTATCAAGATCAGTTTTATTTCTTGAATATTGGTTGAATTAGTCAGGCACATACATGGTCCTGGGCTGGAATTTTGAAGAGAGCCATGAACTTCTAGAGGAGCTGAGATTTATGAATTTCTTGGCTGAGCATTGTAGACAGGTTTGATGAGGTATTAAGAGTTGATTCTTCCACATATGGAGGGAACATATCAGGTGTTATATGATACAGATTTTGTCTTATGAGAGTACAAACTACAAACACACGGCACGTCAGAGTAATAACATGAATTAGTATGTGTGGCAGAATGCATGACATTTCTGAATCTGAATCTGTCAGCAATGACAAGTATTCTTCCATTTACAAGTATTTTCTCATTTTCTGATTCAACTGGATAAGTTAATGTTTGCTTCGATCTTATTCAGAGCAACAGAATAGATCAAATAAACACTGCATTTTTTTTTATAACAGTCTTTGGTAGCATTTGTTTGATGGAAAGGACTCTGGTCATTCAATTTCATGTCTAACACATGCGCCACACTCTGAGACAGCAGGAAAGCCCAGAAAGGCAGCTGTTGGAATGACTGCACTCCTGCTCAAGCCTGACATTTCCAAGGGAGGATTTGATTACAGCTAGCAATTTGGAATTATGGGCAAGGAAATAAAGTGCATAGACCAGGAAACATTAAGAGATGAAAATAACAAGGTAGCGAGGCAGTCTGCATTGCATCCTCATTTAGGTGATGAGAAGTAAGCAGATGATCTTGCTAAGAGGGCTCCCTGCTTCCAGCAGTAAAACTCACTTTCAGACCTAGTCAAGTTGGGATTCTTCATGGCTCAGGTGTCAACCTGTGGGGTTCCTCTATAATGTCTTCTTAAGTTTCCCTTATGAAGCCTTCATGCCTAAGAAAAGGCAAAAAATACATAACAATAATAGCAATACATGCTGATACTAACATGTCCATGCATAGGTATAATATGCAATAATTTCAAAGCACTTTGACATATATTATCTCAGTTAGTTCTGAACACAACTGTAACACTCAGCCTTTCTTCTCTTCCTACTGTGAGCTGAGTAGAGTACTGAGTTCTCCATGCAATGTCTCTAAAGACGTAATTGTCAAGGAAGACATCAGGAAACATAATGGGTATAGTACATATGCAGGGGATGTGAAAGGATCAATGAACAAGCACTAGTCCAGGGATGCATGGCTGTTCTGCCATTTATTTTTACTCTTTGGCAGTGGGTAGTGAGAACCTCTTTAGATCTTTTGTTTCCTCATATGCAAAATTAGATTAGCCCATCCTGTCTGGACTCCCTCACAGTGTTACTATGTAGATCAAATTATATGTGAGAAAACCCTTTCTAGCTTGCCAAATGCAAAATAAACATTTTATTTTTTTTTTCTGCACTTTTCCCAACATCTGTGCCATTAACCTCAACAGAAGCCTCAGTCTATTGAAGAGTAGAAAAGATAAATCTTTTCCACAGGAACTCGTCTCAGTAGCCTCTGGGGCATTTTACATTTCTTATAATCAAAACATATAGCCATTCATCTGGTAGCCAGATGCCTGAATTACAATCTAGTGACACCTGACACCAAGAGGAAACTAAGGTCCTATACAATCTTTTACAAAGTTGTTTTATTATTTCATTTTACTTATTTATTCATTTGCAATACTGGGAAATGAATCCAGGGGCCAGCATGTAATAGGCCAGTGCTCTTCCACTAAGTACATCCCAGCCCCTTTATTTTTTGTTTTTAAACAGGGTCTCTCTAAGTTGTTGAGGCTAGGCTTGAGCATCATTTTTGATCCCTGCACCTCAGTTTTTCTACCTAATCAGAAGTTCCAAATTTAGCTCCAAGATTCTAGCTTTTTTTGGAGAAAGCACACTAGTTGATACATATATGCTTACTAATCCAAGAACCCAGAACTTACTGGCTGAAATTTGCAACTTGTAAAACATTTCTTTTTCATTTCTTTCCAACATCAACAAGATTTCTCTATCAATAGTCTATTAAAAGCAGATACAAGTGCCCATGTAAAATAAAAGCAGTACTCCATTTGTGTGAGAAATTTGACTTCACATTTTTTTGAAAGCACTTTGAAGTAATGTTTTCTCAGCTTTCTTTCATTGAACAGTGCATTCACGAGAGAAGTTTGGAAAATGTATTCTATTCTAGTGTTATTTTTGGTGTCTACTCAAGAAACAACCTCATAAACTGTTTGTAAGGGGGTTTTTTGTTTGTTTGTTTTGTGTTTTTTTGTTACCGGGCATTGAACTCGGGTCCTTGTGCTTGCACAGCAGGCGGTGAAACCACTGAGCTAAATCCCTGGCCCCTCAACCTCATACACTGTTAAATTGATAACCAACCAGTCACTCCCCAAATTAGGAGGCCTCAGTTCATTTTAAGTAATCTAACTAAAATCTCAAAGTTTTGGTAATCTGGGCTGTATGGTGAAATAAAAAGGTAAAGATATTGGTTTCTGGTGTTCAATGAATATGGAATAATGTGATTTCAGAAGCCACATTATCAATAAGATTCACAGGAACACAGAACTAAAGGGGTTAATCATTACTAATTCAGTATACATTTACTGTGCAACTATGTGTCCAGAACTGATACAGATCTAAGGCTAGAAGAGTATACAAAACAAAATTTCCCTGGCACTCACATTCTAGCAGGGAAGAAAAAAAAATAAAGGTAATATTTGATATTGCTAATGTATCAAGTGGCATGTTAGAAATTGGTAAGAATGATGGGAAACTTTTTACTCTGAGTCTCTGTTGAATTTTAACATTTTGGAAACTGCAGAAATAGAAAACAATTTTTAATCATATACATTTATAGTTACCTTTATATGAGGGTAAATATATATAGTTATGATTGATTTCTTATTTCCCAGAGGCACAAACTTTTACAGCTGTTTTTCCTTACCTTCTTTCAGAATTGTGCCCTATGCAATGATACTCAGATAAAGCAGTCAATAGGAAGATTTATTTTCTGTTCCTTTTTAACACTTCTAATTCAGGCAACCAAACAAGTTTGAACCAGTTAGAGCACTAAAGCTATCCTCCAGAATCTATGTTATTCAGGTAGTTTGCAAGACTGCAAACTAATACCCACATGTACCAACTAAAATGACATTCTATTTTTTTCTTTGCTGTGGTATTCATATTTAGAATTGTAATATAAAACCCTGTTGCAAAGTTAAAACTCGGTTGCAGAAAATATTTGGAAAAAACATGCAGCCGGTCTGTGCCTATGATGTCCCTGTTATTTTTTATTTACTAAAATCAAATAAGAAAAAGAAACAGAAAACAATATAACAATCTACTCACAGCTATGTATTTTTCTTTTATAATTTGACATCATTTCAGACCAAAGTGGAGAGACATGTTTTTTCAGAAATCTATCAGCACAGAGTGGATATTACTACTGGCATCAGAATTAGTTTGGTAGGTATGTAGTAGGTTTGATTCAGTTTTTCATGTCTATCTTCAAGTTCATGCCAAAATTTTTCCCTAGTGTAAAGATATGTTAAGGTTAAACTTCAAAGCAATTAACTAATTACCTACTGATTATAGCCATTGGCATTTTAAAATACAGAACACTATCCCCTTCACTATAAAAATGGTTTCCATTTTTGTTATATTAATGTTATTCCACTAAACAGTGCTGTTACAGGAAATCCCAGAAGCAATCATGGTATACATTGTTGAGCAGCTCTGTAAAGGTGGCTTGTAGTCATATTTGAACATGAGCAAGAACAAATGTCAAGGAAGAAACTCCTCAGCTTCTAATGATAGTGGGGATGTCAATTTTAAAGCCAGATAAATATCAAGCAAAGTTATAGGACAGCTAAGAAAGTGACAATAAAGCCCACCATGTCCAGGAACACTCCCAGTAGCAGAAACACAAGAACTCTATTTGGAAATGTGGATCACATATTTCAAGTGGCCAGTGTACCAACTTCAGCCTCTCGGCAGAAATGTCAGCTGAGTATGCACATAGCATTGGTGGATGACAGCAAGCAAACTTTAGGCAAGCAACCTACCTCCCAGCTTCAGGGATCTTGCTGCTCCTGCGAGCACACAGTAAAGGCAGTGTGAAGGCAGACTGGAATGATATGAGAAGAAAGGAAGGCTGGAGCCTTTAGGCTTTGCCATCATTGTATGTGTTTAAATATGTAAGCGAATTTTTGAAAGTTAATTGGAGTTACATTTTCACTGAAGCCTCATTATCAGGAAATAGCCTGCTAGCAACAGTCTGTCATCCATAGTGAACCTCAGAAACTTCAACTGGGGTAAAAACAGTAAGTTGGCAGATTTCCCTTTGTACTGCTCTTCTCCCTCTTGCTGTGTCTTGAGCCTACTTTGCCTAACAATTCTCCTTCAAGCACTGTTTTTAGGGGGAAGAGGCCATTCACTCTGACGAGGAAACAGCCCAGAGGAGGCAGCTCACAGAGTAGCTGGGACACTCCTATGCTTTAGAGCTATGCCTCTGGGCCTGGAAATCTGCAGAAAATTCATTTTGTTGTTGTCATGTAAACTTAGTTCAAAAAATCGCTACTTTCACCAGCCATTTAATTGTGAGTTCATTTAGTAATAATACAGTACTTCTGGGCCTGCACTGTTTTAAATAATTGTTTGTGTTTACCCACATGCAGAAGGCCCAGAACTGCAGAACCAGAATAGCTTGTATTCTTTTCCATGATACAGCCGATATACCTTCCACATCTGAATATACTAATTTCCATTAAACAAGGGCATTACCCAGCCTATAGTGCTTAACATGTGTTAGGCTGGAAGACATTATGTATAGTAATCTTTTCCTAAGTATTATTTGAATGAAATATCTTCCAGTATTTAAAAGAAAAAATAGGATGCAAAAAATTATTTTACATGGAGCCCATGGCCTTTTTTCAAAGATTCTTTTGCACCTCTGTTTTAGGAGTTACACTAGCTTCTTGCCTCACTGTTCATTGCCCTGGCTTGTACTTGAGATGATTTTATTCCATCAGCCAATTCCAATCAGGAGTGAGATGCATCCGAGCTGGCTTTACTCTGCCAAGCAGATAATCCCCTCATGACTGGTCAGCATTCTCAATCCCAAGAATCTGACTTTGAGAAGCAGAGGCTGCTTTCATTTTGTGCAAAATAACCTTAGAGACAGATAAAATCTGACTTTGAGGTATTATCCTTGTCCCCATCATTGACTACAGTTCCTAGCTGCCCTTTTCCAATATGGACATTGCAAATGTGTGGCTCTTCACAGTGATATTTAGTTCCTAAAACATTCAGAGTTAGGGCCCAATTTGCATAATTCTATTAAAAGGTTTATACCTCAACTTTGAAAAAATATTTGAGGAAATACGATTTGGGGAAAAGAAGTCTTATCTTTTGGTCCAGAAGGGGCTTGGTGGCACCAAGCTTGTTAATGTTAGGATTGCACGGTAAGCACCAAAAACTGGAAAGAAAAATAGACCAGAGAGTTTCTTTTATCTCCAGTCCAAGTCTGCAGTGGTTTGAGGCTTAAAATAGAGAAGGATTTTCTATCTCTTGCACTGTACTGCAAATTTGGAAATTGGAGTCATGGTACAGTGACGAAAAACGCAGGTGCATTCTGTAGATTTCAGCATAAGATTTATTGGCCTTTTTCAATTGAGGACAGTGCATTTTGGTGTCATTATGGAACTTGAGGAGATCTTGCCTTGATCCAGTTTGAGGCCCTCTCATCATGTCTGTTTTGATCAGATGCTGTTGAGTGTCATTTACAGATTGGCAGCCAGTCTGGCATACATTTCGCATATTCAGCTTCTAAGCTGGTACCTAGTGAACCAAACACCTTCAACTGTGTAAATGTTACCAAGTTGACTGCAATTAAAATATTCCCTACATGTTGCACAGGTATCTATCAGGTAACCTGCTTCTACAGGAGTCAAGGACTGTGCATTCATAGAATGGCATGCTGTCAGAAAAGTGTGTGAAGACTCCTACATTTCCTAGGGCCAAAGAGTGCACACAGCCTCTATTCTAGAAACTTAAAGAACTTCCAGCTTATCCAGCTCCATCAGAACCTGCTGAAGTCTGGGGACCTGCCTCAATGCTGACTTCCTTTTCTTTCCCTAGTCACTAGAATTGCTGTCAAGTCCAAAATATGACTTTAGAACCCTAAGTTCCTAAATACATAAAGTTCAATTTTATTTTTGAAGTAACAGAAAATTTTAAAATATGCTAGTTAGGGCTGGGGATTTAGCTCAGTGGTTCCGCCACCTGCCGCAAAAGCGCAAGGTCCCAAGTTCGATCCCCGGTACCAAAAAAAGAAGAACTGAAGTAAAATATGCTAGTAGCAGAATAGCTTTTCTTTTCTGGCCGATTCATTGACTTTAAAATCTAGGTGAATTTATTAAACTTGAAACCTCCTGATATATGTTTATTTATTTATCTGTGCCTTCAGGATATTCCAACGAGACTTCAGTGATAGAATCTAGTGACAAATTTTCTGCTCAAGAATCTTTCCTGCCCATTGGCATATAAAGTGACTCATATTTGCTCTTCAATATTTAAATTTTCACTGGGTCATCATCCATATTTCATATCTAACTTAAAACCTTTTCCGCATGATTCTGTCACTCTCCTTATCCAACTGACTTTGCATTGCAGCCCCTGTTTCTGACAGGTACCCTCCCTTACCATGTCTTTCACCCATGCTACCACCGTACCTCAAATCACATTACATAAACTGTTAATTTACTTAAATATTTGCTAAATGTCTAAATGAATGAGAAAAATGTAGGGATTTTATTTACAAATATACAAAAGAAATTTAGTGAATTTATTTAAATATATTTATATTATTTATATTTATTAATATGTTTTATTTAATTTACATTTATTTAAATTTATTTATATATTTTATTTATAAATTTAGGAAAACTTTACTATCATTTTTAAAAGGTGACTTATGTTTACTAATAATTGCTCTAGGAAAATACATTCCTGAATATGTACCCATAAACGCATACACAGTGCTATGATGCACACATGTATTACAAGAACAATGTTCACATGCTGAAGATTGTTTGGACAGAAGCAGACTCTGTTAACCAGAGTCACCTTTTTAGGATTTATTCCCTGAGAACTGTGTTCTCATTATGTAATACACAGGCAAAGTTATGTTTCTGTACCTAGACACAGGGCAAAAATGTACAGTGTTCAGCCAAAATTGCCACCTGAGGACACAGAGAACAAAGAAACAAGACCTAATCAGATTAGAGTTAATGAACCAGTCTCAAGCTTGTTGTGAACTTCTGAAATGCTAAGTCATTCCAGTGAATAAACAGTGGAACAAAAACTTGGAGAACAAAAGATTTTCTTAATTATTTGCATTCTTTTGGCAGCTGTAATTACAAGGTACTTTCCATTGTTATAACTTGTCCCTGTGAAGGTATGTTTTTAAATTGTGATTTGTTCTCTATTTCAAGGCAGTTATGATGATCACTAAAATGGACAAATTTTTCTCCTGAGATTTATAAATTGTAATAGACATGTACACTTCAACTTAACTAGAACCCATAGATGAATGGCAGCTCTGGGTTAGCTTTTATATAACTTAGTACAAACATTGCTAGACATAAACACACACCATATCATAGGCCACACCATAGTATACATTATATAGGTAGAATAGAAATGACAGTAAGTCTCATAGTTACTAGATTTCTATATTTGCCCTTCATTCCAAAATATGAATTTTTAAGACAATATTGTTCTAATGACTACCAGAACAATATGTATTTACATTGGAAGTAATGGAGGCCGGGGATTTAGCTCAGTGGCACTGCACCTACCTCGCAAGCGCAAAGTCCTGAGTTCGATCCCTGCTACCAAAAAAAACCAACCAAATATTAAATACAAAAATATGCATGTTGTGCATTTATGATAAAAACCCTACAAAACATTGGAATAGATGGTCTCTACCTCAATCTGATAGAAGCCATCTATGAAAAACCAACAGCCAATATCATACTAAATGGTCAAAAACTGAAATCCTTCACACTCAAATCAGGAACAAGACAAG
>NW_004624942.1:288647-312890 GCF_000247695.1 Heterocephalus glaber | reverse complement strand
GATCCATTTTGTACTTTAAACAAATATTTTACCCATGGCTTTTGTAACATTAAGTATTGGTCATCTGGAAAATTTGATTCAATAAGAGTTGTATGTTTTGTAAATGTTGGTGCATATCATTATACAATATCAAAAAATCACGTCTATTCATATCATCACCAATCTCATCACACAATAAAAAAGTGTTTACATTGTGCAATCTGGCAAGCTCATGATGGCAGCTACAAGTTTCCCAAAATTTTAATTTTCACTTGCAAGCTCAAATCTTAACATCTCAAGTTGATACTGTCAAGTTTTTTTATAAAATGACAGACTTACTTCCATCTTTTTCAAGACAATGTCTGCCAAATACCAAAGTCTGAAGAACCATAGTTTGTCAGTTGTCCTTTCAAATAAAAATAGTGTTCCATGAAGCCAGGTATTGTGGCATGTGTCTGTAATTATACAAACGAATTTTCTAGATTGGATTACAGGGTGAGAAGTGAAAGAGTTGCAAAGGCCATCTACAAGATCAGAGGCAGAAGAATCCAACATGGTCATCTCTCTGCTGGAGAGCCAGAGGATCTAATGGCAGTGCAGTGTGGAAGGCCTGGAGCTCGCTGTAGAGGCCCCTGTGCAAGTCTGTGTTGAAAGGCACTGGAAGGCTGGAGAAACTGGAGACCAACATCCAAAGGCAATGACAAAAACTGCAGCTCTGCTAAAAAAGGGTAGACTTCCTTCATTTTTACAAATAATTTTTTATTTTATCAAATGATAAGACAACTCCATAATCAAAAAGAGAATAACAATAGTTATCACATTGTGTATTTTTATCTTCAAAGCAGTTACTCAGAGTACAAGACATAAACAAAAAAGATTCCTGCAAAAAAGAAGCAAACAGATAATAACACAAAATGTTCTTTGTTTTTTTTTATTAAATTCTTTTATTGGTACATTGTAGGTATACAACACAATTACATTTCTCATTGGGAATTGTACCTTTACATAATGCATCTTGGTTCTTATTTTTTTCCCATTCCTAGCCCTCCCTTCACGCCCTCCACCCTTCTCTATTTACAAAGACTTTAGTTCCATTTTTTTCCATTTCTCATCATTTTTCCTTTCCCTTCTTTCCTTTCCCCTGACCCTCCCACTACCCCTACCCCTTTGGACCTTTTCTTCGTATTTTACATTATCAATTATTCATTCTAATCATTGGTACATTTTAGGTATACAATATAATGACATTCATCATTGGAAATTTGCACCTTTACATAGTCTCTCTTGGTTCTTATTTTTCACCCTTGCCCAGCCCTCCCTTCAACCCCTTCAGTCCTCCCTATTTACAAGATTTTGTTCCTATTTTTCCATTTTCTCATATTAATCCCATTCCCTTCTATCCTTTCCCCCAGCCCTCCCACTTCCTTCCCCTTTGCCCCTTTTCTTCCTATTTCACATTACCTATTATACATTTAGTCCTTATTTACACTTTCAGTTTCTCACACCAGAGAAACTATTTGGAATTTATACATGTGTGTCCTATTTATTTCACTTAAGAGTATTGCTTCAATGTGCATCCACTTAGCTATAAATGTCTCTAATTTCTCATTTTCTATGGCTGAGTAGTACTCCATTTTATAAAAAAATCACATTTTCTTTATCCAGTCTCCAGTTGATGGGCATTTGGGCTGTTTCCAAGTTTTAGCTATTACAAACTGTGCTGCTATGAACATGGGTGCACATATATCACTGTGGTATGATTCTTTTAATTCTTTGGGGAAGATCCCCAGCAGTGGAATAGCGGGGTCAAATGGGACTTCCAGTCCTAGTTCTTTGAGGTATCTCCATACTGATTTCCACAGTGCTTGCATCAGTCTACTCTCCCACCAGCAGTGGAGCAGGGTTCCTGTTTCCCCACAGCCCCACCAGCATTTGTTATTGGTTGATTTCATGATAGCAGCCATTCTTTCTGGAGTGAAGTGGAATCTCAGCATTGTTTTCATTTGCATCTCTCGAATGACCAGTGATGTTGAACATTTTTCCATGTATTTATTTGCTATTTCTACTTCTTTGTCTGAGAAATGTCTGTTCATTTCATATGCCCATTTTTGGATTGGGTCTTTAAATTTGGGAGGTCTGATCTTTTTAAGTTCTTTATAGATTCGAGATAGTAGACCTTTGTCTGAGGAAGAGCAGGTGAAGATTTTTTCCCACACTGTGGGTTGTCTCTTCACCCTGCTGGTGGTTTCTCTTGCTGTGCAGAAGCCTTTTAATAAGAAGAGATCCCACTTGTTGACTGTTTGTGCTAGTTCATGGGCAACTGAGGTTTTGTTCATAAAATTTTTTCCTACACTGATGTCTTCAAGGGTTCTACCTAACCTCTGTTCCATCTGGTTCAGAGTTTCTATTTTAATATTTAGATCTTTAATCCATTTTGATTTTAGTTTAGTGCATGGTGAGAGATATAGGTCTAGTTTTAATCTTTGGCAAGTTGAAGCCCAATTTTTCCAGCACCATTTATTAAAGAGGCTATCTTTCCTCCAGTGAGGGTGTTTGGCTCCTTTATTGAAGATGAGATGGCTGAGTGTGTCTGGCATTGTTTCTGTTTCTTCTAATCTGTTTCACTGGTCCTCAAGTCTGTTTCTTTGCCAGTACCATGCTGTTTTTATCACAGTAGCTTTGTAGTAGAGTTGCAGGTTGGGGATTGTGATACCCCCTGCCATGTCTCTGTTACCTAGAATTGCTTTTGCTCTTCTGGGTCTCTTCTTGTTCCAAATGAATTTTTGGATTTTTCTCTCAAGGTCTATGAAGTATGCTGCTGGGATCTCAATTGGAATTGCATTAAATCTATATAGCAGTACAAAACATTCTTTTTAATGAAGTAAGACTGATAGTTTTCCTTTTTATCCAGTAGAGGCTACAAGTCTTTGATTGGTGCCCACATCCAGGGTGGGTCTTTGCTACTCGGAGTTCACTGACTTGAAAAATTTACAATCTAGAAGAGAAAGGTCTAGATGGGAAGTTCTGTAGCTACACAAAAGAGTGCTACTAATTCCATAGTAAAAGTATGACATAAAGAAAAGAATAGACAATCCAAACTGGGAATAATGAATCAAAGTATTTCAGGAGGCAGCAGTGGCACTTTCATACATTAGGACACTGTTCTTAAGGTTAAGATTCGATAAAGGTTAAGATTCTGTAGAAATGACATAAGTTGATTCTTGGCATGGGCCTAGACATGCCCTATACAGGTAGGGGGCGCACTACAGCCCAGTGGGAAGGGGAATATGTGCTAAGGAGAAAATGAGGGGACCCTAGAGTTGTAGGAAGTACAGATCTGGGAGGGGTCTCATGAGTCATTCTCAGGAGTTATACTATTCTGTGGACTTCTGGAGGCCACAGACATGTAGAGAAATAGCAAGCTTATGTTGGTAGTGTGGAAGGATCATTTGAAACCTGACAGATGACTTAGAGAGAGAATGATGGGACCAACAGTTCATTGGAGGATGACTGCTCTCCTTCAGATGGTCCAAATGCAGGCTGCCCATGGCTGCTCTCCTTCCAACATCTTCAGGCAGGAGACAGTATTAGCCTCCATGTTGCAATTAGTTCAAACTCAAGGGATCTACATTGTGCTCTCCAAAGGATTCTCTTTCCCCACTCTACTAGGGTGATGGGAAGTTCTGCTGCTCCACAAATACCAAGTAGGTGTGGAGATGCTTGCCTCTCCTTGTTTTGGTTTCCTCAAATCTTTACAGGGTGTTCTAATGGTAAATTCTATGTTCAACTTGGAGAGTGTTTTGAAATGAGATTGTCATTTAAACTGGAGAAATCTGAGTAAGGTAGATTTCCCTCCATGATGTAGATAGGCCTCATCTAATCAGCAGAAAGTCTGAATAGATAAGGAATTCTCCAGCAGATAGCTTTGGGCTTCATCTGCCTGTGATCCTATACTATCAATTGGAATTTGCCACTTGCCATAATTTTGTGAGCCAAATCCTTACAATAAATAACAAATGAGCAAACACCCTATTTTTCTGCTTCTCAGCTGAACAACTAATACAAGTATTATCTTGATGGTTTCCAGAACTTGACTTATAGTTTGTTAGTAGTGACACAGTACCTCCCACTAGTTTGACAACCTTAATGTTTTCATCCAAATGCAGCTGTTTGAATAGTTCAATTTTCTTTTAGCATTTCTAACATAATTTTCCCCCAGTATTTCTCCTTAGGATGTAGGGTTCTCATCCCTTAGTTTTTCTCATCATTAAAAGCTTAAGCTGAGGGCTGGGGATTTAGCTCATTGGTTCCGCCACCTGCCTCACCGGCACAAGGTCCTGAGTTCGATCCCTGATACAAAAACAAAAAACAAAAACTTAAGCTGAAATTCTACAGTCCCATCTAAAAATAACCTGATCTTTTATGCAGAAAAAAACCATATTCATGAGATATTTTAGGTAATACTTTATGTGACTTCTTGGGTTACAAGGAAAAGGTTTACTAAGTTGCCTCAAGAGATTGGGCCAGCAGATCATGCCTTGTAGAGTGACACCTGTACAAATAAAGAAAACAAAAATCTTGTCCAGATTTCTTCTTCTAAAACTTAGAATCTAAAGCAGAGGCCACAAGAAGACTTACACCAAGAGTCATGAGACCATAACTGCACAGTTGATATTCAGGGAAGTGATAGATTTCACATGGTTCTGCTGATTGCCTGGGTTATTCTCTGCCGACATCCTGAATATTCTTTCTGTGTGTGAATCTCTCTGTGTGTCTCTATTCTTCTGCTACCACAGAGTTGACTTTAACTAGTTAACTTGAGTTCAAAGTCTTAAGAGAACGGCTGGGGATTTAGCTCAGTGGTTCTGCCGCCTGCTTCGCAAGCGCAAGGTTTTGAGTTTGATCCTCATACCAAAAAAAAAAAAAAAAAGTCTTAAGAGAAAGGATTGAGTTAGGTCAGTTAATCACCATCATTCCCAGAGGGCAGAGCTTTTGGTGTCAGACCACCTCATAGGCTGTTGATCTGACAAGGTTCAGAGCCTTTGGGTTTAGGTATATTCCCTCGTTCAGTTTGCTGTGAATAGCACACTGATGTGGAGAAAAACGTGGCTATCTATGCCTAAGAAACTTCCCAGAGCACGTTCCTCAACAGGTGCTGTGGATACGAAGCACCTTTGGATAAGAAAAGGACTGTAGGCTTGGCCACCATCTTAAGGTCTAGTTCATCCTGTAGATTGATCATGTTAGCATAACACAACAATGTAACATAACGTAAGTTATTTTAGGTACTTTTAGGCAAAAAGATGAAAAAATCTGCTTCCTTCTTTGAAGAACTATTTCGATTTTAATGCTTTCTTTCTTATCCTTTTTATAAGTTTAGGCTGCCATAACAAAATATAAAGTAGATGGCTTAAACAAAAGGAATTTATTTCTCTCAGTTTTGGAGGCTAGGAAATCCAAGATCAAGATGCCTTCCAATTCCATTTGTTCCACAGTGAAGGTTATCTTCTTTTTGACAGATGGTCACCTCTGTGTCCTCACATGGGAGGGAGGGAGAGAGGGAGAGAGGCAGAGAGGGAGAGAAGAAAAGAGGGAGAGAGAAAGAGGGAGAGCACAAGTTTCTGGTGTCTCTTCTTGCAAGTACTAATCATCACAGGGCCCCAGTCTCATGATCTTTTCTAAGCCTGATTACATCTTCAAAGCTCCCATTTCTAAATAAAGTCACATTGGTAGTAAGGGCTTCGACATATGAATTTAGAGGGGGCACAATCTAGTCCATAACATTCCTTCCAGCGTTCTAATTCATCCTCTTCCTCATGTTCATTGTCCTGAATGGAGGTCCTGATAACAGCACCCTACTCTCATCATCCCAATATCATTTTGTGGCATACCTGCCCTTTCTCTGATTTCTCTGCCTTCTACGATGGCAACTAGTAAATTGTTAATGAATCCATAAGAATGTCACCAACAAAAAGTAGTAGAACATGAAATCCCCCTCTCCTCTACGTGGTGGACATCTTGCTTATTTTAAACGGCATACTTTGATGGTAGCATTTAAGAGAAACATTTGAAGAAATATTAAACTCTAATAGAAAGAAGACCAAATATTTATCAATAACTCTTGATTTCTCAGATGCATATACCACAAATACAGACTCAATAACTCAAGTTTGCAGAAAATTAATATTTTGATTATTATTGATTCAGATCTTTTATCTACACACTCATCTTCAAGATTTTAAAGTTACTGTAAGCAGAATAAGCATTTGTTCTAAACATCATTTTCAGAGTTTGCACAAGACCGTGGGTTTCCATTATGTATGTGACAAGAAAGGCAGTTTGACTATCACACACCATTTAGGCAGCTTTCTTCAGGTTCCCATTGCCTTTGCAATATTCAGAGAAACTGAAAAGAAAAAGAACGTATTTCAAACTACTCATGGTGCTCTCAGCACTGCCTTGTGCTTTTTGTAACAAGATTGTACATTCACTCTCGAAGAATTACAAACTTTTCATCTATTTTTACTTTTTAAAGGTGGTAGCTAGAAGCAATGGGCTCTTTCTTTTACAAGTTTGGGCTTGAATGTCACATTCATCAGCCATGGGACCCTGTTTAGGTTATTACAGTGTCTTTGTGCCTTGCTTTCTTCAATGTCAGAAGAGATAATACTTGTCTGGTAAGGTGGTTATGGGATTAGAGATAATTGTGCATGTCAAGTGCCTGGCACATGGCAAGCTGTCCTTTCATTGTTATTTGGAGAGGTGCTGTGGCCAGCTGTTTACATTTCAAGGACATTTATGTCTCTGAGTCTGATGTTGCTTGAAAGCCTTCTTTCCTGCTTGATGGTCGACTTTCCCTTTCCGTATTGTTCTAAGAATACTTCTCCTTTTGGGCCATTGTCAATAGTAACAATTGTTTGGTTGTTCCATCCACAGAGAAGCCTTCCTGGAGCCTGGCTGACAGAGATCCCTGTCTGATCTGTCTAACAGCTTGGGAGCTGGAGACAAGGCCCAGGGAGCTCACTTCCTTGTCTAGGAAAAGAACAGTGTCCCCTACCAAAATAGATCCTCTCCTGGCAAACACTACTAAAAATAAATCAAAGGAAATGAGGGTAAAAACCCTCTGTGGGGGCTATTAAGGCAGAATGCTTCCAACAACATACAGATTTTCAAAGTTTTATAGGAGGCAGCAGCAGTTATGACAGCACACAAACCATCATTACCCCAACTCTGGCTTATAAATTGGATAATAGGCAAATGGGTCTATTTTGATTAATTGAACATAGATATTTTATTTAGAGAAATATGCTTACATGACTGCATGTATAAACAAGGATAACTCAGTTAAAAAATAAAAACCAAACTATGGGGTTTCATAGGAAATTGGTTAGTTTGACATTAAACAAATATTAAACTTCAGCTCCTTCCCTAATAAAGCTTAAAATAAAAACCATGTGATGTTTTCTGTACCTTTCCAACTTTAAAAAAATAAAACAGATGCAAATTAGAAATAAAAGTTGGAGGAAGAAAAGCAACAAAGAAAAACATTGCAGTAGGAGAGAAGCTACTTGAGCAACAAAATTTTGACTTTACAGTTAATTTACTGTTAATTTCAATTGTTTCTATTCAAATAACATAATAGCTTTTTTCAGTGCTGGAATTTGTTTTCCTCTTTATGGACCAATTTTCTTACTGTCACAACAATGTCAAAAGTTAAAGAAAATGCAAATTCTAATCCAAATTCAAGGTCAACTTATTGATGATATTATTGGACAAAATTTCAAGATGTCATCTTGTCCGACTTTTCAGACATTAAAAAAGGGGTAGGGGAGATACTTCACTTAATGGCTACCCAAACTATTATAAAGCTACTCTAATAAAAGCAGAAGGACACTGATATAAAGCAGATAGCTCAATGGAAAAGAATAGGCCCCAGAAGTAGATTTAATATACTTGAGAGTAGCAGTCACTGGAAAAGGATGTGTAATATTCATTATATGTATACAAAATACATATAATAATGGGATTGGGGTAATTGACTATCCATGCATAAGAACATAACATTTAACTCATATCCAAAATTAAATTCTACAAGTATTAAGAAACTAAATATAAAACAAAAAAAACTATAAAGATATTGAAATAAATTTTAGGAAAACACTTGAAGGAAGATAGCATTCTTTAGCAGAATAGGAAACAATATAAATAATTGAATATATTTCAAAGAAACTATTCATATTCTCAAGTACTATGTAGCTTATAAAGGACAAAAATGGAAAAACACTGGTTAAATAAAAGTGTATAACTTCTGTGTAGAGTAAAGAAATGTGATCTTCTAAGAAAAAATATTTATGACACATATAGGGCAATGACTTAATAGCTCTAATATGTGAAGAGCTCTTACAAATTAATTAGAAAATGACAAATGTGAGTAGTCAGTTCACAGCAGGGGAAAGGCAAAGGGTCAATAAACAGAAGAGAAGACATTTGAGATCAATATTAGTAGTGAAAGAAGTAAAATCTTGGTAGCACTTGGCGGGCGGAACCGTGTCCCTACCGAAATAATATGATGAGTCCTAGCATTCAGTTTTGATGAAACATTGGCCTAATAGTTCCTCTTGAATACAAGGGATGTTCTATAAATTGCTTTAGCTCAAAAATAATCTACTAGAACTTATTAAAATGTAAAACTACATACTTTCCTTGCCATCTCAGTTCTGGATAGTTACATGACAGAAATAAAAATACAACTATAGGCAGAGCACGGTGGCCCAGTCCTGTAATCCCAGCTGCTGGGGAGGCTGAAGCAGGATTGCCAAGTTTGGGCAAATTAGTGAGATCTTATCTCAAGATTAGATTAAAGAGTTTTTTCTCTCCTTTTTATTGGTTGTACAGATTAATGAATTTCTTTTGGGCCCATTCATACATGCACATAACAGGTATTTGAAGGAAAGCAGAAAGTGTTGTAAGTGAGCCTGAGGGAAGTGGAAAACTTCAGCTAAGCTGTTAGGATCTAAGCCAAGGGAAAGTGGGGCTTCCATTTCTGAGGGGAGGCCAGAGATGCTGGCAAGAGCCCGCCGGGGAAGCAGCCGTGGTGAGCTGGGTTAGTCAGGGCTTCAGGTGGCCTGGCGGAAGTTATCACGGCCTAAGAATGGCACAGAAAACTTTCCTGTCCACCAGGGGCTGACAACACTGACAGGCAGTAGCCTAAGCCCAGATAGTGAGCTCCCGTATCACTGTAGCTACCAAGGACCAGATGATTCTCCACACTCCTACTCAATTTCTTGGCTCTCTGTAGACCCTCGGAGTTTTAGACACACCTACAGGGAAAGAAAGATATTCCCAATCGACTGAGGCTGAATCTTCTCCTAAGTGGAAGGATGGATCTGCAAATCAGAAATTACTTTGAGTTAAAGAAAAATTAAATTACATTTCCTCCTTATCAAAGCTGCAGGTTCATACTAGCCACATACATTTTATAGAATTATACATACACAATGAAAAAATTGTTAAAAGAGGCTGCCTGCCTGGGGCAGGGGCTGTACAATTGGAACAGGAGTGACAGTGACTATTGGTTTTGCTTTCATCCCTTCTGTACTGCTTAAATTGTTAACATAAATAGACGCATTCATATATGGTAATTGACTAAAATAGTACAAATTGCAAAGACAAAAAAGGCAGGTTCAAATCATTTTGTAGTATATGCTAAAAGTTGAGACACAAAACACCTCTTTTGGGCAAATTATTAGTGTCACCAAGCCTCAATTTACTAATTCATAATATGAAGATGTTGAGTTAAGTAATTGATATAATTCTTTCCTTCTTGAAAATTCTCTTAGGGTAAGTGAGTTTCCTGATTTCAAAATGTACATCAACACCAAGAATAAAACAACCCCTCCAAAAAATTACAACTCCACCATTGTATTATAAAAGCTGCCATAGAAAATACTAAAACAAATTAGCCTGAAAATGTTGCAATAAAACTTTATTTACAGAGTAGTGGCTTGACCTGTTCCTAGAGGGCAATAAAAATGAATGCTAACTACATAAAATAACACAAGTGAGTTCACACTCATACTATTAAGGGAGATTCAAAAGAATACATTGTGTGATTATGTTTGTGTACATTTTAGAAATGGTCAAAAGAGAATGCTTTTGAAAACTGATAAAATGAATACTTTGTACACTTACAGAATTTGTACATTTTTTCCTAATGTAAGGTTTATTTCAATGAAAAATTTTTTAAGAATACCATTTCAGGGTCTCATTCTGTAGAATGAGCTAGGTGGTCAGAGGTGTGACTTGAGTATCTTGGTGCAGCTTTGAGGAGGTGAGTGACATGGTCCACGTCACCTTTGTGGCAGAGTTGAGACAGAGCCATTCTTACCATGTTGGGCACAGGGTGAGTGAATCCTGCAGAAAGCGAGAATATCTGACCCATCCTTGAGAATTGAAAATGAGTTAAAGGAAGCCAAGGTCACATTCCAGACTTCATCCTGAAGTGATATTTGCACTGTCACCTGAATATTCTCCTTGACTTCTGCCACCTGGACAGTACCCAGTTCAGAGCTTGGCAGATTGCCGGGAGAGCTGAGAAGCCACCAAATGGCTGGCGGAACTCAGCAAGAGCACAGAAACCAGCTCTGAGAGTGGATGGTCTCACCATTCTTTCCAGTTCCCTGACTCTCTTACTAGAGGGCATTGTGATGTAGCAGCCCCATCCAAACTCTGTCTCATACAACTTTACATTCTGGTTTTGCAACTTATTTGCAAATTACTGAAGTTTACTCAACTCTAATTTTTCTCATTTGTAAAATAGGCATAAAGTCTTCCTCCACTGCATCTTCTCCATCCTTCCTATATACAAAGGTGTGTTTCGTTTTCTCTTTTTCATTGTTCATTGAGCCAACATTTTTATGCCAAGTTCTGTTAAACATTTTGCAAATATTGTCTCACATAATTCTTGTCAAGAGGAAAGGTTCATTCATGATCTTCATTTAACACTGAGGAAAGTAAAGAATTTAAAATGAACTGAACACGATCACGCATGTAGTAAGAAGTAGAACCAGTTCCCACTGAGGAAGTCTGGGAACCTGAGCTCTTAATCTCTGCTTGTGAAAATGAAAATCTGTCAATAATGATTGTGTCTGTCCACAAACGAAATTTAATAGAGGTTAATACGCACTTTTCTTCAAAGAGCTGTGTATTGGAACTCTGCAGTCAAAAACCATGAATTGTGGGCTGGGGATGTTGCTCAGTAGTACAGCACTTGTCTAGCATTCATGAGGTCCTGGATTGGATCCCTTGCACCACAAAAAACAACCAAATCCTATCTGGATTCCACTAGCCTGGTAAATCATGTCTACTTCAGCAGCCTAGTAAAGGCACTGAATTAGTTAACTCTTCTTAAGTATTTATCCTAGGCTGAATGAATTGGATTCTCCATGGTTCTGAAGGCTTGCCTCAAATAGAAAATAACTTTAAAATATTTTTGTCCTAAATTTTTATGAAAAAGTGACATTGATTTTTATAATCTGGAGTGCTTTTTTGACTCAAAGTTTTTATTGATTCTTTTGGTATTTTATTTGTTTCCAATCTTTTTTTTAGTTATACACATTAATGGATTTCATTTTGGCAGATTAGTACATACATATAACATTCTTTCCTAATGCCCCCTCATGGTGAGGTGCTCTTTTAAATGTATAAAATATAGATGTTAAATTATTTACTAGTTAAACCTCTCTCTACAGGCACACATATATATGTGAGCAAACACACACACTGCATCCCATCTTGCAGTTCTTATCTGTGGCTTTACTCTGGACATACCTAACCACATAGTTCCAAAGGTACCCTTGAAAGAGCATTCTCAACTTAGATGGGAAAGCAGGGGTTTTACTTGATTTCTTCAGATCTCTGTATCAATATTATTTTGCTACTCTATCAGTCTACATGACATGGAAGTTTAAGACACAGAAGTTCTCAGCTGTCCTGCTATGAATCCCCAACTTCATGCAGAACTGAATCAGCTATTCCCACTTTAACAATCCATACACTGACATCTTGCCAACTTAACAGTTAATGCTGGGTTTTCTACAAATTAAAAAGTGGTGACAATGATATGGTTATTGGTGATAGTGCTGATAAAATACAACCTCTTCTTCATATGAAATCCTTTCTTATAAATGAAAATAATGAATCAGATTTGAAAATCATTTGACCAACAAGTCCATTTGGAAGGGACAAATGATAAATTCACAGAATAAACTAACAACTGGTTTTATATTGCTTTTTTCCCTAATATGTGCTCACATGTAAGACTCCATTAATATTTCAAGGAGAGTGAGTTTTTTCAAGTCATTTACAGAATTAAAAACAAAGGTCAGGCTGAGGATTTAGCTCAGTGGTTCTGCCCCCTGCCTCTCAAGAGCAAGGATCTGAGTTCGATTACCAGTACCAAAAATTAGGTTAATTTTAATGAACCAATATTTTGCTTTTGATGCAAAGATTAGCAAAATTTGAGAGTAGGATTTAAAATCAGTCGCTAAAATATATGAGATATGTGTTGGAACCACTACATTTTAAAAACAAACCATAAAAATGATGGTAATTTTGGAAGGCCCATTATCCAGTAGGTTTGAAAGATTTAGTGTTCCAGTAAGAGAAGTTTGGAATTCCAAAACACAGAGAAATTGACATTTTTATTGTTTTGCTTAGTTTGGTTTTATTCCAGGAAGTTAGGAGACACTGGGCCAGACAGTATAGATGACAAGCCATGATGTGAATGTTTCTCATCTAGAGACAGGAAATACTCTCAGCCCTGCACATGACTCTCTGCAAAGCCTGCTCTTTGTTTTGGGCATATCCATTTGCTTCTTTGTATTTAATTCTATGTATTATGTACAGATGAGTAAATCGCAATTACAGGACAATATGCCTACTGAAGATCTTGCTTTTATATTATCAAGGAGCAAATGAAGAAACTACCACTGATCTATGAGGAGTTATTTGTTGTAAAGTGAAGGTTTTGCTATAGTAGTTTCACAAAGGCCTTCATAATAAAAATTTGTCAGGTCACACACATGTACAAATGTACATATGATTGTTCTTTAAATGATTTCATATTTTTTAAAAACAATAGCTAAAAATCAATTTTAACAGTGAATATATTTTGAATTTGTATTTTCTTAGCTCTCTCCATTTTGGCCCTGGAGATGATGAGAATTAAGACCCCAGAATTCCTTTCTCCATCATTTTTGACACTGATTCATCCAGTTTTTTTAATCTGCCCACCTGGGAGTGTTATGTAAATTTCTCTTGAAAGACTAGAATTGGCTTCAATTCAACTATCACATTCCCTACAGTGCACCAAATGTATACTACCATTGCTGCAAAAAAGAAAAAAAATATAATGTATTTTTAAATTATTGAATGATGTCAGCTGAAACTTGCAAATTTACTGAAATAATGAACACAGAATTATGGTAAGAATCCCCTACACATATTTCTGATAAAATCATAGCAATAGTATTTCAAGCCAAAGTAACTGCAATTGATTGGTAGTCTGTTTACTATACAGTGTGTTTTTCTCACAAAAACTTCATTTTTTCTTTAGTTTCATTTCTCAAGCAGCTATTTAGTTGCTGGTTCAAGGGCTGAATGTCAATCCTCAGGACTTGAAAAGAGAATTGAGGTGGTGACAGGGCCTTGCTCTGTGGAAGCTTTGGGGAAAAGGATCCTTTTATGCCTCTTCAAGCTTCTTATAGCCCCAGGCGTGCCTTGGTTTGTGGCAGTAAGAGTCAATCTCTGCCTCCTTTGTACATGGACAGCTTCTCCAGGTATCTGTGTTTCATATAGTGTTCTTTTTGTGTGATTCTCTCTCCTTTTTTTTTTTTTCCAATTTATAAGAGTAGTTATCTTTGGGGATTATGGAGATATCTTATTCCCTATGACCACATCTTAACTAATTATGTATGCAAAAGACCCATTCCAAATAAGGCTATTCGGAGGTATTGGAGGTTAGGACATCAGCAAAGCTTTTTGGGAGACATGGCTCAAATCATAACACCTGCCGCACACCATTCTAGGTACTGGATTATAGCCTGAATGGAATAAAGTTCATGCTCTGCAATTGCAAGGAGATTGCCACTAAATAAACTAAACCCTGAAGTATCAATTAGTGATAAATGCTGCATGGACAATTATACAAACACACAATTAGATTAGCTGGCCAGAAAGATCATTCCAGGGTGACCTTCAAACAGAGCAAGGTGGCACCCATGCAAAAATAGAGAAGACAATTCCAGGCAAAATCTTCCAGGAGGAGAGAGTCTGCCCTCATCCCTTTGATCACATCAAAATCTGTCAACACAAAGTTTCTGTTCTTCCCATGAATTTATGCACTCCACAAATTATCTGTCTAAGTTGGGGCTTCTTTTGGAAATTTTTCAGTAAAGTTATGGACAGATGGGATAGCAGTCCAAGGAATGGGACTTTTCATTCTGTAAAACAAAGTATTCATTTTTAGTTTGAAGATGACATATTGTTTTATGAACTATGAGGCAATTTTTTATATTTTGACAGCTATTTTCCAAATATAAACTGAAATATCATTGCAAGAATTGTAGAAAATAAATAAATTATTAGTGACAAAATAATCCTATTATTCAGGTCAGTCCTGTTCATATCTCCTTAAATGATATCATCTGATTTGCATCTATGAAGCAATCATAAGAGAGATTAGGATCATTCACACAACAACCATCCTCAGATTTACATTTAAATTAGTCCAGATATAACGGAGAAGTAGCCATTTTGAGCAAATACGCCCGTACTTCACAGAAGTCACAATTTCCCAAGAGCCTTACCCCCCTTTAGAATTCTGTAGAACCCACAGTATAGTACACAGTGATCTGAGCCTGAGATCTAAGCAGTTTTGTCTCAGTGAAAATTAAAACATCGCATGGAAAAATGAAAAACTGCCAAGAAGATCAAAGGGCCATGATCTCTTGCACTTTTTTTATGTCAGATTTGGGTTTGCATTTTTAATGCTCCTAGTAAGATTCACAGTAAAAAAATAGGGCACCTTTTTGACATCTCTATTGTTCGCAGACATAAGCACATTATATTCACCAAGCTATTAACTTTCCCATATGCCTGTCAGTTTTCAAAAAAAGACCAAGAACTTGTAAAAAATATGTGTCAGCATCTGATTCCAAAAGTGAACAAACATACTCAGCTCCCAGAATAACCTCAGGACTGACCGAATTGAGCCTGGAATGAGAAGCCTTCTAAGAATATGATTGCTTCTCAGTAACTCTCTATGAATTGTCTTATGAAAAAATTTAACAAGGGTTACAACCTTTCAAGATATTTAAAATTTAAAACTGCTCATCTTTTCATTCATTTTGGGAGGGATCTGCCTATAAATCCTTACAAATTAGTTAAATAAATCTTTCTGTGAGAAAAGCATTTCAAGAAACTTATAGGACAGTTGCACTTTTTATTGAGTTGTATTTCAAATAATTGTGTTAGAAGAAAGACAGGAGATTAAATACAGAGTCAATTCTACTCCCACCCTTCAGGTCAATCCAGACTACCCTAAACAAACCAGGTATGTGTTCATTCATGTGTGGAAGCGTAGAGGAAAGCCAGGCTTCCACTCGCCCCACCTCTCATCCACACCGAGGCTTCCTGGAAGCATCAGAGGAACTCGTGGGGCAATGGGTGTATGGGGCACTGGGGTCCTGGCCCAGGGGAGAGGTACCAGGAAGATGGCAGCTACTAAGCACAAGGCACCAGCACAACATGAGGTCAGTTCTTATGCTATGGAGTTTCTGTTGATTCTTAAAGGCACACAATGGCATTCTCAAAGGACTGAGTGAAGGCTGGGTCCCCAGAAAGGTTAACAAATGAGCTATGAATACTTTGCTAATATTAGTGTACCAAATAGTTAATAAAGGCTGGTAAACTCAAAAGTCACATAAATAAGCCGTTAAGAGTACAATCTCTGTGGTTTCTGAGAATTAAGATCTAATATAAGCCAACTCCAGGGAGAGCGTCTATATGTGAAAACTATTTCAGAACAGAAAGGTAAGAACCTAAAAGAGGGAGCCTTTAAGAAAGCTATCACTTTTTTGTACCTTTTTAAAAAAACTGTATGGATTTATGGGGTACAGAATGCATGTATGCAATGTTTTATGATCAAATTGGTGTAATTAGCATTTCCATCTCCTCAAACATTAATCATTGTGTGTGTGTGAGAGAGAGTGCTCGAAGTCTTTGAATTCTTTTCTACTACTTCTTTATAAAGTATATAACAGATTGTTACAAACTGTAGACCTGCTACACTGTAAAACGTTTTGTCTTATATTTCATTCAAAACAAGATTTATTCATTTGGTTCTAGAAGTGTATTATAAGAACAGGCGCAAGACTCTGTTGTCTTTTTCCTGTCTCTCAAGGTTCATGTGTGAGTGAGCAACAGGAGATGGAGTGTGTTTCAGATAAAAATATCATGGTCTTGAGAGAGTTTGCAGTTTTAAGGAACAAAACAAGAGTTAGCACTGGGGAGCAAGTAGCAACTTAGTTTCAAGACAAATGCAAATACAGGTAAAGGTGTATTTCCTTCACATTAGAACAGCGCCATCCTGCCAAAGTGTTTGAGGGAACCTGGCTGTAGTGATGTTTTCTATCTTTCCTTACACCACTCTGACTTGCTACCAAAGCTACCTGGACATACCAGCCATGGTGAGTTTTCAGGCATCAGTAGGGACTGAAAAGAAAAACAAGAGAAGATGCTTGACAGCTGTGAGTTATTTCAGAAAAGTAAGGAAGAGAGAGTTGATATCATGAGTCAAATATACCTGAAGTTTCAGATGCTTTGCAGATCTTGTTTATGTAGTGAAACACATAACTTCCTCTTCCTTTGTCATTCACTCCATGGTCTTCTCTGGATTCTCTCAGCCCTTGATAATATCTTTGGTTGAATTTTTAAGCTATGATTCTAAATCAGTCTGTTCTGGAGAAGGCAGATGGATTTAATCATGATGGTTCCCTAAACATGGATCAAACAAAGTAGTCATAAATGAGATATATGTGGAGTAAGCAACCTTGTAGTGAAGAGGACTAATTGAGGTGGATAAGTCCCAAATTCTTTAAATCAGAACTCTGCTTGGTTCAAACTCACCCTCTTTGTTTGCTTCTGTGGTTTGAACCACACAAGTTCCTACATCTGTTGTTCAGAGAAAACATAGTTAAAAAAAAATATCACTTTCATCATAACCAAAGTAAATCAATTGCAAGGACTGGGAGTTGGAATTAGAAGAAGGGTGAGGGAGGGATTCTGCTTTACATCATTATTCTGAAGCACAAGATCTTTCTCTAGTATAAGGACCAGAAAGCTATGGTCAAGAGGCCAAACACAGTACAATGCTGAGAACTAAGACTTTCTTTTTTCCATTTTTAAAAGGAGGAGAAAGAGGTGAAGAAAAAAGAGGAAGACAAGAAGAATAAGGAAGAAGAAAAATGAGAACTTATGTCATCCATAAAACCTAAAAAATGTATCATCTAACCTCTTAAAGAAAAATTTGTTGATCCTTCATATAACTCTATAATTTCCTAGGGCTCTGAAATCACTGCACATAACCACTGATGGATGTGTGTGTGTGGAGGCATTGGAACCAGGCTTTTAGGAGGCATATGCATCTGGTGGGTAGAATGCAATCCTATTTACCTGGTTAGGAGAATAGAAAACACAGTCAAGCTCTGGGCCTAGAAGGAAAAGGGGATTCATCTTGGGTGTCTTCACAGGTTTCTTTAGATCAAGAATCTCCTCCTCCGAAGATAGAAATGTTCAGATTTCAAGAAATGAAATAAAACTATAAGAGTTGACTCAAATCTGTAAAAAAAATCAAAATTATAAATCATACATTTACAGGACTATTTGATAACATTTATATTCCATTTATCGAATAATAATAACACTCAAGCACCTGCCACCAGCATAGATAATAGGATACTACCATTATTTGTGTTGCCTTCTTCCTAAACTGATAATACTGCCCTCTCTTTTCCTCCCTCTTCCTAAAACAATTTGACTTTTATGCTAGCTGTTCTGTTGTTTCTTGTTTTTCTTTATAGCAATACTATGTATGTATGTATTTCTAAAAATATATTAATTTTTCCTGCTTTTGAACTTTATATAGATAGAATCTTATGCATGTTCCTCTAATTTGTAGCTAGTAATTAGTATATATAGATGTCTATGTTATCTATTCTACTCTTAATGGCCATTCTTCTTTCTTTTTAAATTGGACAAAATTAATCTCTTCCAAAAAAGACATAAAATAAACACTAAAAATAAACAAACAAAAACAGGAAATAAGATGCCAAATAAGGATGAATCACTTTTAGTTCATAGAGCATTTTAAAGTCCAGCATCTCTCTTCTTGAAACTCCTCATTCTTACATAAGGGTTAACTTATTATATCATGTTCAGTTTGATTTGCTATGACATTAATTAATCTGTACTCTTTTTAGTGATTTGTTTGTTTTGAATCACCAGTTCCTGGATGGGGTTGAAGGGCTTTAGCACTACTTTGGAGACTGCTCCTGTCCTTTTGCCCTTACCCTACCCATTAAGAACATTCAGTACACTCCCATACTAATCAGTCTCAGATTGCATTTCAGAACATTAGGGCAAATATCTTTATAGAAGAGTTTCCTTGCGTACCTCGGGCCGCTGACAACATCTGACTTGATGTTTATAATCCAGTTGTTCTAGACCTAAAGTAAATCTGACAGTGACAACTTTTATGTTATTCACCTTCATTGTTAGACTTTTGTTCTTGAGTCTATTAAAGGGTCAATTTCATCTATGAAATCTTTATCAAAATGGATAGAAATCATAAATGAAATTGAGCCATTGCTCCTTCAAGTCCTGATCTTGGCTAGAGGACATTTCTCAAGTCCCATTGATACAGCCTTTCATCCATCCCCCAAGAGAGTACCATAGAGCATCAGTGTACAGTCCCAAGAGAAAATCACCACTTGTAAGTCTCATTATCTAATGCAGCATTCAAAACTATTAACAACCATTTCATCCCTTCCTACAGAACCAGACAAGAAAATATTTCTGAGAGTGGTGGAACATTTTGCTTCTCTGACCTTTCTCTAAGTTTCGTTTCCTCTTTGTTGTATATTTCACAGGCAACTTTCAATTCTGAATAATTACCATATGTTTGCCTCCCCTAGAGAATGACCTGAGTTGCAAATTCTCATTTTTAAGCTTCTCTGCTTAAAGCAATCAGTGCCATAAATTATAATTTGTTACTTGATACGCATTTTCCAATAGGTAGTCAAAAGCCATCCCATATGAATACTCATTTTCACATTAAAGGTGAAAGACTAGAAACAGCATCCCCCAACACCAAGAGACAGACACTTTTCTTTTGAAAACCCTGCTTATGCCTGGTGGGAAGTTTTATTTCTAGCTTCAGAAGCATCATTTTAGATGTGCATAATCAGTTCAGCAAACTGCTTCTTTTAGTGATAAATAAATATCAAATTAAACTTGCAATTAAAGTTTACTAAAAATATAGGTTGTTATAATTGTGTTGGTGATAGGAGTACAGAAGTAGAAATGATTGATGATGATTACTAATTATGCAGCTGTGTTCAGAGCACACATGTCTGCAGAGCCACCCACTGCTCTTGAGGTAAAGAAAAGACATTGTCCTGGGAAAGACCTTTGTACATAGCATCTAGATGCAAAATATCTCTGTCACCCCTTGGCACTCACTTTCACAAGGGCAATCAGATTAATAGGGTTCTGGAGTGACATTTCTTCTTCTCCTTATTATTGTTCTGTTGACTGCTAGGTTTGACTTATTTCTAAAATGCCATTGGGGTGAGAAATTATCAGTTATTAATAACAATGAAGAGAAGAGCTTCTTATTAGAATTCAGGCTTCTTTCTTTTTCTTTCTGATATTCTGTCTCGGAATTTCATCTTACAAGTGGCTTATTGATGAAGCTCATTATATTATCAAGAAATAACATCATTAAATATTTGACTTCTAGACAGAAGACTTTCTTACTTTATAACTTTAAGTAAGAAAACATGCAAAGTAAGTAACTTAATTTTTTCACTGCATATTTTAGATTAGTGTATATACCACATTTCCCTTCTCTATTATTCACTTCTACAGAAAATCATTATCTTAGAAAAGATAATTTTCCAAACAAAACACCAGAAATCCATAAACATTATGTAAAATTGTAGTATCTCAAACTTTGTTCTCTTATATTCCAGTCATGTATTACTTAGTACTACAATCAAACAAAAAGAAGAAAAAGCAAAAAATGAATAAATAAATAAATTAAATAAATAAGCAAAGGGGGGAGGAGAGAGAAAAGGAGAAAAAGGTGAAGGAAGAAGAAAAGGAGAAATAGAAGATAATATTATTACTATTATGACTGATGACAAGAAATTCTGAGTGGAAAAAATGAGAACGTTGTAGGAAAAAAGAATATGGAAAAGGTTGTCATTTGGCAACCTTAGGTATCGAAGGTACCAAACTGACAAGTTTTGCCAGTATTTAACCTGAAAACCCTTTAATTAAGAAGATACACAAAACTTTCCTTCGTTGAGGTGGCTTGGTGTGATGGAAAAGACTGAAAATGAACAAACCAATAGCTGTTTTAGAAGTTAAATGCTTCTTTTTGAAATCTTTTTACACCACTGACATACAAAGTGACCTTGGGGATATTATATAATTTATTTACCCTCCTTTCCTCATGTGGGAAATGGCGATAAGATATGCACCAACCCTACCCATATCACAGGGTCATCTGAGAATCCAGTATGATCATTTTTATGTCAAAGTTCTTTGAAGGTTGCAAGGCACCAAAGTATCACATGACCTTAACCACAAGTAGACCTCAAGCTGTTCCTTGGCCTGACAGGTAGAAAGTCAAATACAAAAGAAAATGGAGAAGGTACGTTGCATCATTTTTATGGAAAATGCAGCCAATCTTATTATCCACAGCATGATTTTAAAGTGCTTAATCTCTCTCTCCCCCCCCCCCTTGATGCTACTGAGTGACACAGAACAAACTTCAGAAATGGAGACACACCCTTAGCCTGATGGTTCTTCTCAGACAAGTCAGCCAAGCGCCTCCTGTCACAGCTGGCCAGTTAGCAGTGGTAGATGGACTTGGTGAGGACAAAGGCAGACACACACGCAGAGCTGCTGACACATCCTTTCTTGCTTTTGACAGCAGCTCAAACTTCTGGGCTCCAGAAAGGAAATAGAAGTTTGGAAACAGAACAAAAGGTTTAGCATGTGGGGCTGCATTTGGAGGACATGAAAAAAATTAAAAAGGGACCATTGTTTATTCCCTCCCAGGACTTAAGTATTTTATCACATTTTTATAAAATATAGTCTTAGCTCAAAAGCTTTGTTTGCATGAGGGTGTGTTGTGTCCACATGGAAAATCTCCATGACTTTTCCATGCTGTTCTGTTCCTCTTTTGTTCAGTCATTCAGGGTCTTTGTCTACTGTGATCCCAATACACTGATTTAAGGATCAACTTTATTTGTGATTTAAAGCTTCGAAGACCATAATGGTAGGGAGAAAAGTCAGATTCTTTTGGGATTAAACCAGTTACTTGCCTGTAAGAAGAGCCCATTCAACTCCTCCTTTCTCTAGTCAGTCAACCAATTTTGTTTGACTATATTGTCAAAAACACTATATTTTTTTAAATCCTTTAATTCAGCAAATTGACTGATATGAGGAATTTGTCACTAAAGTGGTAAGATTGTTTTTGTACTTGCGTCTCTTTCCCATTTCTGGGTCTGAGGCAGGTGTTGGCCACTGTTATTCTATGGTAGGACTTCTAAGCCAGCCTAGCACTGTTGGGTAGACATATGTTTCCATCAGGAAATCATGAATTGGTTTGAGATAAGGAAGGGTTGATTTGAAAATCCCTTTCCCCTGTAGTTTCATCTGTACTTTCTTTTCCTTTTGTGTCTCTGTGATGAGAATCCTGTCCTAGTCACCATAAATCTTGTCATGCAGGCATGAGCTCACACGTACACACTTCCCTTCACAGACCACAATTTTACCATTTTTAAGAGACACTCATAGATTCATGCATTAAGAGACGCAACTGGTGTTAGCCCTCTCTGAAATGATAGATTTCAGAAACAAAAGACAAATAGTGTGACCTGCAGAGGAACAGGTCCCTCACATTGGGATGCTCTATCCTGCCAGGGCAGTCAATTCTAAAGTCTAAAGTCACCATGATCATTTGCCTTCATGAGCAGCATTTCAGGCTGCCTGGAGAGCAATTTTTGAGGCTCTCTTTTCACTACAATGCAAGAGCATATCACTGCTTTTTGCCTGCAGCACAGTTTTAAAAAGCAAATTTGAATTCTTTGAAGACTTAACGTTTGAAAGAAAAGAAAAAAAGAAAGAAACCTCAAGCCTAAGCAAATTTTTATCTCTCTGGAAAAGCAATTAATACATAATATAATCAAATTGGGAATGTATTTTCACACTTAAGCATTTATTAAAAAAAATAGTATGTTTCTGGAAACAACTATCTTTTGATAATTTCCCCAAGGCCAGAACATACACATTTTTTTTTCTCTTGCCTTTTTGGTAAGAGAAAAGAATCTATCTCAGGTCATATTCACATGTAACAGCAGTTCTAGAAATCCTCTTTCCTGTCTTTTGGTGTGCTGTCATGGCTCCCTCTATGTCCTGAATTGACTCAAAATGTTTACCTTTCATGGTCATTTTGACTTTGGAGCAAAGCCAGAAGTCACACAGTGCCAGATCTGGTGAATAAAGTGGATAAAGACACACTGTAATATTTCTATTTAACAGAAATTACTGTAAAAGTTTAAAATTGATTCAGGACACTGAGGCAGCCATGAAGTGACACAAATGAGGTTTTCCAGAACTGCTTCAGAAAGTGGCAATAATGATGGAATAAGTGTATTTGCAGTGAAGGGCACTATTTTGAGGAGGATTAATGGCAATGCTTCTTTCACTGTAATAAACTTTTAAAATTTTTTTATTTGAACATTCACCAGGACTGAAAGGATGTAGCTCAGTGGGTAGAGCAGTTGCCTAACATGCATGAGGCCCAAGAATCAATTTCCAGTACAATTCATCTATCCATCAATCAAACAATTCAAACAAGCATAAAACATTTACTGTATTTTTTGATGACACCACACATGGGGGTTGGGGGGTGGGGTGGGTTGTCAGCTTGGCTAGGCTGAATTACGTTTCCCAGAATTTCTGTTCCTATATGATTTTGAATAAAGCAAGCTTCAGCAAAGTTCTTATGGAAGACAAGAGGGTGAAAGTGAAGCAGCAGCAATATTTTTTTATTTTTGGTATCAGGGATCGAACTCAGGACCTTGTGCTTGCAAGGCAGGCGCGGTACCACTGAGCTAAATCCCCAGCCCTATATTGTATCTTCTCTATACTGTGGCCTCTGCTGGCTTGGTTCACTGTTTTAAGACAGTGGCCAGTTTGCAACACCTCCATCCTCCCCTGCATCCTCTTTTAGTTTCTTGGTGTTTTCTCTGGTAAGTAGACAGTAACAAAGGGACACAGTTCGTGTTAAAGGGTGAGAAAGAAATCCTATGAATCTCTAGGGGTCTGGTCTGTGGCATGCTGAGGTGCTCTTTTTCACCCATTTACTGCATGATTCAAAAAGCTACCAACTGTGAGTAGTGCCCAGCATTTCCTTATCTAGACTGCTGTGTAAGCTGTCCTGCTATTTGGGCCATATGATCCAGAAAATCCAATAGTGCCTAGTATGTCAGTGACAGGGATGCTGTTTAGAGCTTTCTTCAGGCTTCTGTAGATGGATCACAGTCCAAATTCTTACTATTTAGAACATCCACTGTGGATAAGGATTCTTCTTTATGAACCAACCTTTGTTTTGCTACTGGGCATTCATAGAGACTGAATGCTTGGCCATGGCTAACCAAATTACTATGTGACCTGAGCTACCCTTTACTAGTGCTGCTGACCCACCAGGTAATACATTTGAGCATGAGCCATAGTGCTCCATTATCAAAGAGAAGTACGATATATGAAATTGGGCTTGAATAGGTCTGAAAGACACTGATAAACTACAAGAGTGAGTGGCCTAACATATCTACGGCCCCTATGCCTGTGACATTGCTTTCTTCCAACCTGCACCCATGTCCTCTTGGGGAGTTTACTATGACCAGGTGA
>NW_004624942.1:269492-283202 GCF_000247695.1 Heterocephalus glaber | reverse complement strand
TTGATTGTTTTTTGGTACCAGGGATTGAACTCAGGACCTTGCACTTGCGAGGAGGCAGCATGACCACTGAGCTAAATCCCTGGCCCTGCTATTACTTTTATTTGGAGATAAAGTATGATTTTAGAAGAGGTGGGAGTGTCAAATTGTCCAAGGTGGGTTTGTAATGAGTTAACTCAACTAGCCTGAACTGTTTCCCAGAATTCTCTTTCCTGTATATTTCTGGGTAGGGTGGGGCATGAGTGAGACTTGGCAAGATTCGGAGGCAGTAATGAAGCAGCAGACATTTGATAACTCATACATGTTGTCTCTGCTCACTCACCTCTTGCAAGAGGGAGCAGCTGAGCCTGCAACTGTTCACCTTCCCTTGGATGGCCTCGGCCAGGAGTGCTCATGAGCTCTGGAGAGGGCTCTGCTCTGCAGGATGCCAGACACACAGAACTCATAGGAGTTTTGGACTGTCCTTGTGAGGTCCAGCAGTGCCCTGGGTCCCAGCCTGTTCTGGCTCTTCCCTATTTCATAGCAATATTCCTCTCTTCACAACTTGTCCTTAGATTTCAAGCTTCAAGACAACAGCCTTACAGAGATGACTTAACCACACTTAACAATGACACAACGTCAATCCCTGTGTCACACACACACACACAAGCACATGCACATCCTAGTGTTTTTCTGTTCTTATTAAACCTTGACTAACATAAAATTTTATTTGCATTTTAAAAGGTTGCATCCTTTTTTAGTAAAAGATTTCTTGAGCTATAATTGACACACAATAAACATTGACACACAATAAACTACACACAGGGCCAGGGCTTTAGCTCAGTGGTTCTGCTACCTGCCTCAAAAGTTCAAGGACCCGAGTTCGATCCCTGGTACCAAAAAAAAGAAAAATAATAAAAATTTAAAAAAATAAACTACACAGAGTTAAGTTGCACAATTTGATAAGTTGTTTGTTGTTGTTGTTGTTTTTGGTACTGGGGATCAAACTTGGGACCTTGTGCTTGCAAGACAGGTGCCAGAGCCACTGAGCTAAATCCCTGGCCCCAATTTGATAAGTTTTAACATATACATATATATATATACCCATGAAACTACCACTATAATCAAGACAGCGAGCATATTCATCACCCTCAGAAATTTATGTGATTCTCTTACTATTTCTCTCTCTCTGCTTTCCTTCCCCTATTTCCCCAGGCAACCATGGATGTATTTTTTTTCTTTCTTTCTTTCTTAGAGTAATTTGCATATTCAAAGTTTTACATAAATAGAATTGTACACTATATATTCTTTTGTATGGTTTCAATCAGCATAATTATTTTGAAATTCTTCTGTGTTATATGTTATTTGTTCATTCTAAAATGATTTACTCTAAAAGGCTAAATTATTAAATGAACAACATTCTGTTTAATTATAGGCCAATCATAAACATTTAGATACATTGTGACTAATTAATAATTTAGAGAAACAGAAATCCAGGCAATCAGAAGAGATATGTCAGGAGTACTTTCTTTCAGCAGGAAGATCTAGAGACAGTATCATTGATTGCATCAGTCTCACTCGCAAGTGACAGAAGAAAGCTTCTTTGGATAGGGCTTCCAAAAGCTGGACTCAACATCAAAGAGAAACCTTAGTCAGTGGAGTAGAGATGGACAGCACTGTCTCCACAAGTTATCCTGGAAACCTAGAGAGAAGATGAGAATTTTGAGCATGGCATCTCCTGACAGAGACATGGAATGTCATTACCCTGAATAAAAACAAGACATTCTTATTCTTTACTTCAGCACCATCAGCATGTGAGTTCTGCAGCCCAGCTTCACTCCTTTTGCTAGTTTTGTTTTGACCCAGTTTGCTTTCACATTCCCCAGTGGAATTGTGAGTGACAGATTGCTCCTTGGGGTGCCTTCAAGCCTAAAAAGCAACACAGTGCATTGGGCATTTGACTGAAAATCAAGAGATATGGATTTTAACTCAGAGCCTAACTTTTTAATCAGATATGTGAGTGTGTAAAGTCAGATTCTTTCTATCTGCATCTCATTTCCTCAACTGCAAACTGAAGGAAGTGGGCTATGGGATCTTGAAAATTTCTATAATCTATACATCTAAGAGTAGGATATTAAGGCCCCAGAGTATTAATAGTTGTGGTCATGCCAGAAACTATTTAGACAGCCTGAATCAAATCCCCATTAGTAACTGCTATATCCATCTATGCATTCATTCACCCACCCATCCAATTAGTACCAACATGATCAAGACATTTTGTTTGCCACTAAAAATATGAAGATGACTATGACCTAGCTCTTTTTCTCAAGGTACTCATAGTTCACTAAGGGAAGACAAATTTATTCATAACTAATTACAACCTGTGAAATATTCAGTAAGTCTATTCAGAAAGGAGATGCAGTTTTATACCTTGGTCCTCAGAACCTTGTTCAAAATTAGAGGAGGATAAGTGTATTTTGCTGAAATAACTGAATATAAATATTCTTAGGGCAAAGAGCATTTTGGAAAGTTCTATCTGAAGACATGGGGAAGAAGGATTAAAATGTTAGCCTCATGGTCATCCTTCCTGTAAATTATAATATTTTACAATATGTACTAATTGGTGCAGCCTGAGAAAGAGGAAGAGAAGGAAATCCAAATTATAGTCCCCCATGTCCCTAAATGGGTCACCATCACTTTTCCATCATTGGAAAAAGGCCATGAATTTTCTGAGCAAAGGTGACAGTATCTAGAAGTGGCCAATTTTAACTAATCCAGTGTTATTAACTTATGCTTTTAAATATAAATATGATGACTAAAACTTGAAGTTCATTCTCATGAAACAAGAATACATTTTTGAAGTTTATATCATAAATGCTAAGTGTTCACATATTGGCATCTGAATTCTCCAGGGATGATTTTAAATCAGTAAAGTTTTGCTTTTAAAACACTTCTTGATTATTCTAATTTTTATCAAATTCAAACAGCTCAAAAAAAAATCAAAGAGCTATAAGTTAAAAGAGGAGCAGAAATAGCTTTTTCAAGAAAGAAAACTTGGATGTCACTTCTATTTTCTCTTCTTAACTTGGACAGTTTAAGACCTTATTAAATAAACAGCATGTGCATATTTTAATTAATAAATACATTTAAACTTTAAATGCTTAGCTATTCACCACCCAGAAATCTGGGTGAAACTTGCTCCTCTACTGATTTCCCTGAAGCCAGCAAGCTGGGTCATGTGGCTGGCTGACCTCCCAGCACCACCTACCTCCAACTCCATGAGATGCCATCAGATCCCACCCAAAGGAGCTAGTCCTCACACGAAACAATGAGCAATTCTTAGGAGACACAACTGGAGCTCTGTTGCTGTGGCACAGGAAGGCTCGATAAGATCTCCCAGCCACAGCATTCTTTTGTGTCAGCAGACGCAAGTGGGATGTTCCTTCTGCAGTCCTTACAGGGCCAGAGGAAGCAGGCTTTGAAACACAATGTTCATTGAAATCAGCTTTCATCTGAGGGATCCCAGGGTGGCTCCTGCTTCATGATGTGCATTCTGTCTGCAGCCGAGCTCTCCTGATGCATTTCCGTTGTTTGTTCTGGAGGAAGGCAGCACCTTTATGGACTCACCCTTTTACTAGGTAAAGGGCATCACATTGTGCTGGACAAGGCATTATGTGTCAGGATGTCTCCAGTGAGTCTGGAGCCTAGAAGAAGCATTAAAAATAAAATAAAATAATCAAGTCCTCGGTCATCCTGGCTCACTGATGGAGCAGAGGAACACAAAGCCACCCCAATAACTTCTGGTGAGCATGTACTTGTTTGGTGACCTTAGGAGCATGAAGTCATTTGTTGCTGTAATTGTTACATTGGGCACAATACACAGGCCACAAACAGTGGAACTGAATGCAGGCATCCGTGTCAGCTCAATAGCACCTGTCCATTGGCACCTCTATGATCTATTGTGGGATAATTCTGGCTCTTAAAGAACAGAAAGCAGGGAGAAGGAAGCAATTTACAGTATCAATCATAAGTAAAGTCTCTTCTTTCCATTGGCCTAATTTTATAAATTAGTGATTTGTTTTCTTCCATGGAAAAGCCATTCTAGATCCAAAAAGATTCTGTTTGGTTAAGAATTGGTCTCAATAAGCATGTGGAGAAACAAGTAAACACTATTTAGTTCATCTTTTCATCTAACCAGATACCTTTTGCTGTCAATCGGTGCCCTTCTTTCTTTGTTCCAAATCATCTGAGCCTACCAGCTTATAATGCAAAGGGAGAGAAAAAAGTCTCAAAATGGATGGAAAATGACTACTACTTTTAATTTCCATGGCACTTTTAACTTTCTCAATCTCTCCCAAGTTAGGTAGGCATTGTCTGTTTTTAGCAATAGAAGAAGTCAGTAGAGAAACAGAATACGGCTAAAGATTCTCAAACCTCAAAAAGAGTTGGCAGCAGAACATAGAGGAAAACCCATGTGTCAGGTCCCTGGGTCAGGACATATTCTTCATGTGAGGTCCTGTAGGCATGTTGGCAAATGACTAGTCCTTAAACTGACCATAAATGTTGGCCTTCATCATCTCCAGAAGGCTAAAGTCCTACATGTGTCTGTGTATACAATAAGGCAGATGTGACTGATCTACAAGGAGATACTGATGCTGAAAAACTTGAAAAACCCGGAAGATGTTTCTTGGAATCAAGTGTACTAGTCTAAAAGCACAGACGTCACTCTTGTAATTGACACAGGACACTGATGAGAAGGACAACTCAGGTAGTTAAGCCTCCCAAGAATGAAATGAAATACCAAGAAATCAAAATTCTAGCTAAAATCCATGAAAAGATAGGAAGCAAGGACTAAAATATATAGCAGACATTGGGAAATGGGAACAAAATGTTCAAATGAGAAGGGGAACAAGGGAGGGGAGGGGGAAAGGAAGGAAGGGACAAGAAAAAAGTGAAAATAGAAGGAAAAAATGAAACAAAGTTTTTGTACATAGGGAAAGGAGGGGGTCGAAGGGAGGGGGAATGGGAAAAAATGGTGAGGTAGGATAAAGCGCATACAGGTGCAAATTCCCTATGATGAGTGTTACCATTATGGAATCCAAAATGTGCCAATAAATGTTTTGCTTAAAAAAATGAAATCCATGAAAAGAAACCAAAACTGTAAGTAGTTAATTTTTATATGAGCTAGTAATCAAACTTGAATTACTAGGAATTTTGCTGAGTCTTCCGAAAAAATAAAAAAGATCACACAAACTTAAAGTACAACAGAAATTCCTAAGGACCTTTACCCTACCTCTGATTTGAGTTCTTATGCCTTGTCTCTGATTGCAAAGTGTGTGCGTGCGTGTGTGTGTGTGTGTGTGTGTGTGTGTGTGTGTATGTGTTTCATTCTGTGGGCTAGGACCACATAAATGGTGTCCAGAAGAGAGAACACATATTATATTAGAGCACAAGTTATTCAGTTCATTTTAATTCAGCCCCCCCCAAAAAAAGGACCAGATAGGTGCCGACTACCTGCTGTGTGTCCAGAACCATATAACTTGCAGCAGATAAACTGATGCATCTCAGCTCTCAAGTATATCATAGCAGTGTGGTCTGAGGCAATAACATGAACAGGTGATTTCAGCGTAGTGTACTTGATGCTGAGATAGCATGATACCCAGGGTGGCATCAGCCCTAACTTTAGGGATCTTAACTTGTCTTATGAGGGAACAGGAAAGGTTTCCATAAGAGGTAACACCTGAGCTGATACCTATAGCCGGAAAAGTAGTTATCTAAAGAAGAGAAGATAAGAAAGGAGATTCTATCTGGAGGAAGTAACATGAGAAAAAGTAAAGGGCCTGGAACAAAAAGACATATGTGCAGAGCTACAGGTACCTTGGTATTGCTGAAGAGTTTAGAGTGAGGCTGAATGAGACAAGGCAGGTACACAGGGCCCAGGAGTAAGACAGTCCTGAAGTTTTAAAGGTCCTTCAGAATTTAGATAAAATAAATCATATTTAGGTCTCATCCTTTTCTGATACTAAGATTCTAAGAATTTGATAGTGTGAGGTAAGGGATAAAAACCTGAAAAGGCAAAGTCGAGGTTTTGCTGTGATCCAAAGACTTCAAGGTGATCAACGTCTACAAGAGCTAAAAGCAGAGGTAAAACATTGTTGAGATCTCAGCTTGTTGTTTATGACCTTTTAGGAGAACTATAAAGACTCAGATCCTTCTTCCTTAGATGTAACTAACAGGACATATACAAAAGTCTAGGTCCTGACTACAGCTCTGTGTATCTAAGAATAAATGAGAAAGAAGAAATCAGGACATGAGATAAAAAGGAGCCAGAGAGGATCAAATTCAGTGGGACAGGAGCAAAATATGTTCAGTGACCTCAAAGTATAAGATTAAAAATGGAAAAATTGAAGAGGAAATGATTTTAAAGGTTCATGGTTGAATACAAGCTCTTGAACTTGCTCTATAGGAAGTATTAATAGCAACTATTACAAAGAGCAATGTATTTAGAAAACTCAGAACTAAGTAGGAATATTGGGAGCTTTCTCAGGGTGGAAAAATGATAGGAACTACTATTATTAATATAATTTTAAAATAATGCAAGAAAGATCTTTATTAAAGAAGAAAGAGGAAAGTCTGTGGAGCATTGGGAGAAAGGGTATTGGCGGATTCCTCAGTGCCTCATCACTCCCTCCATTCTTCTCAAATTCTCCTTGTTAATGCCTTGGCCAAGCCAAGGAGCAGGCAGCTCTAGAGTAAATAGGACCAGCTATGCAATTTTCAGAACCCAGGACAAAATGCAAAAGCAGAATCTCTTATTCAAAAACCAGAGTATAACATGCTGTTAATGGTACTAAAATACAAAGGTTTCCCTCCACCCCTTCTTGTTCAATTTTTTTCTTGATTTTTCAGGGACTTTTGTTTATTATTCTAATGTTCTAAATTTTAAAAAACAAATTTTAAATTATTTGTATGGATTTCACCATTCATCGTTACACTATGCAGTGCCGACCTTAAATGCAAAGGAAAAGATTTTTAACTCATACACAGAATCATAAAAATCACACACTTTCTATTTTGTACTTCCACGTGTGTATTTTGTTCTCAATAGAAGGGTGGAAACGTTGAAGGATTTGAACCCAAGTGTTTTAATTTTCCTTCTTAATATATATACATTCTACCAACATTATCTGTGCTTTATTGATGGCTCAGAAAGGACTAAAACTTAACTATGGATCACCCAGTCAATTGTTCTCTTTCCTTGGTGGTATGGTTTCTAGCATATCTGGTTGACAAATACAGGGAAGCAACATGAGCAAGAAAAGATGTGAGAGATCCTTGCTTGCTCACGTTCCGTAGAACTCCACTGCTTTCTGTTTACATCCAAAGCAAGTTCTCATTCAAAAGGAAAATGTGACACCTTGGGGTTGTCAGACCATCCTCTCTCCTTTTGCTTATTTGGCCATAAACCTAACATATTCATCTTCACATTGCTTTGTGTCTCAGTGAACTTCTATGCAGTATACTTGCTTTGGAAAGCTGTGTTTTGGGCTATTGTGAATGCCGTGTGTGAATGGGGTAAAAACAAGTCACAGCCATCACGCACATGGCATGTATCCTCTCTGTTCATGCATAGGCTCCACTGTTTCAGTTAAGACCCTTTATAAAACATGAATTCAAAGATAAAATTATTAAGAATTTCAAGTTGGCAACAGTAGGACATCAACCCAACGCAAGGCCCTCTGTGTAACTGCACAGTTGGTACATCCATGCAGCCGGCTCCAGGACCAGCGGGCTGATATTGGGCAATCTCTTAACTATTGTCTGGAGAAACTGCTTCTACCCAGGTGTTATTTCTTATTTTGATCACAGAGTTATTTCAGAAAACTTGTTGGAGCAAAGCCAACCTCACAGAAAGTTGGCAGTAAGACTAATCAATCCCAGGGCAACATACGTGAAAAAATGATTTATCTGCCTGAGCAAAGGACTTCTTTACTAGAGATAAAGATTTAAGTGATTTAATATCTTGATGATTATAGAAAATTTAACCTTAGTCATTCAAGATCTTGTAACAGTGACCTATGTAGCTGGCCCATTGTCATTTTTAGGCTTGAACAGGACAACTTCAAGTCCAGAGAGCTCCCTTGTCCCTGAGGAAGCAAGATGGAACAGTGCAGGAGGGAATAGGTTAATGTCACTCCTGGAGCAGAAGGCACTGGGACACTATAGAAATTTTCATAGGTGCAAAATATATAAAGTCCAGAAATATATAAAGATTCCTTCTTGGAAAGGAAAAATGCTGAGAAATGGAAAAAAATGGAAATAAAGTCTTTGTATATAAGGAAGGGTGGAGGGGTGAAGGGAGTGCAGGGAATGGGGAAAAAATAACCAAGATGCATCATGTAAAGGCACAAGTTCCCAAAGAGAAATGTAAATGTGTTGTATACCTAAAATGTACCAAGAAAAGAATTTAAGAAAAAAAAAAAAAGATTCCTTCTTGTGTTTTCATTGAGTTGTGAAACTACCATGAAGGGGAAAACTGCCTAAAAATGTGAAGTGTGTTAAAGAAGTTTCTTGGTGATGATCTAAATATCTCATATAGCTTCCTGTATAGGCCAACTAACACCTATGACTTTGTACATATTAAATGAGAATGTCCTGATGAAGAGGTTTAATACTGAAGTACCCAGCACATTTCCTTAGCCGAAAAAGATGGGAGGGCACTTATCTAGGAACTCATAAAAGACATTGCTGGCACTGATGGGCAGTTTTAGCCTCTGCATCTTGGGAATTATATATAGCCAAATCTTTTTTTGGGGGGGGTTCTGAGGATCGAACTTGGGACTGTGCACTTGCAAGGAAGGCGGCAGAATCACTGAGCTAAATCCTTGGCCCCAGACAAATCTTGATAATAGCTAGTAAAGGAGAAAAAGGCAAGAATAGATTTTTTAAAACCATGCATCATTCATAAGCTTTTATTTTAAACAACTATTTATAACTGCCACATTTCCATCAAAATTTCAACCAGACTTACTAAAAAAGAATCAATTTGTCAGTTAGTATTTGATTTTTTGTGTGTGCGTATGTGTTATCTACTGACCCAAATGTCAAATGCCAGGGTCAGAGCCAGGTGTGGTGGCACATGCCTGTAATCCCAGCACTCTGGAGGCTGAGGCAGGAGAGATCGCAACTTCAAGTCTAGTCTGGGCGACTTACTGAAATGCTGTCTCAAAATAAAATCAAAACATAAAAAGGGTTGAGGATGTAGCTCAGTGCAATGACACTGAATTCAATCCCTAGCACTACAAAGGAAAAAAAAAAGGCTGGGTCAGAGTATTATTGAATAGCCATAAACACACAAATGAGAACAAAGGAATAACTATTGCTGTGAAAAAGTTACTGATCTACTTTGACCACTCATAACCACATCCTACAACTTTAGGTACTTACAAAGAATAAAATTTAAGTGCCAAGTTCAATACAGTAACTCAGAGAATACTTATATCACTCAGCACACATCTCTTAAACTCCAAGTTATACTTCTAAAAAAAAAAATGCAAGGTCATTATTGAATCTTTAGGTTCAGTCATGATATGTACCCAAAAGCCCAAATCTCAATAATTATAGAAAGGGCTTCTCAAAGACTTAATTTATTGTTAGCCGATAAGCAACAGCTTCACAAAATGCACAATTTATTTTTGGGACTTAATTTGATAAAAGCCTTAGGACAAGAACTCTCCTTGGGATGCAACCCTGCTTTAATATTCCAGTTAATGAATTATGACAAGTTAAGCATCCACAAGTTTATTTGATGCCTTCTCTCTAACAGATTACATTAGGCTCTATCACTTACTGAGGTAAAGCAGGCTATCATTCAGTGCACTCTTAGTTGTGGTTTTATCCCAGAAATTTGTACACTCAACCCAAGATGCATATCAATTGATCTTAAACTCTTCTAAGAGATCACACATCTAAAAGATTTCTGTAAATAAGGGATAGATACTAAATTTTATTTCATTTAGGGTACATTTATAATGTCATTTACTTGACTATTTATTTATTTCAGTATAGTAACACCCATTGCCTATTTTAGTTTATGCTCTATTCTACATACTATTGCTCTATTCTACATACTATTCATGGAGGGGTTAATTTATTATTGAGCCTAAAACTACAAAGTAAATTCAATTATTAAACTTACCAATTTACCAATAAAATATAGAATATTACAGGATAGATTTACTTCATCTAAGAACATACATTTATTGAATGATACAGATGTGACAAGACAAATTTTATTACATCAGAACTTGAGTTCTTCTTCTGTAGTCTACATTAAATCCTATTTCATTGTACCCAAAGAAGTTATATTACAAATCATACATCTTTAACAAAAGCATCACTGAACTACAAAGTCCGCTTACGGTGACTCCTACTCTAAATTGTTGCAATATGGCACCATAATATCTCAAAAAGAGGAAAATCACTAATAAGAGGCCACAGGAAAGAGCAGCAACACACCATTAGAGGAACTGAAATGTAGATGGATTGACAGAGAAGAAAGAGAGGCAGTCACAGGCCTCCAGAAAGAGCCCCTTACTGCACAAATGCTTCAGAAGGCACTAGCCCATTTTCACTGGTACATGTATCAATTGAAACCATGGTTACTTATTATTATATCTGAGAGCAGATCCTTCCAACAGTAAAAATCAACTCTATTTCCTATTTCTCTTTCCTCATTTTTTCTCATTCCTTGCCCTTCTTTCTAATTTGTGTAGAATAAACTAAATCTCTAGTTAAAGTTTTAGCATACCAGTTGTTGGATGTAGTTAATTTCCAGTTTATAAATTCACAAACTACCCATTAGCCCTCCAATCATCATGAAATTGACTAGGCTCTTGTCATCAATTCTTATGTTAAAAGCTAGGGCTGGTTTCATTTGGCAGGATTAGACATCCAAAAGGTACCATTGATTTGGGGATTCTTTTTCTCATAAAAAAAAAATTTAAGTTTTTAAGAGTGAAAGCTTTTTCTGCAATTATATTTTCTATCCAAACCAAGAAAAAAGAGAAGACACATAAATTATATTGCAAAGTTTTGATGAGATAAACACATCTTGAAGCATAAAATTTAGCAGCATGAAAACATTTTGTGAAACTACATTTTTACTGGAGGAAAGATAATACATAAGGGTAATTCTTGATGATTGATTGTAGAAGTATTTTAACTATTGTTGTCTATCTGTACATAAATTCGTCAAACCCTAGCCTGATGGTTTGGAAAGTGAGCTGTAAAGTGGGCGATTATAGAACATTCTCCTACTCAAAAATTCTGTTAAAACAGAAGCAGAGAGATTTGAGAGTGAAAAGCCTTATGCTAATATAGTAAGCTTTTCTTTTGGTTCACTGAATTTATCTTTATTGAGCTCATGATCTGATTTAAAAATCATACTTCATATATACTTCAAGGCCTTGGGTCCTGATACTGTTTTTAGTTAAAGATAGTGTCTAAAAGATTTAGATCTATGCATCCATGTGAAAGTTTGAATTAGTGTTCAATGGTGATTTAAACTACAAATAGACATACTTCTATGATCAGAGGAGTTGAACATGAAATTTTTAAAAAATAATCTTAAATATCGGAGAATTTTCAGCACTGCTTATAGTAACATTATCATGTAAATGTGGAAATAACTTCCTCTTCAGTTTGTTCCAACCTCAGCATCCAGGGTGACTTGTTTTATTTTCACATTTTATATGTCATTAAGTGATAACGTTTAGTAAAGTCACATTCATTGTGGCTTACAATATCTTAGGAGCACAGAGCTTAACAAAACAAAGCTGTAGTAAGAGTTTTGGCTTTGCTTCATATTTCATTTCCTGTTCATAGCTTATTGTTTACAAGGCTGGAGAGCTTTTGACGTTCTTTAGAATATAGAATTCATCTATTGTCAAGAGATATTTATACCAGAGTGAACAAAGTACTCTGTAGTTCAGTTTAGCAGACACAAAGTAATACATTTAAAACAGTGTTTCCTTCATTCTCTTTTGGAGTAAGTTAAGTTTGAAATAATATGGCTTGATGACACAAATTTTTTACTCAATTATTTTTTGGCATCCCAACCCTCCAATATGTATTAGACATTTCTTTTCATCTATTCTACCCTACACCAATAATTATCTAATTCCAGGATTAAACTCAATGAGGTAAAAATAAAGGTCGAGGATTGTGGTCAGCAGAAAGGTCATGGTTTGCAAGGATTTTGTCATGTGCTGACTTTAAAAAGGCGTTTACTGGATATTGAAATGTATTTTTCCACTCACTGAAAATGCATTTATGGAAAAATAACATTCATGTGGGAAAAGAAAAATCCACTCACTGCTGCTTCATCATCTCCACGGAGAAGGAGAGAGAAGAAAAAAAGCACTCATGACTCCTCTGGCTATAATCAAGGAAATAAAGTGAATTCTGTTTTAAAAAAGAAAGAAGAGGCAGGGTTTGAAACCACCAAGGATTATTTCCTGTGCAGAAGTTAGCTGCATGTGCACAATGGCAAGTTATTCTCCCTTCTGAAGCCAGGCCAAGGTGAGGAATTTCAATTGTGATTTCTAACTTATGGAAAATTCTGAGGCAGTTTATATGTGTGAGTCACGGTGCATACAAACCCACCATTTCTTTAGAAAAATCTGTGTTCTTCCCATTACTTTTTTTTTTTTAACTAAGAAAGAACATAATGAGGAATTGTATATTAATGTCTCAGTTCATGAATGTTTCAGTTCACGAACAAATCAGTTCCCAAACAGAAGCATTCAGCAAAATTTTGCTTCCATTTGGGAACTGCATCAGGTGACGAACACCACCCCGACCATCTTCCCCAGAATCATGGACTGAATTGTTTGTGAACCAAGGTACCGCTGTATTCTCAGTACACTAGAATACAACCCGACTCCACTGTCTCCTACTTAGGTAAAACTAATGAATTCTCTTGAAAATGATAATAGGCAGTTACTACCAACATAAAATGAGTAAATATGTAAATAATAAAACAGATCTTCATTTTGAAATATTGTTATTAAGACTTTCTTTAATATTCTTATTCTTAGTATTTGTTCCAGAGTCTCAAGATCAAATACTGTGCAAGTGTCCTTAAATGTGTCAAGATATTTGAAAATAATTCTGTTTAAGCCATTGCATGTATTAGTGATAGGAATATGGATGGATACAAATGTTTTTTAGGGTACTTTAGTCATATATATCAAAATATCCCTTCTGCCAGATTTCAATTCTGCCTCTGTTACATAAGAAGGACTTAGAAGCTGTTACTTCCATCCCTACAAGATGAAACTGATAAACTGAAAATCAATGTCTTTTCTTGGATCCATGAGTGATATGAGGAGCAAAGTGCCCTCCCTTCTGGAATCCAGAGATTAATTCAGCTGAGATCTGACCCCTGGGAGCAGCTGGATCTGGAGCGGTTAAACTAGTGAGAACATTTATATGGCCATTTTGATAACCGGCTAGAGGCTGAATAAGGAGGAGCCAGAGCATGAGAATCGCCTGAGGATTGTAGTCTTAGCATCTAGTGAGGTGGAGATTATCTGCTGAGGCATATTTAAGGAAGCCAAAATTCAAGAGGCAGATAAAAATAAGGAAATTAGAGGAATCCAAAGTCTATGGCTTTTACAGTTACTTCAGATATAAATACAGCCCAATTCCTGGAAGATTAACATAAAATCT
>NW_004624942.1:223041-257814 GCF_000247695.1 Heterocephalus glaber | reverse complement strand
CTGAGCAAATTCTTGAGGAAGATGCTGAGATTTATTCCCTTGACAATGTTAAGTTTACCATTCTAGAATGACTAGGAATAGTTTCAAACAAAAGACAGGTGAATATAATAAATTATAGTCTTTCAAGTCAGTTAAGTAGCCTGCATGTTTCCAGAAAGGTTAGTTTGAGGCAGGCTAACCCTTGTCCTTGACTTATTGGAAAGTTCTTTTGACACATTTATCTTTCACCTATGCCTTCAGTGTTCAGCCATTTGAATGGCAATGTTCTTATTTCAGATCATGTTAGCAGAATAATTTCCACCTGATTTGAAAATAATGGGTTGGATAAAAATAAAGTGATAGCTAGTAAGGAAAAATTAATTATCTGTGCATAGTCCTCTGTTCCTTTTCTCTTCTACCTGAAATGTGAGTAGGATCTTCTTCTTATATGTAATCATCTAGAAATAAGAAAAATGGAGTATAAACTTTAGCAAGCAAAAGCCCTGTAAATCACCTGTGCTGTGGGTACTATGACAGGCAGCTCAGATACTTAGTATTGAGTCATTAAATCATTTTTTTAAACTCTCATTTTTCAATCTTTCATCCAGATAACATGGAAAGGCTCTCTAGGTTTGATAGGAGCTTGAATTTCAAAGCTTTATGCTGTTGGTAAATTATTCCACTTTCTTTGATTCTTTCATGCTGGGAGTGAAAATGCGCTGTGTCTATCTCAGGCTTTCCACTTATTGTTGCTGATTGGTAGTATTTATACTCCTTTGCAATATTCTCACAGTGCTGCAATGAAAACAAGTTTAAAAGCATTCGAATTTATTTTCTTTTACTAAAACTTTTTGGCAAGTTTTCTTTATCATTTTATGATTTATCTCATTACATAACTGCATTGCTTTATTGTTTATTATATCATTATAAAAAAAATCTGAGGGAGTTTGAGAAGGCCATGATTAGGGTGTATACTTTATAGATAACTTAGATAATATATTTTTGAATTTTCTTTGTAGTATTTTAATTGACATTTCATATTAGAATATTTCCATCTTAGAACTACTCAACTATAACACAATCTCTTTTTGTTCTTTTTATGAATAGTAGAACAGGCTTTAATATTTCCTTGAATTTTCATTGGTATTACAGCCTTTTGATGTCTCCTGTTATGAATAAGAACCATTCCAGAATTACTGCTTGGAAGATGACTTTTAACAATCTCATCAGCAAAGGTCATATTTGAAGGTAATGCAATTGTTAGAGATCATGTGTCTATCACTCTGCCATGTAGGCGGTCCACAAAAAAATACATCATCTTTTTTTATTCATTAAGTTTATTGGTACATTTTAGGTATACAATATGATGACATTCGTCATCGGGAACTTGTACCTTTACATGATGTATCTTGGTTCTTATTTTTTTCCCCTTTTCCCTGCCTGCCCTTCAACCCCTCCATTCCTCCCTATTTGCAAAGACTTTGTTTCTGTTTTTTAATTTTCTCATATTTATTCCTTTCCCTTCTTCCTTTTTCCTACCCCTCCACCTTCCCCTTCCCCTTTAGACCTTTTCTTCCTATTTCACATTATCTATCAGGAACTCTCAAGTCAAGGACTACTTAAAGCAATGATTAGGATATTTTTAGATGATTTTTCTCATGTGTTTAAGGTGTGAATTGACTTTATAGAGAAATAGCCCCTCTTCCAAGTCCCTATCCCCCACCACTGATACCTAGCACTTTTCCATCATATTTTCTCTAGTGCTTAACCAATGATAGGTGTATAGGTTGAATAAAAGAGATAACCAGTATCTAGGCAACACTGTGACCATGATTCAGATAAGGGATAGACTGAAGTTGCCCAGCTATGATCATTAACAGCCCAAAGGAAGCATTGCTTGTGCAACCTCTTAGAGCTTAGCAGATCTCATTACATGCTGCAACACATAGCTTTTCAGTAACATAATAAACTCTAGGATGCTTATTTAGAACAGAATTGTTTCATGTAATTGATCTCAGTTCTCAAACTTTTATACTCTTCTACCAATAAATCATCTCATTTTGCCTTCTGGCATAACTTGGCAGGAAATGGTATGCCATTGGCAAAATCCTGTTCTTTGTTCTCCAAGACCACTCATAGAAAATAATTACAACTATCATTGATTGACCCCTATGTCTCATGTTTCCTTAGTCATTCAGTGTATGACTTGGTGAAAAACTATTAGGAATATTTAAAATACTGAATGTACTTTTTTCAACTCTGAACTTTTTGTGATTCATAATCAGGCCCTTGGTCTTTCCTTAAGATTCATTATGAATACCTTAGTGTGGTACATATCATATTTCAAGTATTTATAGCAATTTCTGGTCCCAAATAGGGCTGTTTATTTTAATCCCTATTGTTCCCGGGTCTCTACTAGTGACTTCTAAATTATTCTAGCTTAAGGCCAGTTCAACCAGGAGGAAACCTTTTAAGTGACTAGTTGAAAGTATCTATGGCAAAGTAAGCTATTCTCGATGAAAAAAGAACTATGTTTTGTTCAGGTTAATTGGTGCTATAAAAAAAAGAGAGAGAGAATCTGAGTTCTTCCATTTTTCTGTTTTGTTTTTTTTTTTGGTACTGGGGATCGAACTCGGGACCTTGTGCTTATGAGGCAGGTGCCGGAACCACTGAGCTAAATCCCCAGCCCATTCTTCCATTTTTAATGAATGATTCATGCCAAATAGAAAACAAGTTGGTAGAGGTAGGCATGAGGTACTTTTTAAGATATTATTGAGAACAAAAATGAATACTCTCCCTAATATTTTAATAACAGCCATATTTGGCCTTTTCCTGTGTAAGGAAAAACAGCCTAGGATACTTTTGCTAATCAGAAACTCAGCCTAGTTGCCTGGAATTATGAGAATAAACCCACTTTACTTTATGACACTTGCCAAACCTTGTAAGATGACAAACCTGCTACTGTGAGAGAAGAGAGGATGGCTTTAAACCTAGGAAGATCATGGCCTGTTGGATCCAGTGGTCTTCACTCTGTATAATACCTTAAGCCTCCCAGACCAGAAGAAGCAACTTTTATTCTCTTTTTCAAAATATAAACAGAGGTATTTCTTATATTGTGTGAATTTTAAGAATTGCAGTCCACTTTAGAGGGCAGAGGCTAGATGTTTTGTATAAAATAGTATACAAAAGATAGATGGTGTTTGCAGCTGTTTGGACCTAGCTGGAAATGAATGGCCAGTAAATTGAGCATACTCACCTTTTGCAGATCCCTCTTTCACAAAATTAGCAGGCAGCAAAGAAGTATAGTCTTGTCTGAGTTTAGCCCGTGTGAATAAAAGAGCCTTAAAGAAAAAAGAAAGGAAGGGAGGGTTGGAGGGAGGAAAGGAAATAGAAAGCAAGGGATATTGGTGAAAAACAACAACAACAAAAAACATGTGCTCTTCGGGGATATCAAACATGTTTACTTGTAGACTCTTTTCTCTAATCCAATAAAAAGTATTGGCAAAGTGTTTAGTATCTGAGGTACGGTAGTGGGAGTACTGTCACGACGTAACTAAAGATGGTGGGAAAACCAGTTTGAATAGAATGAGATCCAACTTGAACCTCTGCGCGTGCCAGGAACTAAAATCAAGTCAACCCACTGTTAAGTGTCAAAAGCATTGAGTCATTAGCCTCCTTTGTGGCTCATCTGCTTCTGAATATCTGTATGTGTCTGTTTTTTCATACTCTTGAAAAACAGACAGGCTTTGTGACATTCAGGAAGCAATTCTCAGCTTCCTATAGCCTCGTGACACATAAAGGAATGAATATTAAATGATAGTTCTTGTTGTGATGTATTTATGAATTTAGATGCTTTTGATGTGATTTCTGATACTTTTTAGAACCTGATTTTGGGGGTTTTTTGTGTAGATTCTGAGAGCAGTCAGTTTGTGTGAAGTCTGCTTGTGTGAGTTGCATTTCAGAGAGCATTCAGAAATGGAGATGTGAAACATATTAAAATAACAGCCCTAGAGCCAGTAGTCTTTTAATCTTTGGGTAACCACTAATTGTTCAGTGGTGCAAGGTGAAGTCTAGGTCTTTACCTTCTTCCATTCTGTCTCTCTCTTCACTTTTTACAGAGAACACTGATTTCGAACTCTTTTAATTCTCTTTAGGCCCCCTTGAAGAGGCAAGCTAACTCAGATTTCATCTCCCAGTTTCAGCTAATCACTGCTGTCAGAACTCTCACCAGAATGGGTAAAGAGAATGAAACTGAGCCAGAAAAAGTCTTAAGGGAAAAATGAGGCACTCATATCAAATGCAGAAGTGTACTTATTGGCATATCATGTCTCTGACTCTGTTAATTAGTTTATCCATTAACCACCTTGATGTAGGTCTTCTGAGAGCACAGTGCCCCTTAGAAGGACGGCTACATCTTGTAGAAGAGGGAAGCAGTAAGGAAGGATCCAGGGAGCTAGAGGAGGTCTTTCCATTTTATAGAAATGGGAACAATGTAGAAATATGGCCAATTTTATTTTAACACATTACAATACATTGAAATATCCTCTTCCATCACAAACACCATTTTTTCAATCTTCTTTAGTCAAAACACCCAAGGTAATTGTTTGTGAAACTTCCCTCAATTGTCTCATGCAGAATTTGTAGTTTCCTCTGTGTTTTCTTAGCTCCTCAGACATACCTGTATTATGGAACTTATTCTTTATATCATAATCATCTTTTTGAATTTCTCTTTGCCTTCACCTCCCACCATTTGATTTTCCCTGGATTGAGAGACTCCATGCTTAGAGAATTACTTTTTCCTGGCTAGCCAAAAAAGAGAGCCAATGGCTTCAAGATGATACAGATAACAGAACGGGGGAATTCTTTACTCAAAACCTGAGAGCTTAACATTATTAATCACTTTGAATATCTGAGAAAAATTAAAGTCTCAGAGAAGTGAACTATTTCTCCACATCATATGGCTAGTGAGGATGGAGTCATGATTAGAATCCATACCTAATTATATATATATTTATAATATGTATGTAATTTTATATATATATATGTATATATAGTCATACATCCTTCTGGAAAAAAATGAGCCATCCATTCTGCCTTCATTAGAAAGAGTATTGGAAGTCTATTTTTTATTAAGTTTTGTTGACTCTATACTTAGAATTTTATTATGTGAATTTTTTTAAAATTATACTTCAAGAAAGACAGAACCAAGCTATAAGAAATCTAATCACAAAAGTACTCAAGAGAATGAAATGTTTCAACAGGTATAATAATCATGGACTTATTTCTCAAATTCCTTTACACTAGAAGCAACTCTTAAAGCTTCAAAGTCATGGTTTTAGTAAAGTCAAGAGAAAATTCTACTTTACAAAAATTTAGAATGTATTAGCCTAGTAAAATAGATGAATAAAACATATAAATACACTTCAAAAGAAAATATAAATTCATGAAGGAATTATGATAAATTATGAAGGAAATTACAGCTGATGCCTTCATTCTTTGAGGTTGTGGAAAGAAATTATAATTAATGGCAATTTCATTTATAATTGTGGTCCTAGGTGCCCCTGTTAGAAGTAGAATACAGAACAAAAAAGGTTACTGTTATGATTTCTGTCTGAATGTCCCCCCACAGTCCCATTTGCTTAAAGGCCAAAGTTTGTGAAGGGTGATTGGGTCTTGGGAGTGCTATGGCTGGCTTGGTGTAGGAGCTGGGGCCCAGTCAAAAGAGGCAAGTCACTGGGGACATGAGTTGGAAGGGTGTATCTCCCTCCCTGCTACTTTTTTGGATCGTCTCTGCTTCCTGTCCGCCACGTCATGAGCAACTCTCCTGGCCATGCTCCTCTGCTATGTCATCCTGCCTTGGTGCTGGCTGTCTATGGACTCAATTGTCAACTCAATAATCTCTCTCCCTTTGAGTGTCAAGTATTATGTTCCAGTGATGAGGGAAGCGGCTAGGACAGTTTGTAATCCAGGACAATGGTTTTGAAGCACTTCTCTCTGGTCTTATGATCAGAGTTTCTCACTATGTTGTGTTCAAGTATCTTTCTAATGGAAGAGCAAGAACAAAATCATATAATCCACAGATTATTTTTACAGTTCTAAGCACCTATGGCTCTTCAAATAATGACTTAAACCCAAGATAACTAATAAAAATAATGATACTTAAAGCCAAAATAACTAATAAAAACAAAACTATTGCAGACAAAAGTTGTTTAAGAGATACCTTTGTTGTCGTTGCTACTTTATCACCTTGTTTCCTCTACCCCCTGACCTTTTCCTTCTCATCAGTTAGATATTTCTCCAGAAATTGATGAAACTGAAAAAAGAAGACATCAAAGGATCAACTCTTGGCTTTTGGTTTCAAAAACTGGATAGTATATCTTCAAGAATAATTAATGTATAAAAACAAAGCTTTCCCAATTCTGAGGACTCTAGTGCAGGTCTTTGGTTGAGAGGAGGAGAAAGTCATGAAGCAGAGATGCTGTGCAACTCTGAGAAAGATGAGTCCCATGCCTTGTCCCCTGGCAAAGGCTAAACCTTGGAGAAGAATGATAGCCAGAGCATGGATAGGTTTATTGTATCTGAGAATAGAGGAGCCTGACTTTTTATTAAGACTCAGGCAAGGATCAAGACCAGAGAAGATAGAGATGCATGATATAGGAAGAAAAGACATTTGACCTATAGGCATCTTATATCCAGACTGGATGGAGCAACTGAATGTAAGAATATCAAGTGGTAGGGCAGGGGATTTAGCTCAGTAGTTTCACCACATGCTGCGCAAGTGCAAGGACCCGAGTTTGATCCCAGGTACCAAAAAAAAAAAAAAGAATATCAAGTGGTACAGACCTTAGGAAGTCTCACACCCCCTACACACACATGCGCGCGTGCACACACACACACACACACACACACACACATCCCAAAATCCCAAAGATTTGTGACCGAGAAAGTTTCTTTCACATGTTAATGATTTCAAGGTAGGCTGAGAGAATTTCCCATGGTCAGCATGGACCAGGAGCTGCCTCAGGACCCCTGTGCCCCCTAGAGGGCCATGATAGTATCTAAGGGAAAGCTGAAGGCTATGTCTTTCTATGTGGGAATGTGGGCAACCCAGCACTGAGGCATGGAACAATGATGAAAGGTCAGCAGCACCAAGGATGCTTCATGAGATGCAGGTATGAGAGGTAAGAAGGTGACCCAAAGGCCAAATATCACTATAGTTCTCACATCCTTGGCTGAAGAAATGCAACACACAACCCAGGACAATGGGAGCTAGAAATATTCATGGAGTTAATTTATAGAGAAGTAAAGATGTTATTTTTTGCACATCTGACCTTAGACTTTTAACCCACTGTATGCCAATAAGTAACAATTCAAAGAAATATGTCTTGCTCAGTAGTGCTTCTTTAATATAATCAAAAGTGGAAAGAAAACTCAGTAGCTTACAAACATTCAGACATGCAAAAGTCCTCTAAGTCTTTCATACATTTCCCCAATTCAGTACTCTAATTTGAAAAATTTTATGTTTAATGATAATGAACTTTACATTTTCTAAAATATCTGCAGTGAATATCTTATGCTTTATATTCTTTAGTTTGTTTTCTAAAGTGAAAGCTGCAGATATATACTTTCTATTAATATAGTTTATTCTGTTATTTGAGAAGCAGAGAATGAGAAATGCACATATTACAGTTTTTTGTCTTGTGGTGATAGCAATTTTATTCTGTATATAGGGAACAAGATTTGGCTTGCAATAAACCAAGTCTGTTGTAGAAAAGAGAATTTTAAGAAAGAGTTGCATTGTATTCAGCAATAGAGATCACTAATAAAGACACCAATAGAAACTATTCAAGCTCCTGTTCAAATATTTTCTAAATTATTGGTCTCTCTGCAAGAACATTTTCCTCTAGTGTAAACAGTGGCCATGAATAAGATGAGTGTTTGAACAGAACAAAAGTACCAGGTTTCTTTCTGTTACCCAAACAGCAATAAACACCAATGGTACAGCACCCTATACAGAGTCTGTAACAGACAATGGGGCTTACACATGGGGAGCTGAGACGTTCAGTTCTCTGGGAACAGGAATGTCCAGGCCCAGCTGGGGGGACACCAATAGCCAAAGCAAACAGTTCCAAAAGAGCCATTGAAGAAAAATGGAAAAGCTTCCTTTCCTTCTAAATCATTGCAGAATGCAGTCATGCTACATCTGGGTATCTCAGAAAGAATCATGTCATTATATTAGGGAGCTGAGCACATGCTCTGTTACCCCTTCCCACCCCAGCAGACTGTTCCCAAGGGCACTGTCCTATTGATTTATATTATCAGAGTTACTGGTATTTGTGCCTATCAGTGCCAATGAATGCACTAAAGAAAAAAAGAAATTATGTATCTTGTTAAACTATAATGCATGTAAATATATTTCAGAGGGAATGGTAATCATTTTTGCATTTTCAAGTGGTATATACACGATTTAAACTTAGGCAGCCTAAGCTCATGGCTAAAGCCTGTGTTCTCTAACTGTTAAGCTACTCTAGTCCTCACATTGCTGTATTACTTTGTTAGAGTAATTAATAGTGCAAAAGGGTTGTGCCTTCCAGGAAGGTGTCATGCATGGAGGCCACACACTGAATTGTGGAGAACGTCAAATAATGAGCAGGAGAAGAAAGTAGAGGATTAGAAGAGACTGAAAGGTATCTGAACCCATACTGGATTTTTTAAGGAGTATCAGACTTCTTAACACAGAGACTGTAAATACTAAGAAGCCCTTAATGCATTTTTGGTAATAATGTTAATGATGAAAACATAAGTATCCTAGGTATCTAGAAAGTCTGCTCCACCAAGTTATCACTTAATAGCATATCATGAATGTTTTTGCATATTATTTTCAACAATACTGGATTTCATAAATTGCTGAAAATAGAAGAAATAACCTGGAGACAATGTAATTCATATTAGAATTTTTAATGACTGTGTTTTATAAGTATATGTTAAATAACAGATACCAATATGAAGAAAATTGCTTTTATTCCTGTGGAGTCATCTAGTTCCACAAAAATAATCATTTGGTATGAGGATTTAAATTCTAGTCTCCTTTCACACAATTCCTACTCAACAGTTCAACTTGACCTCAAACTTGAAAATGCAGTGATTTCCTTAATATTTGCAAATGCCTGGAATTTACTAATTCGTGGTGTTCACAGTCCTTTTTAGTCACAGGAACACATTTTAACCACTTGCATTTCTGTATTTGTCAGTGAACAAAGTCTGCTGGTGTTGGCAGGATTATGTTAATTTACCTTAGGAGATCACAACTTAGAGAATTCTAGTAGCCAGTAGAAAATTTTTTTTTACAAAACTGTACTCAATCATTCAAATAAAACTTGGAGACTATGGAATACTTTTCGCTAATTATATAGTCCTTGGCTTTCTGAAATATTTTTTCTTATTTAAGAAATTTTCTTTGCTTCGAAAATTTTATCTGGGTGAAATTTCCTTTCGCTTTGTGAATCCATGATTCCCTGGGTGTGCGAAAGATTTATTGAAACAATCAACATTTTATTAATTATTCTGTCTTAAGTCAGTCATAGGACCGTCTGGACTTATTTGTTTAGTGTAAAAGAACCTTCTTCCCTAGAAGGATTTCTATCCAAAAGGAGGTCTCTCATAACTTTACTGAATATTTTTAACCAACAAACAAAACAAAAAAAATTGCTACAGTAAGCAACTACCTCTGAAACCCAAGTTAGAGAATGCAGCATTTGTTAAAAACCTTTTCCATCTGTTTTTGCCCATCATGATTCCTGTGCTAGAGGCCAAGGAAGCGACAACAGTTTGACACAGAACATGCTGCATGACTGCTAGAAAGATAAATAAATTCTTTTAAAAACATTTTGAACATGACCTGTCACTAAGTTAGAAGATTTGGAATAGGAGAGAAAGAGTGTAAAACTGATACCACACAGTGAAGAGGGAAACTTTCATTTCATCATAAGGATGAGTGTGGATCTGCAGCAATTTGCAAATAACAGATAATTAGGGATAGTTTTTGTAATGCAAAAATAAATCCTCTAATTATATATAGAAGTGATTGCAGATAATGATAGTTATCTACTAGAAATAGATTAAAGGATTGAGGCTACTACCCCACCCCCATTCCCATTCAGACCCTGAAGTTTTCACATTGACCTGTAGAAATGGAATTAATGGGAAATACTGAAAGAAGACTGTGTAGATTGTTTCAGGGGCCTGATTCACACATTCCCCAGAGGCTTGCTTGTCAGGAGTCTTGTAAAATGAGATTATTCTCAAATCCTCCCCTGGCCCATTAGTCAGTCAAATAAATGAGAGAAAGGAAAAAGTCCCTCATTTGGATCAGTTTTATAAGACCCAGGCAAGGATTTTAGAACTTTGGAGATTTATCCAAAGTCTTTTATTCATTCTCAGTTTCATCCTTCTCCTTTCTACCTACTTCTCTCCCCCTTCCATCTCTGTTTCTTTTACTTTCTCACTGCTATAATTCTTGATACTACACAGGCAAGATTAGCTGTTTGTTTTACAAGGTAAGTAATGAAAGGCAGAAATATATGAAAATGCTTGAAGTTCTTGATATCCAAGAAAACCAAAGTATTTCCATTTACTTTTATAAACTCATAATATTATTCCCTTGTATAAAAATCATTTCTATAATTTGCATTTCAAAATGGAAACACAAATTTTTCTAATGGCTTTGGTCAAAAGACAATGTCTCCTTTTATCATTGGAGAGGTCTAAGGAGGTCCTCCAGAGGAGATAGGGACCTCCAGTTGCTTAGCTAGGCCCTTGATTCTCATTGCAGAAAAATTATTTCTGGGCACATCATTGAGAGGGATAGGCACATTTACTAGGCAGAGTTAGAAAGTAAGAGAAATAGAGAAGGGTCTTGGGCTAGAGATGAAAAAGCTACAGCTTTTATGAAGAAGATTAGACTAGCCCATTAACAAAAGAATAAGACCAGCTTTTATGAATTCACAGGGGTGGACTAGGGTCTTGCTGATCATTATCTCAGTTCTGGTTTTCCAATATGGCTCTGGAAAAAGTCCTTATAGTTTAATCCAGTTTTTATAAGATGATTATTTCTGTTTGGAACAGTCTTAAGTTTTTGGAGGGCCTGCTGCAATCCAGGGTGACAGAAGGTTTAGGGCTATGACTGGAGACTTCTGGGTACTTATTGGTAGTTGAATGTCCCTGTCAATCCTTTATCTTGGTTTCTTCAGTCTTGGAGGAGAAAGGAATAAATTATGTAAATTTTAAAATGAATAACTGCTACCTTTTAGATAGACACTCCCTAAATGACTGACATGTCTCTGCAGAGCTGAGCAGTTCAAACCCTTCGTTTTTAGGTAATAAAGGAGACAGGCACAAAATGAGAGCCCATCGATCTGTGTTTGGTACGTATTAGGCATCTATAGGCCCAACTGAAGAGTCATTTTTTTTTTTTTTAAGAAAAAACAGCTTTTAAGTCTCTGGCTGCCTCAAAAGAAAATACAAATCATGCTTTTAATGAGTAATAGGTTAACAGCCCAGGAGTTTGTTTTTCCTCTGTCTGGTCTTGGTGTTACTTTGAGCAGGTAGGGATCATGTCTCAGCATAGTGTTTTAATCCCATATTGAGTTCTCCTGGCCAGCCACTACCATTGATTGCCAGATCTGCCCACTGGAAAGGGAGAGAATGATGAGATGCCCTGAAGTTTGCTTATATAACACACAGTTCTGTGGCGTAGTGGGACACTATCTCTGAACTACGGTGACCACAATTGATTTATGTTATAAACAGGGAACTATGAAGTGGCTTAAAGGGAGGTAAGGTGTGTACATTTCACCCAAATTTGTAAAATATTGACACCAGTAGATAGATAAATTGTGTAAAATTAAATACCTAGTGCGTCCACTAAAAGAATCTACAAAAAGGTAAACTCAAAACCATTCTAGATAAATCAAAATGTAACTCTAAAATACATTCAGGTAATGCGCAGGAAAGCAGCTTTAAAAAAAGAGAGAAACAGAACCGGGGGTTTAGCTCAGTGGTTTCACCGCCTGCCTCGCAAGAGCAAGGTCCTGAGTTCAACCCCTAGTACCAAAAAAAAAAAAAGAGAGAGAGAGAGAAATAAAGAACAGAGGAAATAATAGACAACAGTAACAAAAAAAGGAAGACAAAAGTCTTAATCTCCTACCAATAATCACATCAAATGTAAATGGTTTAAATATCCTAAAAGGAGATTGACAAATGGATTTTTAAAAATTAAGTGCTGCTTATTAGAAATTTACTTTAACACAGTAATATAGAAAGTTGAAAGTGAAAAGATGGAAAAATGTGTACACTGAAAATATTACTAAAATCACAGCAAAGTGATATATTAACAAAAGATAAAGTACAATTTAAAGCAAAGAGGAAAAAAGTCATTTCATTAAGAAGAAATAATAATCTTAAATGTGTATGCCTCAAGTAACAGAGATGCGAAATATGTGAAAAACTTGTTCAATTAAAAGGAGAAATAGAAAAATTCACAATTATAGTTGGAAACTCGAATATCGTTCCCTCAGTAACTAATACATAAAACATTTAGACACTTGGCTAAGAGATGAGTGGTGGATAAAATCATTAGAGATGAGGGTGATGAAATGCTCTGAGAGGGGAGCATGGGCCAAGAACAGGTTTTGAGGGAAGAGTGAGAAATGGGATAAACATTATTTCGGTCAAACCAAGATACTCAAGGGAAGTTGCTGGGCACAGCTACATGTATAAGAAGTAGTGAGATTTGGAGATTTGGAGCTACCTATAGATAGACAGTGATTCAGGCTATGAGATTCCTCAAATTTGCTAAGGAGGGAGTACAGAGTGATGTTTAAAGAGTAGCTCCTTAAACTTTTAGGGAATTCTGATATTTGGTGGAGAAAAGACAAATTAGCCCCACAAGGAAAACAGAAAAGTGGTTAAATAAGTTAGAGAAAAGACAGGATAAACACAGAGTTGCTTGACATTGAGGTCATTAACGATCTTAGCAAGAGGAATTTGGTGCAGGAAATTAGGGTAAAGGTGTGAGTGGAAAAAATTAGAAGTAAAGATGATAAGTTTAAATAATTATTTTGAGAAGTTTGTGGAGACGGATGGTCAGGATGAGAGGGCCCGAAGCAAGCGTTTGATCATTTGGCTGATTGATGTGTTACAGGCAGAGTTTCTTAAATTACGTTGTCTTTGTTTTCTCTTTTTTCTCTTTTTTTCCTTCCCTCCTTCCTTCCTCGTTTCTTTTTTCCTTTGTTCTTTCCTTCCTCTCCCCTCTCTTTTTCTTTCTCTCGTTGTCTCTCCTTGAGGAGGAAAAGACTAGGTAAAGTTGAGAACAAGAGATTGAGGAAAGGAAATTGTTGATTTTGTAACATTTTTCAGAAGGAAAGAAATAAAACCAAAGTAATGGCAGAGGAGGTCTTTGAGAAGAGGAATTATGTCTCTTCTTGACAGGAAAAAGTAGGAGATTCAGACAGACCCTGAGAACCTCAGCTCTGCCTTCAGCTATATTATTGTGGTCCCAGCTGGCAGCACAATGGCTGCAAAGGAGTCTTGGTTCTGTCCTCTTAGACCTACACCCAGTAAGGAAAGTCCAGAATATCGTTCCCAGAAAATCTACCAAAATTGTATTGTATTCCACTGGTTTTAATTGGGCCATGTACCAAAGCCTGAAATAATAACTGAGTTCATGGAGGTTGAGATGCATTTCTGGTCATAACTGGAAGTGAGGATAGAGTCACATGGCCCTCAGTGGGAACCAGCAGATCCTCAAATGACCAAGAAAGATCAAATTCAGATCACTCAAAATACAATCAGTTAATAATGTCACTTTTCTCTCCAGTGTATAACCTGTAAAGAAAACAATTACTAGACATGACAAATTACTAATTTCAGTTTTTCTTCTACTCCCTTTTCCTATACAATTGTACTGAATTTGCTGAGGTCTGGTGAAAAAGAACTGAAGGGAAGATGCTAGAAGGGTGGGTTCTGAATCATGATGAATGAATGGGTTGTAATAAGAAACAATATTTAAGTTAAGACAAAGATTTTTAGGGAGGAGGAGATAAAAAGTATTTTTCTTTTTGTGTAGCATAGAATATGTAGAGCACACTGTAATTAAAAATGTGAAAATATATTATTTCAATGTTATTAAACATAAATCCAAGCTGGGTATAATGGAACATCCCTGCAATCCCTGCACTTTGAGAGGCTGAGGAAGGAAGTATTGCCCATTTGAGCCTAATCTGGGAAATTTAGCAGCTTAACAAGAACTTGTCTCAAAATAAAAAATGAGAAAAGGAATGGGATGTAGCTCAGTACACAGTTCAGTCCCCAGTACCAACCTCCCCCAAATCCCATCACTATATCAGCCTGCATTTCCCTTAACTAACATCCTAATGTAGTACGTTGCTAAAATTAGCTTTTATCAGCTGTACTTATAAGTATTTTGGTATATGAGGTGATTTTGATTTTGGGGTGTACATTTAATAAAATTCAAAACAAGGCTTCAATCCAGGAAGGCTTCTGGTCTACCCAAAGTAACAATATGAGGACTTTAGCATGAGCTCTAGTGAACTGGAAGTTCCTCATGAGTCTCAATTAAGCATTATTCATGTCTGTTTCTTTTGCCTAGTTCTGAGTTTAAGATGTAAGAGGTGTCCATAAGAACTTGCTGATTTGATGTGGGGTTTTTTTTGGAGTTTTTTGTTTTTTGGTACGGGGGATCCAACTCAGGACCTGCCATTGAGCTATATCCCTGGCCCTGATTTAATGTTTTAGCAGGCCTTCCCCTTTCATCTTTTGAAGGATTCACAGTCATCCTCACTCCACTGGGTTAGGCTATTAAAACATTCTGATTGGAGACAGTGTATTCAGCTATATCCTTCCTTGTTTTTCTCCCACTGTTATTTGTGTTCAGTGCAGCCCCTCAACTGCATGATTATTCCAGTGCAAAAATCATATCTTCATTATTAATTTATTTTTTCCTTGGCTTACTTATTTAACAAATATGTATTAATTGTCCTCTACATGGTAGGAACAGTAATTATGAAAAAAAATGGGATAAAAATCCCATGAGAACACTCCCTGACATGTTTAACTTGGCCTGCATGTGTAGTATCTTTATATCTCAGTACCTGGGAAAGGGTATGCCCATAGCAAAGATTTCAGAAATGCTTGTTTAAGTAGATGACTGAGGAGAATCATACCTAATATGACTCTACTCCATAAGGTACTATGTACAGCAACTAAATCAAATTACAAAGTATGCAATTTTTCCATACTCTTCAGTTAACAGCTAATTAATAAATACCATTTATTCCATCTATCATGCAGGCACCTTGCCCATTTTTTTTCTTTTGGTACCAGGAATCGAACTCAGGACCTTGTTTTTGTGAGGCAGGCAGTGGAACCACTGAGCTAAATCTCCGGCCTATCCCATATTATTTTGTAAAGATATTACAACAGCTTTATAAACTTCCTCATTTTATATAGGAGGAATCTAAGAGTGCAAGAAGCTAGAAAAGTTTTATACACTAAGCAGCAGAGTTAGAATTTGAGCCCTGGCTGTTGAGTGATGAAGGCCGTAATTCTACTCATTGTCATGTACTAACTCTAACAGCCTCTTGCAATATCTCCTTTTCATTCCTTAAGTTCTAATAAGCAGAACCCTAGCTCAGTAGCTCCCTTCTCGATCACTGTCCCCAGTGTACCATAACTTTTGACAAGAGAAGCCTAATAGCTCAAGCTCTGTGTAAATTCATGTGTTTGATAATGTCAGTTATCATGAGTCCTCTGCAGAAAAGCCTACAGTCATCTCTTTTTTTTTCAACGGGTGGGCCATGCAGCCACAAATTTATACATTCTTTGTTACCCCTCTACCTATCTGGGCTCAGTGGGAGAAGAACAAGTGATTTAAAAGTTCCAAGAGGAGCTATAAGCTGTTGCCAGACAGTTTCTGGCCTCGGGCAGGTAGCCAGCCAGTGGACAGTCACCTTGGTGATCTCTTGCTCAGATGGGAATCCTCTTCACATGTACAATGGGCTCTTTGAACTTCAATACTCATGATTCTTCTCACTCTAAAGAGAGGTTTATATGTATAAGCATCATCAAGAGAGCTTTGTTCTCATTGTTCTTACACATGCACAATACCTATATTTTACTCCTGTTTATGAAACCTATTTTTGTCTCATGTCCTTACAACCACAAGCAGGCCCTTTTCACTTTGAAGAGTTATCTCGGGGAGATAGTGGGAGCAAATTCAGCTGGAAACTAGGTTTGTTGTAAACACTATAAATATGAGGTCCCCAAGCTTGGTTGCTAGGGAATCCACACAATGAAAAATATCCACATAGGGTTTATCTCCAGGAGATAATAAAGGGCCAAGGTGATGGAAAAAAACATCAATCAGGAGTGATTCCACTGAGTGGTGGTCTCTGAGGTCAGTGTCAACGAGCATCTTCATCACTGCCTTTTTGAAAGGTTAAAGTTTCCCAGTCCATACACGGGAATTAACAAAAAAATGTATACTCTGAAACAATAATACGCAGAGACAAGACAGCACCAGGAAGACAAAGCCTGGTGAGCTGTGTTTCCTGACAGTTCTGGCCCAGTGCACTTCCACCCCAGACTGAGACCTGGGTTTCTAAAGAATAATTATAACAAGTGATTTCATAATGGATGGCCTCTTTCCAATGGCTCCATGGCTTATCTTTTGCGACAGAGAGTTAGGATGAGATACCAGGCTGTGAACCGTAGTCACAATTTGATGAAGGGTTGAGAGAGATAAGAGGCTGTTAGTTACTTTTCTCTCGTTGCTGAAACAAAATACCCGACACCCAAAGTTAGAGGGGAAGGGGGTTATTTGGCTTACTGTTTGTAGAGGTTTCAGTTCATAGTCTCCTGGCTGCGAGGCAGGGATGACAAACAGGCTTCATAAAGGAGAAACAACAGGGCGTGCACAAGGTAGCACAGGTAACAAGGGAGCTTCACCGCATCTTTCTGCCTATTTTATCTCATCCAGACTACCGGGATTAGGGTGGGGCCAAGCCACTCACTCAGGTGTAGTGGTTTAGTGATCATGCGTCCTTAATTCCAGCATCACACATTCCAGATTCAGCTACCTCTGACTGAATGACGCTTTGTGGGGACATCCAAACCCAAACCATAACAGAGGCCAATTTTCGGAGCTCTAATTCTCACGTAAGAGAGCAGGGCCTGAGTTCCACCTTCTGAGGCCTCTGAAATTGACCCTCTCTTTTAATAAAATAAAATGAAATTCCATTTTGCTTATGCTTACACTTTTTCATCTATAAATTTTGTAGTACCTACTAAATACTGTATTTAGTGATTTAATCATCACACACCTCTATGAAATAGTTGCCTCACTCCCAATTTACAGTTAGTAAAACAATGCAGGGGGAAAAGTGATATGCGCAGGTCACATGTGTGATAATTTTGAAGCTCTTAAACCTGATCCCAGAATCTGCCCTTGGTCACTCACACTGCTACTTTTATTTGATGATATTTTTAAAATAATTATTATTTTAAGTAAACTTGTAGGCAAAGTTTATAAGAATAAATCATCATGTATCTCTCAAAAAAATTCAGAGTTATAGGATGCCATATACTTGAGAATTGTGGTTTTCTTTTCATTTAATGAATGTTGTTGATCATAGGTAAAGTAGCCTAATTTCTAAAATGTGCCTGTCTTTTGATATCACTAGCTCACACTTCTCAAACTGGAGTGTGTGCATCAATGTGAGTCTTCAGCCAGCCCATAATTTCAAAGTATATCTCCTGGGAGTGTCCACATTGGGATAAAGATATGGAAAAAATGATATTAAAGTACATGTGGCTGTCTATTAGGAGGCAGAAAGAAAAATGACTAAGATAAAATAGGGGACATCCCAAAAATGTTGAGTCTATAGCAACTTGTTTCAAGTTTTAGTCTGAGTCTGGGAGGTTCTGGGTTTGTGTCCATGACCTTCTTGCATTTAGAGCCACTTTGTTGAAAAAGTATAAAAAGCATTATAAAAGGAAATGCAAGAGCTACTTTGCAAAAGTAAAGTGTTACACGCCTTGCTGTCTTGCTGTCCACAGAAAGACATAATCATTTTCAGCACTTTAATAATTTGAGGAACTGTCTAGAAGAATTAAATGTTGAAAATAAAATAGGCTTCTGGATGCAACTGCCATAAACTATGTATTTTAAGAAAAATAGGGAGGGAAAAAAGCAACCTCTTGATCTGAAAAACAAAGTAAAAATGGAAAGAGGTAGAGAGGAAGGAAGAGAGAAGAAAATGATTCTTGCCATACTTACTTAATTGTGTTCATGACCATCGCTGTGAGCATGTTTTAGAGCACTGTGAGCTGCTTCCAAGAAAAGGAGAAGGGATTTTAACCCATCAGTGGCTTCCCAGAGAGTGGTGTAGATGAGATGAACAGAAACGCCTAGAAATACAAATCGGTGAGTATACATAGCAACCAAAGGCAGTTTTGTTTTGGTAATATGATACTATACATGAAAGAAAGGAACTCCAGGGCCTGGACCCCTTCATGTAGTTCTTCAGGCCCCAGTAAGTGTAACCTTCACCAATTCTATACTAGGTTGGCCTGTGTGTGCATCAAGTGTGTACCAAACTTTGTGTTATGAAGCAAATATAGACGAAGACAGCCTCAGAATCAAAGGGATTTGAGCTATTACTGGGTTCGCTGACTGGGTCACAGGGATAACTCAGGTTGTTTCCACAGTTCCTCTATCAGGGAACCTTTGAAATACTTAAGTAAAACGTGGTATACACAGTGGCTGTGGCTTCAAGGGTTCGAGAAATCCACCCTTGCCTTCCTCTGTGCAGTGCTCAGTGCAAGCCACCTTGGTGGTGTCCTGGTGACACAGGCAAATGTTCTGTTATTTCAGAGACAGAAATGCTGTCTTGGAGACTTACAGGTTAAAATGTGAAGTTTATCTCCAATTTAAGCAAAATCTCAACTTCAAATGTGATACAAAATTCAACTTAATAATCTAGCTTTGCCAGTTTCTCACTCCATCTGTTTGGTATCTTGGTCTTGATCAGGCTTTACTTAACAAGCAAAATGGAATAAAAATCCATTTCAGTATCAACTGAATTTAAGCCACTAACTGCAGATATGTTACTGCTCTTAAGAACCATTCTAACTCAGCTGGATCATATAATTGATACAATTGTAGAAATCTAATTTTAATTCAATGATATTGTCCAACTTTTTCGGCAAAGTGTAACCTAATAAACCTTCTCAAATTCATACTCAAAAAATATATGAAGCATAAAAAGTGCCAAACTTCTTCCATTATTAAAAAGAAAGAATAGCTTTTTAAAAGACTCATTGAAGATTCTATAGTGATATTTTTAAAAAATAAGTAAATTTCCCAAATTGGAATGTTGAATCCAAGAAAGTCTCAATACATGTACTTGAAAGAGCATAAATACATTACTATGCAAAATAAGCAGAGGCTATGTTCAAGGGAAGCATAATTATTCAAATATTTATTTTTTAAGATTTTGTTGGCCTGGATAGCTAGGGACTTTTAACTAATGTCTTATAAATCTGTTGCTACACATAACGTTCTACTCATGGCATGTGTTAGTACATTCTTGGGTCATGTTTTTGCATAGTTATAAAATAAATGCAGTATTTTATTACTCAACAACCACACAATGTAATGATCTATAAAAACATCCTTTCTGAAGGAAAAACTGCATGCCTACATGCTCACTAACCATGGCAGAGGTGTGGCTACAGTTTGTTTTTCATCTTCTTCATCTTTCTAGCACTAGCGTACTAGCCTGATTCTGGTGAGTCCTTACTCTACAAGAAAACCTTTTGAGAAGTCAACTTGGAATTTTGACAGTTCTAAAGCACGTAAAATATTGCTTTTTGCAAGGGAAATTATTCAAATTCGATAAACAGTAGGCTTTTAATGGGCTCAGAGCTTATGGAAACTGACTGTTTTAAACCATTCTCTTTGAATCCTAAGGAACAGATACATAGATAATTTCAGGGGAATGGGACAGGTGTTATCTAAAACTAGTCATCCAAACCCAAATAAATTAGAAAATCATTAAGGTCCTTGATTTCTCCCAGTTTTGGTCTCATCTCTCTCCTTTGGTCTCTTTCATGTCCCCTCTTATGACCTCTCTCTGCTAAGCTTTCTCAAGGTCATTTTTCCCCCAACCAGCTTTTCTCTCTTTATACCACTTCACAACTTCATCTCGTACGTGGCTTTGGCTTAGTTCTGCCTACAGCAATTTGACAGCTCCAGTGAAATTGCTTCCTGGCAATTTATTCCTTATTACTTAGCCCAGATTTCCAAAGGAAAGTTCTAGCTGGTCCAGCTCAGTTTTGTATGCCAGTCCCTGGGTGAGGACAAGTCTCTGCAGTGGCTTGTCCCCTCCCTGTGTGGGGGTGGGGAGGGGCTCAGAGGATGCGGGTGCAGGCTCGAGACTTCAAGGAGCAAAGGCTGTGAATGAAACATATTCCCCCAAAAGACTGCAGGCAGATATGACAATGACTAATAACCCTAGGAAAACATGTATGTAATTATTATTAATTTATTTTAACTAACAAATAATAATTATGTGTAATTATGGGGTAAAATGTAATGTTTTGATCTGGAAGTTTTATTTTTTATATGATCTCAAATCTCCATTAAACACTCAATTATTCACTGAACACGTTTTTATGAAGCAACCAGAATTGGTCAGATATAAAAGAAGCAACAATTTGAGAAGGAAAGTGAGGCTGCTCCTGCTGAGTCCTTACCCTACAAATCCCATTTCCTGGCAGTCAGGTGCAGGGATGAATGGTTGGTTCTTGTCTTCAGCAGTACATTTTTTATTTAACAACTTTGTGAGACTTCTCTGTTCTATTGATATGAAGGAAAGATGTCTTTTTATGCTTAATCTCTATCTTCACACAAAAAAATCAGGCTATGTCCTTCACAGCCCCAAACAACACTGGATCTTCCAAATGGCTCTCTAGGGTCTACAGCATTTTAGTTTCTGAAACAATATGAATATATTTTCATATAAATACAATTTCACGTAGATATAAAAGAAAAGAAAAATCGAGGCACTATGGCACAGAGGGCTGGGTTAGATGAGTAAACGCGGAGGAGGAGATGAATGACAGAAGACCGAGGCTTCTTTATTTTATGAAGTCTAGAAATCACAGGTTAAAGTCTTATCATGTTTGTTTGCTTGTGGTTTATTTATTGTTTTGCCCTGTTTGTTTTAACTCTTTTTTCCTTGGCAGATTTTCAAGAAATGATTTGGTTAAAAATATTTTTTACTGGGGCTGGGGCTTTAGCTCAGTGGTTTCACCACCTGCTGTGCAAGTGCAAGGACCCGAGTTGAATCCCCGGTACACCCCCCCCATATATATATGTATACATATATATATGTATTTTACTGCCTCGACCAGGTGGTCAGGGGCAACATCATAAGCCATGCTGGCAGCATACACCCTGTTGTTCTCTCTCAAAAAACCTCTAGCTCCAGTATAAACAGCAGAAATTCCCATGGAGGCAAGTTCTTTAAAAATAATCCTAACGTCCAACCCTATCCTCCTCAAAATAGTCAAGGTTATAAAACAAGGAAAGCCTGAGAAAGTGTCACAGCTATGAGGAATCTAAAGAGACAAAATGTAAATGTGGTTTTCTGGATAGGATTCTGAAATAGAGAAAGGACATTGGTAAAAACTAAGGAAATAAGAACAGAGAATGGGGCTTTAGTCAACATTGATTCATCAGTGCTGGTTTCTTATTTTTTAACAAATGTAACCGTACGAATACAAAATGATAATGCTAGGGGACCTAGGATACAGAGTATGTAGTACTTCTCTATACTGTCTTCCTAATTTTTCTGTAAATCAATAACTTCAAAAGCAAATATTGCATTTAAAAAATCAATACTTGTTAGAAGAAATTGAGAAAAAGGGAACTTTTTGGTTTGTTACATGAGAAATTTTAATATGGTAGTTTTGATGTTATACTTGTACTTGAAAGATTGTCCTGTAAGTTCCCTAGAGTTATAAAATTTCATAAATTCATCTTACCCATAGGTGCTGGAGAATTTAAAAAGAAAAATGGAAAGTGAATATTACTAAAAGATGTTGTCCTTCTATCAAGTATGTGACTAAAAAAATTAAGCATTCAGTGACACAATCAAGCCCTCAAGACCAGGCTGTACTTTAAAAAATAATGTAATTGTATTATGATCAACACTATAAAAATATGAGAAGTGAAAAAAGAAGAAAAGACCAGCCAGGTCCTTTCAGGCAATTTACCACTTAATTTCTTTTTTTTTTTTTTAATTCCTCAATCCTTCTTAGTCACTGCATTTATAGTGCTAATAAAATTGGCATTCAGATTTTTTACAATAAAATTTTATCATTAAAAATCCCCAAGTTACTACCTGTCTTCTAATTTTTCACTGTGAAAGCCTGATACTGGTCCACTGAGTGGTATACCATAGTTTAGTTGAACAGTTCCTTGATGCTGACCATCCAAATAACTAAATCTACTCTCAAAAAATCAACCTCTTCTTGTGTTACCCAGCTGAAAATTGAGATGATGTCTAAAGTAAATTTATCTCTTGGGGAAATGTCCAGTGTCTAAACTCCTGACCTGCACTTCTTGCCAGGGCCCAAGGGGGAGGTGTGCAAAGTCTGTACTCAGTAGTTTTGGGCTACAGAGCAGAAACTGTTCAGAGCTGGGATGACTAAGCTTTGCCCTTCCCTTTCCAGTTGCCACAATGCCTCACTCTACAGTCAAAATTATCAGGCTCTGGGGGCCCTTAAAGTACCTCTCACTTGTTTGTAAAAGAGAAGATGAACCATGTAGTTAATTTTGTGCATCATGTGTCTTAAAAACACAGTCTCTTCATGGATAAGAACTCAAAAAAGGGAATGATAACAGGTGAGGGAGGCAACACTGCAACATAAATCATAAAACTGTAATGTCTTAGAAGGTGGAGGTAATGTACTATTTGTAAGATGTCATCATGCCAAGATCACCTCTGAAGCTTGTCAGCTCCAGAGAGATAAATTATAGATGAATCTGTTCTTGCCTCTCTCTCTCTCTTTCTATATGTGTTTATAAATAACAAATAATTAAATCAGACTTGATTTTCTTCTTAACTTCACTGCAAAAGTCCAAGCTCAAGTTTACTCTTGGTACAGTGAGTGAGGAAAGGAAGTGGGTTTACACCAATTTTTTAAAAATATCCTGTAGCAAAAGAAACAGGAGACTAGGGGGCTTGGACCAAAATGTGTAGGGGTGCTCGGTACCAACTCATTAAAAACGATTGCTACATTGGCAGAATTTACGTCAGGAGGATGAAAAGTGTGAGTAATGTTCCTGTCCAAAAAGGACGTTCTGAATTATCCCATACAAACAAGCATAGAAGGAGACTGGAGTCCTGCCCACTCAGGCTCGTGTGTAAACATCTGTGAGGTCAGTCCTAGCATGGCAATACAGGCACCTCCTTTCTCTGTGATTTAGTCGATTCCTTGTGAATTGGTCCATTGGAACAGGGAATGGAAGAGCCAGAAAACCGAGATAAGCCAATGATGCCACATGGGTCATCTCTGATCTGCCCTGGAGATTTATGAGTCAAGATGTACATGGGGGTAAGTGTGATGTGCAGTCTAGTTCCTTGAGTCAGGCCTGTTCACTCTATAAAACACCTTCAGGTGAGGGCCTGTCTTAGCCTCTTTGTGCTGCTACAACTGTATGGTACTTTATTATGCAAGCCAATGTATCTTTTAGTTTTATTTGACTTAGGATTCTGGGGGCTAGGAAGTCCAAATATCATGGTACCGTGTCTGGCCACAGTCAGCTCTCTGACTATGCCACAATATGGTAAGCAAGTGAAAAGGAGAATGGTTGTATATGTGGACAGGCCCAAGCACATGGAGTGGCTTCTTTTTTTTGGTACCGGGGATCAAACTCGGGACTTTGCATTTATGAGGCAGGTGGCGGAACCACTGAGCTAAATCCTCAGCCAGGAGGGGCCTCTTTTTACAAAAGCCTACACCTGGGCTTGTGAGAACTACACTAATCCCTTCTGAAGATGGTGATCCCACAACCTAATCACCTTCTGCTCAAAGTCCCATTGCTCAAAGAGCCACCAGCTCTCAGTACTGTTACCATGAAGACCAAGGTTCTAGCACAGGAACCCTTTGGGGACACACACAAACATACCCAACTCATACCAGAGAACTACTACATATTGGGGCTTTTATGGTTAGACGTGAGAATATATTTTTTAAGTTGGCCTAGTTTCCTTTCAGTAGGATTTCTTTCTTTACCAATAGATCTCAATCTATCATCAGGGATTTAAAGTCTATCCCTTTTCCAGGTGGATATTTTTGTCTCCTTCATATTTTCCTGTTTTCACATTATTCCTCTCTTTTTAAAAATTCTAGTAATGTTTTTATGTTTGAATGAATAAGAATCAGACAACATATAATTTATTTTGTATAGTTCCATTGGCCTTGTAGTGGCAAAGCTCTTTCTTCATAGGAAATCAGTCTGAGTGTTCAAGGATTTGCTTGATTCATAGCCTAATTCAAACTCTAGTCTAATCTAATAAATCTGGCTATAAATCAAGTTTAGCAATGAGAAAAAAGCTTCATTTCTATTTAACTTTTCAGAAAAATCAGTGAGTTCCTGAGGCACTATGTCTACTTTATCCATCTCTGTTACTCACAGGATTTACCTTAGATCTTGGCCCATAACCAAAGCTCAATACTATTAACTGTGTTAGAGCTGAAAAAGAAATGGAGCCAAAGTAGGTTACTAGGGATGCAAATGCAGGTTAAGGAGAGAAATCCAACCTGAAAATTCTGAAAGTGCATTCTCGTGGCTTCCTTTTCTCCCCTGTGGTGCAGGCTGACTGGGAAGCAGGGAGTCCAGTACTCCTACCGCAGACTCAACTTTGACTTGCTGCTTCTGTCTTCTTGGGCTAAGTACAAGGAGCTGGTGAGGACAGCAGGGCTTGAGAGCCCAAGCAAAGCAGGAATAAATGAGTTGTGTGACTAGGTGAAGAGTCCTCTGGCCACAGAGCCACGAAGGTCTCAATATATCAGCTTTGGAAGGTGAAATGATGGTGCCAGGCGGGAGTGGACTTGCACCAGGGCACCCTTGGCTTGGCTTGGCTCGGCAAGCTGGGGCTAGACTTTGACACTATGTGTTCTCTCTGAAGGGCTTCTTTACACAGTGGTCAATGTTACAATCTTATGCAGTATCTGGGCTGCCATAGTTCATGGTGGACTATGTGAAAAGTCAGGTGACACTGCTTCAAGCAATGAAAGAATGGACATCACAGGGACAGTGGGGGTAGTGAAAACAAACAACATTAACTGCTCAGTTGGGGACTCTGCTCACCTTACCAGGTTGCTTTGGGTGTCACTGAATGAGCAAGTCCACACAAAAGGGTTCTTGTAGAGAACTACTCCTGCACCTGCAAGAGCAGCTCTCTAAACCACTCTGTGGTTCTCAATTATGGAACTAAAGCAGGTCCACAGGACCTTTGATTCTATTGGGACACAGAACTCACCCCATGTGGGCCAGGAAAGAGAGACATAATTGGGTACAGTGTAAGATGTGAGATCTTTCTCCTTTACTGGTGATTTTACACCAGCAACTCTTCGGGCCAGAGATCTATTTACTACCCATTGGAGAGACAGCATGGACCTTGAAGGACAGAGCTCATTCTGTGGGCATTAAGTAGGAAGGCAGTGGGGTTGGTCTATCACAGGGGTAGATTGCAAGTGTGTCTCTCAGTAGGGCTCCACTTTGTGTCCTGCTAAGATTCTGAACCACATTTTCAGCCTTGCACAGGGGTCAATTTTCTTGGCAACCCAGTGGCTTCTGACAGTAATTCATCTTGTGGTCTCACTCCGGGTACTCCTCTGAACCAAGAATGTTGATACTGGGTGAGATAGAGCTCCATGGCTCAGTGATGAATCACTGCCCAATGGCAGCCATCCCAACACATGCCTCCCTACATAGAGCTTGTTCTCTGTCCTTGGCTATTTTCTGAGTTGGTTGGCACAGGATCTTGACATACACCACCATTGGCTGTTAAGAGTGACACGTGGCTATCTGACAAGGTGCAGAATGAAAACACTCTCAGTTCAAGTTCAAATTCACAGTATTTACTGAGTGGATGCCACTGCTTTGGGAATTGGGTAAATTTCTGGGTTTTTCAGCTTTAACTGATTGGAAAAAGTCAACACTGTCCCACTCCCAGCTGCATTTTATTTGTCACATCTTCTATGTGGCAATATTACTTGGCAGTGTGTTGATATTTGTTCGTATCAGCTTGATTTGGGACTCAAATTATCATGTAGAGGTGATCGTGCTCTATTACCTGCAGAAGGCAACTTATTTCTTTGAATATAGAGTTGTGTTCTATTGATTTTAAATTTGAGTTCTCAAGGGGCTGGGGATTTAGCTCAGTGTTTCTGCTGCCTGCCTTGCAAGTGCAAGGACCCAAGTTCGATTCCCAGTACCCCCACCAAAAAAATTTTGAGTTCTTAAGTTTGAGAAGTGTTATATTTTTTAAAGCCATAGTTAATACTATACCACTTTATTCTTTAATCAATGCCCTTGCCTGGAGTAAAGCACTACATATTTCAATTAGGTATTTATTTCTTTAGCTTTTCTCTCATGAAGGCACAGTGAAGACATATTGAAATTACTTTGGTCTAAATTCCCTAACCAAACCAAAGCAGAACCTAAGACACAGATCATAGACCAAAAGTTTATTGGAAGTGTGTTTTTCTTATGCGTCTATTGCAATACAGCTGTTTTGCTGATCTCATTTAATTTTCACAACCTTGAAAAGATAGCAATAGCAAGCAAATTTTAGAGTACTTCTCTAAGCAATACACAAGCACACCAGCAGTACACTAGCAGAAGAGTAGTAAGTATCAAAAATATTTTTAGTACCTTATTTTACCAATTTGGAAGTAGTGGCATGAAGTTGGAAAGTTCTCAAGGTGTCACAGCTGGTAAATGTCACAATCAAGGCTAATGCTAGGTAATCTGGTATCAGAATCTCTGCTCTTAGCCACAAAGCTCTAACGCCTCTTGAATTATGGGAAGTTGTGTTTGTTTACAGAAGAGGAAAGAAGACAAAGTAACCGCTTACTTCTGACTTACATTAACAATAAAATGGCCTGACCCAATGATCATCCCTCACAGCAAAACTGAAATGGGATGAGAACAATTTTAATTCATGAGAAGTCAAAGAGGTAATTAGAACAGACTTGAGATGTGGACCAGACTCACACAAATCATAAAATGGCAGATTCACAGGCCCAAGAAGTCTCTAGAGTTGTCCCAGATACAGTACAGCTCCACTTTGAGATCCAATTATACTCCCCATCACTGAGATTTCTGTCCCCGTTTTATGAGTTTCCCATCTATGCCCGTCTCCACTGTAAGCTCTCTTGCCTTGTGCTACTTCTCATCCTAACACCAAGATCCAGACCAAAACCACAATGTAGTGGGCCTACACTTTGCATCTACGTCTATTTGTCTCAAAAGTCCATGGGTTTTCACAGCCTTCCATCCAAACCAAGGAGAGCAGAGTGTCTTGTCTGGCATTTTGTGATTATATTCCCATATATTGAAAATGCAAAGGATCTACAGTGAGTAGGATCTGTACTCTATTTTAACAAATGCGAGGTGGACACAGAACAATATCTGTCTGTAACACAGGTTGGAAAAATACTAAAGATGAACAAGTGTTTTCTAGAAGACATTGGGGTCCCTTAGCCCAGACTGGAGGATCTCTGCTCAAAAAGTACTTGTGGGGCACCCCCAAGACTTGGAGGAGATAAGTATAACAAAATGCCAAATAATTGACTATGGTAAGTATTCAGCTTAATTTACTTCTTTAATACAATAAAAATAAAATCAGTTTTATTCCCTAAATTCCCACATTTCCTAAAAAATAATACATCAGTTTCTCTGCTTAGAACAGTAATGTATGCTTATTGTATTCTTCACTTGTTTCTTTCTGGTTGGTTATTTTATTTTTACAGTTTTTTGTAATTTTATATTCATATTTTTAATTTTTTTATCATGGTATTTAATTAGATTTTTCATTATTTCTTTTCTAGTTTTCTTTGGATTATTCATCAATCAGTTCTAACTTATTATTTTTTCTTAATTTATGAAATAACAGCAAGGAAACAAGGTTAAATAGAGGAAAACTATAAATACATGACTTTATATGTCCTGTATCCTCCAAGAATGACAATCTTTCCTTTTTTCCTATTGATTTTTAAATATTGGCCTTTAGATGAAGGCACCATATAATAAAATACAAGATTTATGGTCATTCTGGAGCTCAGCTTTCTGTACATCTACTTCTAATTTGTCTATCACTGGCCTGTTTAGGTCCTTCTATATAATTTATAGGAAAATGATGTGAACACTAAAGTATTCATAAGTGCAGTATCTCTTATAAAATTAATCATGCACTTGATATGCAAGCCAACAATCCTCTCCTAACCCTACCAAGAGAAATTAAAACTATATTTGTGCAAGAAACCTAAACATGAATGTTTATAGCACTTTTGTTTGTAAGTGTTAAAACCAGAAATTTGAAAAAAAACAGAAATAATATAAATAACTTTGAACTAGTGACTAGGCTCACAACTAATAGTACATACAGACAGTGGACTAGTACTCAGGAATGGGAAGAAAGAATTACTGATGCATGAAACACTGTAGATGAAACTCGTAGATGCATTATGCTAAGGGAAGGACTCCAGCCAAAAGGTCTCAAACTCTATGATTCCATTTATATGACATTGGGAACAAGTAAGTAGATCAGTAGTTGTCAGGGTCTTGGTGTTGGAAGAGGGCCTGACTACTGAGGGCCAGTAGACAACTTTTCTAAGCCATGAAACTATTCTATATGTTGATCACAGTTACTTTACTGTATGCATTAGTAAAACTCGCAAAATTGTACACCAAAAATGGTGAATCACACTTCACTGAATTAAACCTTAATAGAAAAAGTCTTACAAAATAAAGGATCAAAAATCAGGTTACATTCAAACACTAAATCCTCTATATTTTGGCCATATTATCATAGGTTATATGATGCTCTAAAGGTCATTTCCTTCACTTTAAAATAGAATCAACAACTGCAGAGGGTTCAGAAAAGATAAATAAAATAATGTATGTAATTGTTAACCACAATGCTATGACATGTAAGGCTCAATAAATGGTAGCTATTACCATGTTTATCTTCCATTAAAGAGTTAAAAGGTTGTTTAGGGTAGGGATTTCTATACAGAATTGTATGTGTTTCTTTTTTATATAGCTAATACAAGTTTTATTAGAGAGCTTGTGAAGAATGCTAGAACACCTTAAAAAGAGGGAAGATCCTTACTTCCTGAGCAAAATTTAATTCCTTGATAAGAATTCTTTCAATTTTATCTCTAAAATACTGAGAGTGGGCTCCAGAAAAAAATTGCTTATCTTTATTGAATAAATAATGGCCATGTTGAATAAGTTTGTGTCCCTGGAAAACAGAAGAAAACATAAATAAATAGATAAATAATCTTCAGAATCTAAGCCCCATAACTCTTGCATTCTGCATGCCTGAGAAAAACAGCACCATGGGCATGATGCCAAGAACTACACCCAGCTGGAGCAGTAGCCTGGCCCCCTTGGACTACAGCTTCCAAGCAGATTTCAAAGGAAGTCCTGAGAAGTTAGGGAATGCACTCTTGAGTGAGTAACATGTGAAGCTATGAGAGTGAAACCAAAGGTACGGTGGAGACCCCAGGAAGTCAGAGATGTCAGGAACATCTGCTAAAATAAGCCATAGGCAGAACCACCCCAAGAGAGAGGCTATGTGGGCTCCACCCAGCAAGGGTATAAGGATGGGGCTGCCAGAGCCTTTTGGAGATCACATCTCACTACCACATGCCCTAGGTGGTAGATATATAGCTACAAGATTTAATGCTTACCCCATGGAATTTCAGTCTGGGTTTGGTCTGATTCATTTCTACCAACCTATTCCTCACTTTTGGAATGAGAATGTTTCTCCTGTGCCATTGTATGTTGAAAATATTTAACTCTTTTTTAAAATTTTTATAAGGACTCACAGCTGAGCTTGGCTTAAGTCTCAGAGGAGACTTTGAATGAGAACTTTTTAACAATGCTGGAATTCTTAGGACTTTAGCAAGTCTTAGAGATGGAACTAAATGCATTTTGAATAACAAGATGGACATAAGCCTATTTTGGGGCCAGGGTCAGAATATTATGGTTTAGATCTAAAACATTCCTCAAAATCTTATGTTTTTGAAGGTGGGGCCTGCTCAGAAGAGGCAGGTCACTGGGGGAATGACCTGGAAAGGTATATTCTTGTTCCCAGCTCCTTCCTTCTCTTTTTCTGCTTCCTGGCTCCCATAGGTGAATAGCTCTCCTCTGCCAGGTCCTTCTATCTTGATATTTCTGCTTTGGAGTCAGCTAATCATAGACTAAACTCACTGGAACTGTGAGGCAAATAACCTCTCCTTTAAATTGCAGGTGCCAGGTATTTTGACCCAGTGATGGGAAAGTAACTAATATAAGTGTTTACCTGAATTCATTAACCCAAATACCAGACACACCTATTATTACACTATATGTTCCTGTTAAACATGCATCATACACAAAATTCATGTTCTATGATTCTATAGCTAGAATGCTTAGCACTGGTCTTCCACTGAACCTTAATATAGTTCAACAAATCTCTTTGCTTATCACAATCTGATGTTTCCCTTCCCGTTCTTCTCTGGGACTGCAACAAAACTTCACAGTTCTCCTTAATCCTTCTACCACACTATGTCTTTATCACTTCCCTTTCAATAGTCCATGTTTAACTGATCATTCTGATAGAAGTGGAGGTCTAGTCCCAGGTTCCAACATAGCCCTAGTGAGGCTGACCTTGTATTATTCACACTTTTATGCAGTCTCCTCTCTTCAACAGACTATATAGCCAATAGAGTACCCTACAGTTGACAACAGGTGATTTCCAAAGCTAGGTTATAAAGTAATTGCAGCTTCTGCCTCATCATCTTGGATTCCTGTTTTGATGAAAGCTAAGATGCCACAATGTGAGGTCATTCAATAAAACCCGTGGAGAAGACCATCAAGGAACTGAGGTCTCCCACCAACAACCCATGCCAGGCTATGAGCCATGTCACAAATCTACCTTGGAAGTAGATCCTCCAGTTCCATCCAAAGCTTCAGATAACTGTAGCCCCAGCTAACATCTTGACAACAAGGTCATAAGATATTTTAAGACATAATCATAAAACTATATGTCTCTCAAATTTCTGACCCATAAGAAATGTGAAATTTTAAAGGCTTGTTGTTTTGAGTTACAACATTTTAGGATAATTTATTATGTAGCCGTAAATTATTAACATAGATGGATTTAATAGAACAAGACCAGAGACAAGGATACTGGCTATGAGTTCATAAAATAACTCAGGCAAGTGCTGACAAGGACCTGAATTAGAGCTGTGGGGCACAGATGGGTAAGAGAGTAGCATTCAAGAGATATTTAGGAACAGAAATCTGCATGAAATTGAGAGGATGTGGGTGTTCCAGGAGCATATAATTATTCTCAGCTTTCTAGCTTTGGTGGCTAGATGCCAAAAATTAAAATAGAAAATGCAGGAGGGAGAGTACCCTTGGAGAGAAAGATGATGAGCACGGAATTGTGAATTTGAGCTGCACAGAGCTTCTCTGTGGATATCCCAAGATCTCCACAGTACCTATTTCAGTGATCTCTTTTCAGCCCTTAGCTTCCTAGAATGGTCTCCCATATTTGACACTGTAAACTATTTCTTATTTCTGCAAATATTGTACTTCCTTGGATCAAGACTGGTTCTTCTTGATCTCACACATTTTCTCCTCAGTCTCCTTCATTGCTTTCTTTACTCACCCAAATATTGATACTCCACAGAATTCTACCTCAACCTGCTACTCATCTCTTTCCAAATACTCTACAGTGAGTCTCCAGAGTCTACAATTTATCGCCTGGGATTCAGCAGAATAAGATTTTGAAATCATATAATTTGATATATTGTCTTTTTTATCACTATATATTCATATTTCTAGTTGAAATAATTGCATTCTCTTTCACAACAATTCTAATTTTCTATGATTATTTTAATGCCACAATGTGTGTATCTGTGCATATATTTGTGTGTAAACATATACATATATACCAGTAATATTAAGTAACTGTAATATTGAATAACTGTGGGGTTTTCAGGAGCACATGGCAGTGGACCCCTGAGTTAGCTTTTAGAGCTGTTTCAAATATTCCTATTGCCCCTTTGGACACACCATTGTATTGGTCTTCATGCTTCCTTATCCTTTAAGCTAAAGTGTGGTCATTGCTCTTGTTTGAGTCAATGAAATAAATGTGAAGCGAAGTAAGGCATAAAGCATTAAGAGCCAGTGCACCACTTCCAAGTACTCATTCCTTTACCTCACTTAGTTCCAGGTCCCTGAATGATTATGGGGAGCAGAGCTCCCCGTGGATGGGCATTAGGCATGAACATGGGAGACAAATGCATTTTGTTCTGTAAAGTCATTGATTTTTTTTTTAAGTCACAACATTACCCTGTCTATCCTGACATAACTGCAGTAAAACTCCAGGTAATGTCAGAATGTGTCCCCTCAATTCTGCAACCCCTGGTATCAAATAAGTAATAACTGAAAGTTAATGAGCTCAAATACTTGAATTAACTAAACATTGCTAATGTATATATGTAATATATAGTATACCAATTCCAGGAGTGGTAGTTGAAGACTTCTTCCTCTTGTTTACATAAGGGGTGGGTGGGTCATTAGTTGGCTCAAAATTATTTCTTTCAATTTCAGTTTTAAAACTTAGGGCAAATACACCAAATATTTGAAAACTCTTTGGAACATCCTTTGGGATATTAAAGATAAAAAATATTCAGGATAGCATCCAAATGTGCAGAATTTTTTTTGTATTAAATTCTTTTATTGGTACATTGTAGGTATACAACACAATTACATTTCTCATTGGGAATTGTACCTTTACATAATGCATCTTGGTTCTTATTTTTTCCCCATTCCTAGCCCTCCCTTCACCCCCTCCACCCTTCCCTATTTACAAAGACTTTATTTCCATTTTTTCCATTTCTCAGCATTTTTCCTTTCCCTTCTTTCCTTTCCCCTGTGCCTCCCACTACCCCTACCCCTTTGGACCTTTTCTTCCTATTTTACATTATCAATTATTCATTCTAATCATTGGTACATTTTAGGTATACAATATAATGACATTCAGCATTGGAAATTTTGTGCAGAATTATTTAAAGGTTATAGTAAAACATTTGTCTTCTTGGTACTGGCAGGATTAAAGTTTATATTTATATTCATTAAATATCACAGTGAATGACAAGTTCTTATTGTCAGTTTCTTAGTAATCTAGGTAAATTTGAACAATATTGACTCCTCAAAATTATAGAATGCTAATAATTCATGTTAAAATGGAGTTTCCATGAGTTTATATATAAACTGCATATATATTTTTTTAAATAAAAACTTTGTAAGAATTTTTCAATCATTCCAGCACGTTACTTGTTGACCTATTGCCACACAAGGTAATTACAAATGAGGACAAAAATGATAAACAGGAACATTCAAATGAATAAAATCTTCCCAGAATACTAAGGGATTTTCATAGATTCACATCTTTCCCAAATGGTTACATTAGCCATATTTTTTCAGAAATGTTGAAGAAGCCCTTAGAATTTTTCAGTACTCTGAAGAACGTATGATAAGAACATATGATATAACAAAACACCATGATGTAAACAATGCAAATTTATTTCTCAACATTCTGGAGGCTTAAAGTCCAAGACCAAGATGCTGACACAGTGGTTCTGGTGAGGGCCTCCTTCTCGGCTTATAAATAGTTGCCTTCTAGTTGTTCACATGGCCTTTCTCTGAAATGTTCATGTTGAGATAGGAAAAAAAACTCTCTCTCTCTCCCTCTCTCTCTTTCTCTCTCTCTCCCCTCCCTCCTTCTCCTTTAACACCATGTGAAGACATCATGAAGGCCACATCTTTATAACTTATTCTAATTTAAATACCTCCTGAAGTCTCCATCTCCAAATGCCATCACACATGAATTTGGGAGATGAACACAACATTCAGCCCATACCAATATGATGTAATGTTCTTTAACAGTCATATTATAAATCAACATAGGCATTGTTAAGCAAAGAATTCAACATGTAGATAAGTGATGTTAAAAAAAATACTTGGTCTGGAGGAAATAAGTCATCTTTGTATTAGTTTGAGTTACTGGATTGTTTTCTTACAACAAAACATATTAACCATGTAACTGGCCAACTCCACACTGAACCCATAAATATGTGTGATGATGAAAAAGAACCTAGATTAGTAAGTCTCCAAACACCAGAGACCAGATCCAGTGAGCTAAAATGGGAGTACCTGGTTAGGGCAAGCTGACCATATAAAATAGTGATCATATCAAAAAGATCATACACCCTGATCAAGTGGGATTCATCCCAGGGATGCAGGGATGGTTCAATATATGAAAATCAATTAATGTAATACACTATATCAATAGAGCCAAGGACAAAAACCATATGATTACCTCCATAGATGCAGAAAAAGCATTTGACAAAATC
>NW_004624942.1:204157-220445 GCF_000247695.1 Heterocephalus glaber | reverse complement strand
AATGGGGAAAAAATAAGAACCAAGATGCATTATATAAAGGTACAATTCCCAATGAGAAATGTAATTGTGTTGTATACCTAAAATGTACCAATAAAAGAATTTAATACAAAAACAAAACAAAACAAAAACAACAAAATAGTGATCAAAAATACAGTGAATGTTTAAATTTTAAAAATGTATTATAGTAAAAGACACGTTGCCATTAATCCACCCAAAATACGCTCCATCAGTTTGAACACATTTACTCTATCGTCCTTGCCACTTTATGAAGCAGTTCTGGAACTCCTCTTTCATGAGTGGCTCTCATTGTTCTGTCCTGGCTGCCTCAACGTCCTGTATCAATTCAAAATGCTTTTATGATCACTTTGACTTTAGGAAGAGCCAGAAGTCACACAGTGCCAGATCAGGTGAATAAGGCGGATAATGCTTTTCAAGGCTGCCTTTCCATTTGATGGCACTTGGCAGAAGCATCCATCACATTTTTGATCACATCTTATAAAGATACTCATGAAAGAGGACTTCTAGAACTGTTTCAGAAAGTGGGAAGAATGATGGGATAAGTGTGTGTGCAGTGAAGGGGAGTATTTCAAGGAAGATTAAAGGCAATGTGTCTTTTAATGTAATAATTTAAAAAAATTTTTAAATAGTCACCATACATGTTGATTGCCCCTTGTAGATCACCTGGGAGTCTTAACTAAAGGCAGATTCTGAGACCTAGGATGCAGGATTTCTAACACTTAGCCGGGTAAATCTCATGTTGGTGGACACAAAGGAGGCATGTAGAAATGATCTAACAGAGACTGGGAGAATGTCTGGAGCAGAAAAGTATAGTGCAAGTGCTGGACAGCTTAAGTGATCTTTTGAGATTAACAGCCAAGAATTTAAAGTAAGTCTGGACAGATTGCTTGTTCTTCTCCCTACACATTCAGCCCTGTGGGTTAAAACACAAAGTAGTCAAGAAGCTATATGAACAGAACTGTGGTTTAGCCACAAGAAGTCAATTTTTTAAAACTTTTTGAGTCTCACCTGCATCAACAACCATCATAGACACTACCATCCCAATAATAACACCACTGACAGAACTCTTAACATATGGCCAACACCATGCTAAACTCTCTCATTTAATCTTCTCAAAATAAAAGCCCACACAACAGACATTGAACACTACAACTATCGCAATTTTATAGATTAAGAAATTGGGGCTAAAGTGAGCAAATAGCTTGCCCAACTTTGTACATCTAATAAGAGAAATAACTGAGAGTTGAATCCAGTGTTCTTGATCAGCTCAGTGTCCAGGGACAGAAAAAGAGAGAAAGGGGGTTAAAGTCTTTTGTAAAATGTGCTACTTATTGGCATGTGCAGGCACCCCAGGGAAAGCTGAGGAGAGCTACTTTTATTCAGAAAACTAAAGAAAATTGACATTTGTAACCAACATAGGTAGAGTCAATGATTCATATGAAAGTGTATATTTCCCTATATGTGCCTACACTAATCATTTGTGGTCCAGTTAAACAGCTATTACTCCAACCATGACAGAAATGATATCCCCTTCTTTGGCCCCTACAACTTGCAGTGGCCTGGAGGTCAGTACTTCTAGTTCTGTAACTTTGTAGCTCCAAGTCCTTGGTCATCCATGCAGGCTTTCCACAATAAATCTTAGGACTTTGTGTGCTTTTGTTTTGATATTGCTCCCATAACTCTGAGTACTAGGGCTCATGATGAGCAAAAGGGTTTCTTATGTCATGTTTATTTTACACATTTGTAAATGGTTGGAAGGTCTCCTTTTGACCTTCTCTTGGTTCGTTTACACTTTGAAGTAACTCTTATGGAAAGAAAATCTAGAAACTGATTCTGTGATGCCTCTTTTAGATCAAAGCCTTTGAAAAAATGGCTTCCACCTTTTAGCACAAATGACTAAACAGGAATCTGTATGTTCTGTGTAGTCTTACTGTGTGCCATGCTGGGTAGGCTAGCCAGTTTACAATTATGATCTCTATTCGTCTGTACACCAACCCTGTGAAGTAGCTTTTGGGGGCTTGAGTAAGTTACTTTTTTGTTACAAAGAAGTAACTACCTCTCCAGGAATTAAGACTCCAACTTGTTAGCAAGGAACTCTGCCTTGATTAGATTTTGTGTGCATATGTTTATGTGGGTGTGTTTGTGTGTGTATGTGTGTGTGTAATAGAACCTCCTTTCAAAGTTTTAGAAATACTCAACTTTTTCAACATAATAAAAAAATGCTTTAATCCTTCTTTATTTTTTTCTTCTGTAAATCAGAGAATGAAACCTTGTTAGTAGGTAACTTTTCTCCTTGGGTGGTGGCACATGCCTGTAATACCAGCACTCTTCCAGCCCAGCCTGGGCCATTTAGCAACTTAGCAAGGCCCTATTTTAAAAAGGCAAAACAAAAAGGTGTGGGGGCGGGATGTAGCTTACTGTTTGAAGGCCCTGAGTTCATCCCCAATACCACAATCAATCAATCAATCAATCAATCAATAAACAAATAAATAAATGCAAAGGAGGTAAGGGAGACACGGTTAAAGTGATTGAAAATGATCAAGATATGTTATATGCATGCATCAAGTCCCCCAAACAAGCATTACTATTCTGTATTGCAAATATACACTAACAAAAATAATAATAAATGAGGGTATGAGTAATATATAATAATATAATAATAATGATTTCTTTCTGCACTTGGGAGTTAATCTCCCCCAAACAGGTCATGGCAACTGCCCATGCTGCAAGATATGGGATTGCCAAGTGAGGCTCATCAATCTTTAAAGATAAAGATTACTCTCCAGGCAACAGAGAAATTCATGAACACCTTTGGTCCTTGGGGGGTTGTTCCATCCACATGATGAAGGAATGCCCTAAGTCTAGTCCTCTAGCCTGCTCACATATGCACTGCTTATCCTAGGTGTTTCATAAAGGTTTTATGAAACTAATGCCCAGTTCAGGGAAGCTTCTTCAGATGGACAGGAGTGTAATGATGCTCTAGCTAGGGCACCATATCTAGGACACTACACAGACATGAGAATTCATGCTTCCCTTGGCAAAGGAAAAGAAGGCCATGTAGGCTTGAAGAATGTGAAATATGTTCTGAAGACCAAAGAAATCTCCTTTTGTCCAAAGCTGCTCTTCTGGAGCAAGTCTTATACAACCCGGAAGTGTGCACAGTTGAGTTCATCTGGGGTACTCCATGGTCAGATAGCTCCCATAGCTCTTACCGGCAGCAACTGGGTTCTCAACAAGTTCTTGTACACCTGAATCAAGCCTTAAGGTATTGTGTAGGTGCCAAGAACATCCAGTCTCCACAGTGGGGAAGTCACATCCATTAACATAACAGGATTAACCAGGAAGGCCAGTGAGGTCATCTGTGCCTTCATGCCAACCTGGCAGTCCAGGTGGATGTCATGTATTAACATTATCTGCCTGTCAGCAGCCCTCTGCCAGGTTGAACTGGCTGGAGCTGCTTGCTGGCTTCAGTATTTTTCAGGCCCAAAGGGCTGACATCCCCAGTGAGTCAATTCAAAGTAAGATTAAAGGGAAAAAGGGTATTAGCATCCCATCTCTTCTTTAAGAGATGAAGTACCTAAAGGCGTAATATCCTTTTGGAAATCACCAAAGAGCAGAATAAACAAACAGGAGGTCCTGTGTGATTTTCTGTGTGTGTGTCTCAGTATAACTGAACAAACAAGAGCCAACTCTGTACTCATTTGACACCAAGGGTTCAAGCCCACAGCTCTGAAAGGTACACCGTGGCCAGCTTGCCATTTGGTTTGCACATACTCCTTCCTGGGCTCATCTCTGCCTGCCTGACTTACCTGCATTAGAGCCTTTCAGAAAGAAACACTCTCCTGGTGCCCTTGTTCCTGCTCCCAGATGATCCCTCAGTCTGATCCTTCCTGGCAAAGCCAAGTAACTGAGGGAATTGCTAATTCACTTTATTTCCACCATGTGACAACTTTCTGATGAAAGTATACCAAAGATTTAGGCATAGGGTTTAGATTTCCAGCATTTTATTCTTAAGGTGAACAGCAGCCCTTTAAAATGGTGCCTTGCATCAAAGGAAGTTGACAAATAGGGAAAGCACATTGGCGGTGGGTAAAACTTCTGAAAAATGGTCTCAAGTGGTTCCATCAAAGAAATGAGTCCAAAGGTCCCAAAAGTCATCATCTTAAGAAATAGGATTCAACAGCTATAATTTAACTAAGTGTATCGCTAAGTAATTCCAAGGTTACTCAATGGCTCCGTACACTTTTGGAATTTCCCCTGATAAGATATTTCCTTAACAAACTGCAGATGCTCATCTTTCTAAATCAGAGGAGGTGGAAAAAATAGTATCTGAACCAGAGAGAGTAGAGTAACTTTCTCTATTTGACCTCTTCGAAAGAAACAGCACTCTGACCACCTCTGTTAGATACTCCTTCATTCTAGTTTACCAGTCCTTTATTTCAAAGCTCAGACACCCACTGAAATAGTTCTAGGAAAGGCAAGGAGAAGAAGAGAGGATTATTTAAGATGCAGATCTCCAATGAAGCCAGCAGGGTCCCATGCAAACTAGAGCTGGGATCCAGAGGGTTCAGGGATGGGGCTGACCTGCTGCCCTTTCTCCTTACATCACTGTATTACCTGTCTCTGCTTCTTGTGCACTTGCCATGCATTCTTCTCACTGCAGCTGCTTCCTGGGCTTCCCGGAAAGCAGATTAGTACCGGTAGAGATTCTGTTGACTAGCTTGAGAATTGCTATATCTAGGTTGCTTCTCCAGCTCTGCCACTTAGCAGCTGTGAGGTCTCCAAAATGTGATCATGTCCAAATCAGTATCCTCATTTTATAATCAAAATAGTGACATTACCCACCTGATAGGATTACCTTAGTGCTTGTCTTACATAAAGCAAGTCATAAGTTTTAGCCACTATTATTGTTGCTGCTGCCATTACTGTTACTATTTGTAGTTACTTTCTCCTAATTCTAGTTTGCCTGTTGCTTTGGCTTCCCAAGGCACAATTGCAACCAACTTCCTATGTGAGCTTGTATTCTGGCTCCCTCCTAGAAACAACCTGGCCTTATGTATTCCCAGTGGAATTTACATTGGCGCCTGTCATGGTTCCATCCTATATGCAAGGATGGTGATTACACTATAGAAATATTGTCACCTTCTGATGAGGGTCTGTAGGTGAGAGATGTTCTCAAGGAGGCGCACTTTGAATGAGACACATCTCTCAAAATATACCTATTACATTCTTCCACAAATTTTGAAACAAAGCTAAATATTTTTTAGCATTGTATTTTCCTATTAAGACTCCAGTGTAACGTGAAAGTTGTTGAAAAACAATACCAAGGGTTTGTTTTGTTTTGCTTTTGTTTTTATTTTTTGGGTACCGGGGATCCAACTCAGGACCTTGCACTTGCGAGGCAGACACAGTGCCACTGAGCTAAATCCCCGGCCGTGGGTTTCTTATCTAGCAATCCTCTAGAAGGTAGGCCAAAACAATTTTACTAAGCCAAAAAAATATCTGTTGGCTCTATGATTGCACTCTCTTCTTTCTCAAAAATCCATGTAGTTCCAATCAGTGGGCCTGTATCTGCAGATGCTTCTATGCTGTCATGCAATTGGTGTCAGAATCATCCAGAATATTGTCTCGTTGTTTTTAATGCAAAAACAAAGAAAATAAAATAAGAGTTTCTATTAATATATAGTCTGAGATTTGGTGTACTTTATCTTATACTGGTTTCTGCTGTGCTGTCAGACCTTGGCCTTCCCTACATTTTTTGCTCATTGACGCTTTCCTTTAGGATTCTGCCCAGAACTTGGCCACATTTTCCATCCATCCCCCAACTGACGCAGTAACCTGTCCAGACATGCTGTGGCTGGAAGCACCCACACTGTTCTCAAACAGCCAGGTTACTGCTGATTTCACTGCCACAGCTGGCAGATGCCACCTGAGCAAGCCTAGAATCATGGCGACTGAGAATGTGTGTTTTGGTTCCTTTTAGATTCATGAGTACTAAGATGGTAAAAAGAACAGAAAGCCTTCAGTAGGTAGTTGGTTTGGGTTAGCTTATACATTTTTAACTACATCAATATTCAGAGGAATTTAAATTTATTTTAAATTATAAAACAAAATTGAGACAATTTTCTATAGTAACATTGACTTTTTAATCAACAGTTCTTAGCTTTTGACAAATGTATATATTCATGTAGCTGCCACTACAGCCAAGATACAGGGCAGTTTCATCCCCTCCAAAAGTTCCGTTGCCCGTTTGTAGCAGACATCTCATTTTAAAGCACTTCCTGGGTATGAGGTAGCAGCCGTGCACAGGAGTCACCACTGTGGCCAAAACCTTTCTACAAATGTAAAAGTTATGTGATTTGTCTAGAGCCACACTGCTGGACCTACTCACTTCTCAGTTTGATCAAGTCTCAACATATCCCACTTGTTAAATCTGTGTTCATAAGGATTTCTCTACGTAAAAACAAACCTACGAAATAAAGTAAAAAATAACCAAAACTGAAGCAAATAAATCCCAAATTAAAATGGAATGAAATAAATCTATCCATCATACATAATCCCAAGATCTCTTAAATTAGTCTGAACACACTCAGAAGCAATCACAAGACAGGAAGGAATGATTGTACCTCATTTCCAGTACACAATGCTAATTATCCCTTTGTTCTTTTCTTCTTTTTTCCCCTTTTATACAAAAACTATGCATCCTACCCAGTGCTAAAATACATCTACAGCGAATCAATCACCTGTAAGCAGTATTCCATAACTGAATTTCCTTCTCTCTCACTGTCCTTGTGATCTGAGCAATGGAAAGGGAAAACATAATCGCTTCTCGGCCTTTTGGCTAAGATCAAGTGTGGAAAGGGAAAACATGGAGAAAGTATGGACATGCAATAAGTATTTGAGGGTGACTAGCAATGGACCTTGTCCAATTATGACCTCAATAATCACCCTGTAAATAAAGTCTCTTTGCCTGTTGTAGATCAGCTTCTCAACCAGAGAAGCCATTTTGCCTTGAGAAGTTCACAGCCCCATCTGGGGATGGGCCAAGTAAGGGCACAGACTTTTGAAATCCTGCATGTTTTTCAAGGGAAAAGCACTGGCACTGTGTGTGGGTGTGCCCGCATATGGCAGCACAATGTGTGGGAAAGATCCATGCTGGGGGTAAAGAGTGTTTGTTGCTTTGCTTTGTTTTGCAAGTGCTAGAAGCCAAAGTCAAAAATTGCTTAAAACCCCCAGCAGGTACTCCAAAGAGAAGGGTGAACAACAGTCATCCCTTCTAACAATGTGAACCTTTCATGAAATCTTAAGTAACTTTCCACCCCATGGTATTTTTCATGCTCTCCCCTGGCTCTGTGCAGGGCTTTCAATGTCCCTAGGCCTTTAGGATTTTCACAGAGCCTCAGGACTGAACCTTAAGTAGTTTCCTTCCTTTTATTTATTTCATTCTGTGACGCCATTGGCACATAGCTGAGGACTATAGAGAGCCTATAAAGTTTTGGTTGGAGCCCTTCCTGTGAAATTGAACAATAAACTTCCCAACCATTTGCCCAGCATTCTCTGAGTTATACAGCCTGGTATGTAAGTACCTAGAGGCTGATAGCATTTGATTCACCAGCGTTTGAATCCTGCCTCTGTTATTTCTCTATTGTATTGATGGACAAGTTGAGTCTGTTTCCTCATCTAAAAATTGAGTGCAATAATAGCAGCAACTTCAAAGAGGGATTGTGTGCAAATGAACACTATCATCTTTGGGGAACTTTAAATTCGCTGGCTCTTCCTGACTTCCTTAAGAGATACTATCTGAAATAACTCTTGTTGGGTACAGGCAACTGAGAACAAGTAGTCATTAAAATTAAATATTTACCTTAAAAATCATCTTTGGAATGCTTCATCAAACTATTTTAAAGTATGTAAAAATAAAGAATTCGCTCAGAATTTTAAATAAACTCAGTGATTAAAGATATATTCTGCCCATATGTTTTTACCATCATTCAACCTTGGAGGCCACATCACCTTCCCAACATTCTCAACAAACTACTGCCAAATTTTTAGAGTGTCTGAATTTAAAAACAGACCATTATTCTTCATTGTCCTTGCCACCATTAACCATGTCGACCTGGAAAAATGTGTTTTCCATGCGTGCTGGTAAAGAGCATTGATATAACAATTATGTTTGTGTGTTTTTAAAAAAATCTCCCTGTGGTTTTCTATATATTATATCTCAGGAATATCTAAAAAGATACCTGGGTAGAATGAAAAGGAAAATCGCCTTTCTTCAACCTTGACTTCTTCTTCAACATTGATGATTTCAGTCAATTATGCCATCAAAGGGGGACAGTTCTTGTCCAGCGTGTTGCAAGAAGTGCTGTACTAGCTGAGCTCTGCCTTCCCTTCCTTCCTTGACATTCCTTCCACAGCACAAAAGATGCGAGGAGATATTCAGGTGTGTTCAACAAGGAAAAGACATAATATTGGAGTTAAAAGAAGTTGGTTTGAAGACCTACTGCTGCTATCAGCGGTATGACCTTGAGTAAGAGACAGCCTCTCTAAGCTTCAATATTACTGTCTCGTCAAATAATTTGGACGACTGTCATGAAAATGAAATCACAGCTGTAAGTACTGGCACATAGTATGTACTTGAAAATTGAAGTATTTACCATTATATAACTTCAACTCAGTCTACCAGCTTAAACACCATTGCACAGGTGTCAAAGCTTCTCAGTAAAAACCAAACTCAGTGTGGTTAAATTCAATGCTATCACTACAGTAGAGCTCAGAGTGAACCCCTAAACCAGACCCCTTACAATGAGCTTAAAGTAGGTTATTTGCAGCAGAGATTGTAATATTTGATCAGATAATGAATATAGCACATCAAATTGAATATTCAAATGTGTATTTATAATTCTCTTACAGAGGAATAAATCTTTTGAGGAAGGGAGATAACAATTTATTTACTAGACTAAGCTGCCTTTTTAAAAACAATCACCATTGACCTTTAATGGGTTAGTTACTTGGCTTTTCCATTTTCACCTGACTTGTTCTCTGTTTGATCAGACCACAAGCTAGTTAGAGCTAGTTTTCTAAGAGTTAGTAAAATTTCCTATATCACCATGGAAAAATTAAACATAATAGCTGTTCAGGACATTGTGTCTACACCAAATGAGAGGACTTATTTTCTTTGTACAATGACAAAAACTCATGCTTTTGTAGTAATCTGATGACTAGTACATTCTATATTCTCAATACAAATATTATCTGCTTCCCTTAACTTGGCCAAGAAATACAGAAGTAACAAAATTTCTAGGCAAAGAAATGAACTGGTATTTAAACATTTAGACATCCCAGCTAATAGGTGGGATATCAGATCAATATATTTTAGATTAACAGACAAATTCAAAACTATGACTAATGAATTCTGGGTACTTATTCAAAAATGTAATTCTATATGTCTTATTTAATCAATTTTACTTAAGAATAATACAGTTTTCATACTATGGAAGAAGGAGAAAATTACTTGGATGAGAAATCTCATCTATGATCAATCTTGCTAGCATGTTACTAGGCATTGAGCAGGGCTCTAAATAGTTAATTTAACATGTGTAGGATCATTTTAACTTCCATTACAGATATTCAACATGCTAAATGTAAGACATATTGTCATTTCAATTCCAGAAGTGCTTATTCTGACAGAAGACACAGGTGTTGAACAGAGTGAAAAAGATGAATATAATGTGTCCCCAGCTTCTAAAGGAGACAAATATCATGCTAAAGTCAAAGGTCAACACAGGCAAGGCAAAGGAAGGGAGAAGAGAGGAAGAATAGAACTGATGGAGAAAGTAAAAAGTGGCAAATCATACTTTCTGAGAATTCATTAAAATACTTCAATAGTTTGTACTTGTATTGTGCATTTGTACAGTAATTTCATATTTGTGAACATTTACATTAAGAACAGCACTCTAAACTTTCACACACAAAAAAGGTTTTTAACGTTTTTCATCACAAGGACAAAGAAAACAAGTTGAATTTCAAACAAGAGGGGATTCATTAAATAATGTCACATTTTGAAAAGAAGTAGCACACGTCCTACAAAAAATATGCTTCTGGGAAACATATATTGATTTGAGAAAAAAACTATGATACATGTTAAATAATGTGACATGTACAATAATATATGCCATATAGTATCAATTTTATAGCATCCATACATAAATATGGATATGAAAAAAGAAATATGACTAGGCCCCTAATACCCTTAAATGATGGGCCCTGAGGTAGAAATTTATTTGGCTGAATTTGATGAGGATAATAAGGATGATGATGATGATAGTGATGATCATGACCCATTAAAGGGATTTTATTTTCCTTTTCTGTGAGCTCTGAAAACTAGGAATGTATCAGAAAAACTAGCTACATTTTTACAGATATCAAGTAAATATATCAGTGTCACTTTCTTAGCTCCCAGACTAAATAAATGAATGAAAGTTCATCAAACATCTGCAAAGAAGAACGGGCATAAAAGAAGAGCCCAATGTACCCTAACATCATCACCTCATCAAAATTAATTTTGTAGCATAGGAGCAATGCTAGCTATTGTGAAGTTTAAGTGAAAAATAAACAAGTTATTTAAAGCTAGGACATCTGTTAGGAACACAAAAAGGCAACCAGACTAAAGGAAATGCCAAGAGTGTGCCCAGCTCTCAAAACAGAGATCTTTCACCTTTATGTACAAAACTCAAGTTCCCATCAGTCTCTGGTGCAATAAAAAATGTACTGAACAGCCTGAGACGAACCACCGTAAACATTGGGGACTGTCATCTTGTGCAAGCATAGAAGGCCACCTATTCTTTGTGCAAAGAACACAGACGTGGGGGTAGGAACTGAAAGCAAGGAGAGGAAGAACTAAATAAAAACACTGAGCCAGGCAAGTTGAGTCAGGCAGAGTAGCCTCGGACAGCACGGCCCTTGTATTGCTTAAGCTCCAGAGTCTGCTCGCTCAAAACTAAAGACCATGACCAAATAGGCAGTAGTCAGGAAAAGACCTTGCTCCGTGGGTTAAAGACGATTACCCTGGGTCTTCCAAGTCCCTAATAGTCTTCTGAGGAGAAAGTGTTAAAAGCATGACTATTTATATTTCTACGCTATTGACAGTGAAGGAAGAGTTGGGTCCTGGCCCAGCTCAATCATTTATTAGTTGTTCAAGTTTGTCCAAGACCCTCATTCTCTCTGAATACATTGCCTGATCCACAAAGTAGTGTTAATATTATCTACTTGGCAAAAGTTTGATGAATATTAAAAGAAATATCAGATGTGAAATGCCTGGAATAAATGCCTGACATACAATAGATGTTTAATAATAGATCTTTTCTATATCCTCATTTTTACCTTCTTCTCTGGGTATAGTTCTATTTATTAGTTGCTTTAAAATAGAAAGTAGAGGAGGAGAACAAAGAGATTTATTTTAGTGAGTTCAGACATTATAAAATCTCCCAATGAAATGAGAGGTTTCAGACTCTAGAGGATTGTTATTTATGTTCTAGATGCCAGTTAATGCTAGATGTGTATACATGTATCTTTTTACAAGAAGTATGCAGTTCACAGATTGTTTAATTGCAAGTTTCTGTTCATGGGTTGACTTCTGCATGTTTGTTTTTATTTTATTAATATAATTAAGGAAATAAAAACTTAGAAATAAAAGTTCTCAGGCATCTTTCTAGAGATCACATAAAAATTCGAGATGTGTCTTCAGGAGAACTTTTTGAAAATTACCAAGAGAAATGGTTGAATTTGATGTAGATAATTTGCATGAAACAAATAGGCTGGGGAGGGGGGTGATTGACTGAAAGTGTATAGTAGCAGCAGGGCCCTATGTTAGAACACTTATGCAATAAATTCATTCATTTAACCCATATTGGTTTTGGAACTTTCCTGTGTCAGGATTGTGATACATCTGTGGGCCAACCCTGCAGTAGAGACGTGGATTTTTCCCAAGCCACTAATTGCACATGGTCTTCTAGGCAAGAGTTGCGAAAAACAAGTCATTTTCTAGCTATGTTCCTACTATTTCCCATTAAGAGTCACCATGTGGGGTTAATCTGGCGCTTTATACCAAATCACAAGTTTCCAAATCCTAATGTTTCACAGTTTGTAATGATCAGAAAGTAGAAGGAGTAAGTGAAAAATTAGTCACTCCTACAAGTGGTGATGAGTATGGACCAATACCAAACGAAGTGGACCCTGGTAAAGTCTCTTAAAGTAAAATGCACTCACCCAATGTGAGATAGGTGTGATCTCACATCACTGAGAAATTTGTTTCCACATTGCCTGTCTCTCTTCAACTGTCATACCCTGCAGGGCTGCTCCCCTGTGCAAGTGGGAAATTTCCAAGCAAAGTAAGATACTTCTGCATAAAACTTACAGGCTCTGTGGAGGAAACTTCTTTACAACTGTCAAAAGTTCTTTTATACTCATTTTTCTGCGACTAGTCTTTGTCAACATCATAGTCAGATAAATCACAGTTATCAATATTTTGATGAATAGAAAATTTACCTGGCTTCTTTTTTCAATTCCTTTGATAATGCAAGTTTTGTTTGCTGTTTCTCTGACTTTGGGAACATATATCATCTCCTCTCTTTTTTTGAAGCAGTATATTGTAGAAAATGTTTTTGGTAAAAGAAAACAAACATTATGATCTGATAAAAAGAAAAATAAAAGCAATATAATGTCATAGTCTCAAAGGTACTTTTTGATAAATATTTTTTATTTTTGATAAAGTTACTGACAAATTTTGATAAAATTTTGACAAAAACACTTTTGATAAATATTGATAGATACTTTTTAAAAATATTTTTTATGAAAAATTAGCAAAGAGAAGAAATCTCTTTTTAAAAAAATTATTCATTAACAAGAACCTGAGGGAGTAGTTCAGAGGTAGGCCATGTAATTAGCATGCATGAGGCCCTGGGTTCAGTCCACAGCACCAAAAAAAGTAAAACTAAGTTGAATTAAGTTACTCATAGTCACAGTCACTTCACTAGAGATACTTTTAACATTTTGATGTGCATCTTTCTGCATCTGTGTAATATAAGTAGATATGTCTTTCCTTTAACTAAATAGGATCACATTCTCTGTCATGCTATATATCCTATTTCACACATCATTTAATATTCTTCTGTATCAGTGATGGCAAACCTTTTAGAGATGAGTGCCCTAACTGCAACCCAAAACCCATTTATTTATCTCAAGTGCCAACACTGCAATTAAACCTGAATACTGAGGTTTCAGTTTAGAAAAAACAGGTCACACATTAAGATCTTTTGTCTTAAAAGAAAGACAAGCAATATGCTTGCCATAGTTTCACCATCACTATTCTACTTCATCATTTTTAAGGGCAGCATAGCCTCCATTACAGTATTTTTTAACCAATTAAGGCATGTATTTATTCATTCAGCATCAATAATACCTTCAGAACTTTAGCTTGGAACCACTTTTCCCCACCTGTGTTGTCCTGGAAGATATTTTCCCAGTGGTGTCTGAGTCTGTGGCCCTGCTGTGATCTCACTCACAGTACCCAGAGGTGAACTTCTGGGAGTTCATTAAGCTCAAGAGTCTAGAGCTGTCCAACTCACCTGATGTCACTTGGAAGAGGAAAACTACAACTCACATTCAAATATAACTTTCTCCTGACCAGAGTGAGATACAAGTATGTAAAATTTAAGAGTAGATTTTCATTCATTCAGCTAATACTTGTACAGTCCCTGCCCTTTTCATTGGTTATCATGCAACATAGCAGGGATACTTTCAGGACTAAACTCGCTATCTGTATGGAACTTACATTTTGATTGATTAAAAGTCTTGAAAAGGTAATAAAAAAAACTATCATCAAATCTTTATTGTTGTTGCTGTAAAGTATGATGGATAAAACACACACTACAACAAAGATATATATATATATATATATATACACACACATATATATATATATATTTGAAACTATTGAAAAGAGTTAAGATTCTTTTATAAACTCAGAACATTCCATTTTCTTATGGAAATGGTATATTCTTTGTATATCAAATAATACCTATAGTCAATAGGGTCCAGAAAAGATGTACTTTAACCTTTGTTATATTATAGAAGAAATACCTTAATGTGGTCATTTTAATTCATAGAAAACGAATTGACTAGAGCTTTGGAGGAATTTGCTCAAGGAGTGGATGACATCACTCTGGCCACCCAGTTATAAAAACAAGAGTGCATATGCAAGAACCCAGATAGCATGTTGATCAACTGCAGAGCTCTTTAGAAGACAGTGGGAACAGAGTATCTACTGAAAGGGGAATGCTTGAGTAAATTATGACATATCCATTAAAGAAGCTATTATGTGACTATTAGAATGAATGAGTAAACTCATATTTACTGATGAAGGAAGATATCTGCAATATACACTAAAGTGAATAAACAAGACTATGGAGTTGGGTATATAGGATCGTGGTGTTTTTGCTTTAAAAATAAAAAGGAGAGAACTGTATGTATTAGTCATTTACCCATCCCTGGGACAAAATACCTGACACCTACAACTTAAAGGAGAAGAGATTTGTTTTGGTTCACGGTTTTCAGAGGATTTAGTTCATGGTTGGTTGGCTCTGAGGCAGAAACAGAATGGCAGAAAGGCCAGGCAGGAGAAAGCTGCTCAACCCATGGCAGCCAGGAAGAAGAGAGAAGAGGAGCAGAGGACAAGAATATGCTCTTCCAAGTCATGCCCAATGACCTTTCCTTCTGACCAAGCCCTCCCTCTGAATGTGGGACTTTGAAGACATTTTAGATCTAAACCATGATACTGCATATGTCCCCATATGTTTGTCTATGCTTGCATGAACATGGAAATAGGTATGGAAGACCATTTATCTAACAATATTGAGTTTTTTAGACACATGAGAGAGATGATTAAAACACAGTATCTTTTTATTATAAACAGGTATTGGCTTCATAATTTTTGAAAGTAAGAAAAAATAAAGAAAAAAATTATAGTATTTATGAAGTCTGAAGATATGTCTTTGAAAGTACTTTACAGTTATATTAACTGGCACTTATTCTGAGTATTTCTTGTTTACAAGGATGATAATATAAATATTAGACTTACATACTGCCTGCCAAGGGACTAATATTTGGATGGGGAATAAGACCTGTGCAAATGAAAACATAAGAATATTCATGCCGAGACTAGAGCTGGCTAACTTATATTTTTTTTGAAATGAGTAGAAGAAAGGTGGTATAATAAGCACAGCTCAGACCTGGCAATCATGCCTAACTCCACTGGTCCCTTGCTGTGTGCATTTGGACAAGTCTCTTAACATCTATAACACCACCTCTCAGGCCCTTCACCTCTGAGGTTCAGAAAGAAAACTTCTGCAGGCAGGGCAAATAGCACTGCAACAAGTGAAACGGCAAGACTTCCCCACCTTCAATTCTGTTTCCCAGAGAACTTGGGGCTGCTCCTCCTGGACTAATTCTTTGAAGTTGAATCTTGTACACTACAGTCATTAAGATAACTCTGAGAACCAGATCAGTCCCAAAATCCAGCTCAGAATTCTTGGATAAGCACAAGCCCTTTTCTTCAATGGTCAAAATACAAAACCAGGCAAATTTTGCTCACAGTGCTAGGTTGCAAATCATCAATATCTAGTCTCTAGTGAGTGCTACTGGGAAGCATCAGAACAAAAATTGTCATCCAGGAATTCCAAGTCTTAGTTTCTCTTGGTCTGGTTTTAAAGCTACAGGGCAGTCCTCCATAGGTGGCATGCCAGAGCCATCTGAATGCCAATATCCCCTGTGCAGTGCTGGAGGAAATGGTGGGCAGGGAGAACCAGAAAAGTCAAAGGACAACGTGTTTCTTTCTTTGTTTGGTTGTTATTGTTTTTAATGAAATTTATTGGTACATTTTAGATATACAATATAATGACATACATCATTGGAAATTTGCACCTTTACATAATCTCTCTTGATTCTTATTTTTTCACCATTTTCCTCCCCTCCCTTCAACCCCTCCATCCCTCCCTATTTACAAAGACTTTGTTTCCATTTTGTTATTTTATCATATTAATTCCATTCTCTTCTTTCCCTGCCCCTAACCCTTCCAGTTCCCCTTTTCTTCCTATTTCATATTATCTATTATACCTTTTAGTTCTTATTTACACTTTCAGTTTCTCACACCAGAGAAACTATTCAGTATTTACACATGTGTGTCCTGTTTATTTCACTTAAGAGTATCGCCTCA
>NW_004624942.1:133452-191900 GCF_000247695.1 Heterocephalus glaber | reverse complement strand
TTGACTCCAATCAGTCTTATGTTATTCTTCTTTGCATCATCTAGCAGCTGCTGGATCAATTTCTCGTGGTCCCTTCCTATTTTAAAGAAATTTTTCTTTTCCTGGTCACTAATTGCCATCTTATCTTCTATGTCTGAAATTCTGTCCTCACATTGGCTCATTCTGCTGTGTAAACTTTCAATGGAGTTTTTAATCTGGAAATCTGTTTTCATCTGTTTTATGGAATCCATTTGTTTCCTATGTTGGGAGTCCATCATGTTCCTCAGCTCCTCTCTAGATTTATCAGTCATATCTTGCACTATGGGCACAATCTCTGCTGTTATTTGAGCAATTATTTCTGATTTCATTTTTTCAAGATCCTCTTTTTTTGCCAGTTCAGGGAGTCCAGGTGTTTGAATAACAGATTGTTCCATCTCGTTTCTCTTTTGGGTTGCTTTAGGTGATCTGGAAGTCTGGTTTTGAGGCTTGTTTACATGTTTTCTCATTTCACGGGGTGGGGGCAGGGGGCTGATGGAGGAGGATGTGTGCTGCTGGTGCATGTGTGGCTCACTTCCCAGGCGCTGGTGGGGGAGGGTGGTATGCCATTCTGGAAGATTCACCTCCTCTGCGCTGGGGCAGCTCTTCTCCTCAGCACTGGGGGTGGTGGAGGACTACACGTTAATATTGAACTATCCAGGGAAGAGAAGGGAGAAGAATACAAGGGCAAGCACTCGCGATGACTTATGTTACTGACAGTATCAGCAAAAAGTGACACTTTGGCTCTCCCCCAGGGAGTTCCCTATCCAGCTGCTGTATGTGTGTCCCAAGTCTAAAAGTCATAGAAAGCCCTCTGAGACTAATCAATCCAAGTCCTCATTTCAGTAGATTACACTGGGTTACAGTGGGATATGCACTGAAGTTCATGGGCCTTCTGCTTTGGAAGAAATATTAGGAAGAAAAAATGACAATCAGCTCTATTTCCCTTATATAATTTTTAAAACACTACACATTTTTAAATATGAGAAAATTGAATTTTGACACTGAAATGATCTTGTGGGCTTGTGTCATGTTATTTTTCTTCATAGTCAGCTTTTAATTGTCACAGTGCTAAGTGCTATGGAAGGAAAAGAACAAAGACACTGTCCTTTAGGAACTGCCAAAACTTCTGTCTAAATGTAAGAAAGTAATTGAAAACAAAGCACATCAAATACAGAGGCTAAGTAAGTGCATTTTAAGGATGAGGATAAGAGCTCCACCTAACTGTGTGGGAAGACAGAAACAAGCTGCCAATCAAAATTTCTTTAAGATTACTTAGCAGGGGAAGAAAGAGGGGAACATCATTTAGAGAGCGGAGCATGAGAAGAGACATCTGGTAGTTTTAGAGCACATTTAGAGGTAGGAGTGTGAGTGGGAAGACCTAGATTTTTTCTGCCCCCACCACCACTCTATGTCTTCTGCTAAAGTTCCATTAATTATCTGTCAAGCTTTCATGCTCCAAATAGACAACCCTAAAATGCACTGGATTCCATATACCTAGAATCTATTCACTAAGCAAATGGCCTTACATAAACATGGTTGGTTTTTAAATCAAAAATGATTATATAATCAGGCCACTGATGTTCTCTCAAGCTAGTTTGTGCTTTACATTTAAACTGTATCCAGGAGAGGAAGTACCTTGTTGTGGAAAAAGCACTCACATGGGGATGGAGAGACCTGTACCCCAGCTCCCCATATTCAATTCAGAAATTTGGTGAAAATAAGTGAGTCTCAGCCCTCAGTTTCCCCATGTGAATGTAATAAAGGGAATAAAGTCACTTCTAATGTCCTTTTCCACTTTGACATTCTGTATGCCATTGAGCATGACATGAAGACTAATGTTATAATAGGTTGTCTCAATTGAGCAAGCACATATTTACTAGACATTTGCTATTGTGACCTCTTGGTTTAAAAGAATCAAAGTAGTTAGTAAAAGTCCTTTGCATTCTTGGAAGCATGCAATGCACTGGGGGAATCCTAGTCATTTCATTAAAATGCTGTGACTGATTTTATTTAATTCACATACTGCAAAACCTCTTAGAGAAGGCAGCTAAATGTAGTGCTAACTTTAAATTTACAAAGACCATTTCATTGCACAGTGGTTCCATCCTCATCTATATGACTATGGCAAGACATGGAACTTCTAGCCTTGAGGTCCTTTATCTGTGAAGTGATAACGAAGTCCACCTTGAGTGGTTATGGAGAAGAGAAGGAGCCTTAGTTTTCAGTACAACCACTGAAGAGAATAGCCTTGAAGAAATATGTGATGCTTTGGGTTCAGATAGACCAGGTGCAAAGGTTGGCTTCACAATTTCTTAGGTATGTGACTGTGTGAAAATCACTTAATTTCCCTAAGCTTCAACCTCTTCATGTTTGAGATGGGAATAATACCAGTCTGAATATATACCATACACCAGTATACATCATGCAACTGTGTCTATCAACTTTCTGATTCAGTGGTGGGAAAATCAAAGCAAACACCCATATTTCCTTTTAGGAGGCACATTTTGGTAATTTAGGACTCAGTTTTCTGTTAATTTCTTTCCAAGCACAGCTGACTTCCTGTATTTCTTCTGGGTTTTCCAGGTTATGGTTACAAACTTCTTATCAGAGGTGATCAAAGAATGTGGTTCAAAGATCAATGCACTAGAAACGTGGACTAATACTGCAGCCACCGGTCTACTGCCCCTTTCTCTTCTATCAGTCTTGAGCTGATGGTCAGAATGTGGCATGATTCAGGCTGGATACTCTCAGTGCCACCAAAATTACCTGAAATTGAAGAATATTATGATGGAAATTCATCTTCTAATTCCAGGCAGAGAAGTGGCAGGTCTGGCCAGGCAGGCTGGTCAGGTAGCCAATCTAGTGGCTAAGTCAGGTAGGCCGAGTTGACAGGGGAATCAGTCAGGAAGTTGACAAGATGATAGAAGATGATGTGGGGGCAGAAAACAATCAAGAAGCACATGCCACAAATGGAGTTTTGACTGAGAATTTGATAGTTAATCTACAAGAGTCGACCTGCCTATTTCTGCCCAATCATGTACATCATCCACCAAAAATTAAGGTCATCATAGCTGAGGTATGTATCTGCTGTTTGTAAAGAAGTTCATCATTTTTTTTGGAAGTACTCTGCAAGAATGGTTGTAAACAAATCTACTTTTCTAGTTATACCTTTGAATAAACCCTCTTTATTGTCTCTTTAAAAAATAACAAACTCCATATGCTGAATTTACATATAAACAACAATTGCAATGAAAATAATAGGCAGTATCATTTTAATTTGTAAATTGTTCTATTTTATAAGAAGAACTCCTACCTAATCTGTTATTAGTGAAGTCATTTCAGTATTTGAAATGAAGATAAAAAATGTATTTTCTCAGTATAATTAGGGTTTGGGGAAACTGAGAGTGCATCTACTTGGAGGCATTAGGTTCTTTGGTTATAAACAACTGGTTCAATTTAGTGGAAGGATACAGCACTAGTGGTACTGGTGAAAAATCTGGAGAAGTAGCTCTATAAGTAGGATAGGAACAGGATAGTGACTGGCTGTAGGAACAGTGTCTTCCTTCCTTACATCAAGATTGAAGAGATAAAATCTAATTGCTCAGGTTGGATCCTAGGTCTACTCTTCAGATCCTTCCCAGAGGAACAAGCTAGCCAAAGGCTATGGTGGCACCTTTTTGCCTCCATTAAGGAAGACAAGACTATCTGCATTTTCTGAACTATCAAAACTATCCACAATGGAGGAGAAGAAAATTCTCCAAAGGAAATACAGGATAATGATAAGAAGTGAGGATGGGCACTGGGTGATCAGTATTAGCAACGCCCCATTACAGCATTGGACAAACTTGTTTCCATATCTGATGCTGCTACTTCCTATTCTAATTTTTCTCCTCCTCCAAGTCTATTGTAAAATGGGGATAATAATAAACTCAACTCCATAGAATTGCTATGAGGTATAAACAGTGATGCTTTTTAAATGCCCACTATGTTTCATAGCATGTCTATTAAATTTCTATAAATTATACTATTCTCTTTTTTATTGTACTCACGTTAGACTTTTTTGTTTTAGTTCTGATTATGTGCTTCTTACATCCATGCATGTTAGTATTCTGTTATCAAAAATGTGCTTCCAGAGAAGAGACCATGTTTCACTTTAAACAATGCCTTTGTTTTGTATGGTGACAGTGACAATGACAAAAAAAAGAGGCATTGACCTACTAGTTAGTTTTAAATACTGCCTGAGACTTTAAAAATATCTATGTCACATGGTATTTATAAACCTAGTTGATGCTCATAGTTATGCTTGAGATATAGACTTCTATTTTCTTTTTCATGGTCATGCCAAGGGACTCTGATGACACTTGGACCAATTGGTGACAGAATGGTTGGCACAGCCTTACTTTCCTAAATAGTTTGCTGATTCACTTGTTCCTTTTTTAAACATCAGCAGATTGCCATTGGTGACATCTGCTAATTACTTGGTTTTACTTGTGGCTGATATGAGACTTCCATCTGCAGTAATCAGTAAAGCATGATCAATAGGAGGTTAATTTTCTTGATCCATGACCAATTTGTAGTGATGAATAAGTAGCCTTGTCTATTTTTCTGTTTTCCCCAGAGGTATTATTATTTATCATGTGCTGGAAACATGGCCACCAGAAGTTCAGGATAAGCCTGGAGACACTTTTCCAACTTCGCTCAAGTGGAGGTTGCACCGTCTTCCTATTAATAGCCTATCAATTCTCAAATGGCACTAGCCCACCAATGGCATATTGAAGACCTTCTCTGTCTCTCTTAGAGTCTCCTCCCAACCCTTATTCCTATGGGGAAGCAGTCTTGGAAGACAGCTGAAGATTATGTTTTCATACTCTTTGTCATTGCTTTCTGGGACCAGATTTTTAGAAGTTCTCTCAAAGGACTCTTTTTTGTAGTTCACTTTTTTTGTACCGGGGATGGAACTCCGGACATTGCGCTTGTGAGGCAGGCGGCAGAACCACTGAGCTAATTCCCTGGCAGGTCTCCTTTAAAAAAAAAAAAACCCATCATCATGTGACTGCTATAACTTCATTAAGACATATTAGATATATTTCCTGATTTAACCCAGAGTGAATTAAATCATACCCAAGAAACTCACTGAGTTTTGCTTGTTTATTACTGAGGATCGAACTTGGGACCTTGTGCTTGCGAGGCAGGCAGTGGAACCACTGAGCTAAGTCCCCAGCCCTGTTTGTTCGTTTTTGCAATGCAAGGCTAAGATGAAAAGAGAAATGACCTCCAACCATGGTAGCAGCTTCATTTGCTAATTTCTTATTTAACACAGTGAAAATCAATGTATGTTTTCCCCAGTTAGGGAGCTATCAAAGCAAATGAGGAGAATCCTTCCTGCCCCCTGGTGCTCATTGTTTGCTATTGCAGCCGATGACTGGTCAGAGCCCTTCCAGGCAGGAGTAGGATTTGAATGTCCACTGTTAAGGGCATCTGGGGAAGTTACATTTGAGGGATTTTCATGTCATGTAGGTGCTCATTATGTAAGTAGCAGGTGAACAAATGAAGAGGAATACTCGAGCCAATAAAGCCCTGTTGAGGAGAAAGCTTCATTTGCCCCTCCTCTGGAAACTCCTGGAGTGCTATCTGGGCCACACTGGCCATGTCTCCATCTCCTGATTTTGCCAGCCCACTACCTGGCTCAACACATGAACATCTGATTCTCTTTCTACCAAAAAATCTTCCTGAGCCCCTTGACTCACTAAACCCACTAAACTGAGTTTAGCTGAAAAGCCACTTTCACAGGGACCTGTAAATCAGATCAGCCCCATTTAATCTTCTGTTACTGCCTGGTTCTTCTCTTTCAAGGCATTCATTACAACTGTACCTGAATTGTTTTTTGATCTGTTAAAATGTAAGCCGTTCCAGGGCCTGATTTATTTATGTTTGGACCTCTGATTTTTATACCGAGTAGAAATACAATGTATATTTTTTAAACAAATGAATTCTGAATTGAAAATTTGACATTCTTAAATTTGAAAATTCTTCTCTTAGGGTTTTCAGACAAAGTAAAGTTTATTATGGACTATAATTTCAAAGATAACCAGTAGAAGGAGAGAAGAGAAGGTAGGGGAGGCTGGGATGGAATCGGGTCAATATTCCCTTCGTTCCGTTTTACCTAGGAGTAGTTGTATGCTAATATCATTACATGCCAAGGCTAGATTTCAGAAACTTTTCTTTCTTCAAACTTTCCAACTACAAAAAGAGTAAGAATTATTTTCAAAGCACTCTTGCTTTTTACTCTTTGCCTGTAATACTGATTTATCCTCCACAGCTCTAAAAGTTTTTATTGTTATTCTTGCTCTTGGAACAGAGGCTTAGCTATTAAGTCAATACTCACTGCTTTGCATTTCTACCACCAGTGCTTTTTGAGACTGGGCAGAAGCTCCTACAGTAATATCTTCTATAACCTTATACTGGAAATAAACAGTAATTTTGATTTCTCTTTTGCAGATGGAAGCAATGGGCAGATATAAATCTGGAATCATTGCCCATTGTCACACAGAGCCTTGGTAGCAGACAGACCTGCCTGGATCTTTTCCAGAGCATTAGTGGAGGGAAATTCCCAGAACTCCAGGCCTCCTGGCAGTTTCCAAGGCCTGCAACTGGTCACAGATCCTGGTTTTCTTCTCATTGGCTAAAAGTATACAAAATACAATTTATAGCCTGACAAACTTTGTAAATGGTTAATATGGGAAAGAAAGGAAAGTCCAGATGTTTGATTTTTTAAAAATGTTTTTGTTCTTGCTTAGTGTGAGTTAAATGCTAACTTGAGAGTAGCTTTAAAGGTGGACTGGAAAGTATTTTCTCTTTATGACTCAACCCTATGTTGGAAAAGTTGCAGGGTAGTTACCATGGGACATAGGTGAGGAAGGGAGGAGAAGTCACACATGTGTGGTCAGTATTATTATCCCACCTACTTAAAATAGAAGACAAAAGGAAAGGCTAAAAAGCAAAAGCCATATGTGGATTCCATTGCTTTAACAGTACATTGGTTTTTCATTCATTTACTTTCAACAAGTATTTATTGAAAATGGACACCGTGCTAACCTTGGTGGATACAACAGAATAAACTAAAACCTCTGATCTTCTGGGCTTTGCATTTTAGGGTCTGGGAGCTGATAGAGGATGGAAGGAGAGATAATGTATGGGGGGAATAATCAGGATAATTTCAAACACTAATAAGGGTCACAGTGATGATAAAACAGGGTGATATGATAGAGTAAATGGGGCTTGGTTCTGTGTTGTCCAACATAGTGGCCACTGGCCACATGTGCTCTTGAGCATTTAAAATGTGACTAGTCCAGCTGGGCATGGTGGCACATGCCTATAATCCCAGAACTCTGAAAGGCTGAGGCAGGAGCACCGCAAGCTGAAGTCCAGCCTGAGCAACTTACCCATTCAGCAAGACTCGGGGAATAGAGCTCAGTGTGAAGGCAAGCAAGCAAGCAAGCAAGCAAGCAAGCAAGCAGGCAAGCAGTTCAAATGAAGACGTGCTTTAAGAGGTGGGCTGAATTTCTAAAGGTTACTAAAGATAAAAGATAGAACATAGTTCATTAAAAACTATACTAACTCTTGAAATGATAGTATTTTATGTACACATTAAACAAAAATATCATTAAAATTAATTTCATACCCATCAACAGACAACTGGATAAAGAAAATGTGTTATCTACATACAATGGAATACTACTCAGCTATAAAGAATGACACATTTGAGACATTTGTAGGAAAATGGATGCATCTGAAAAATATAATGTTGAGTGAAATAAACCAGACACACAAGATTAAATAGTGAATGGAATTTCTCATTTGAGTGAAGAAGTATAAATAAAGAAAATAATAAAGGATGGAAAGAAAGGGACAAGGGGATGGATCTCTTGCAATAGGGAAGTGGTCCAAGGAATAAAGGTGAGGGGTCAGGAAGAGGGTAAGGGGAAATGAAAGACATAAAGATATGCCATGCACAGGAACCTAATAACCCCAATTAATGTAAATACCATATGCCATAACAGAATTAAGACAAACAATATCAACAACTATGAAAAAGAGAATAGGGGAACCGGAGGAGGAGGAGGGAGAGGGAAAGGGAAGGGGATTCAAAAAAAAGAAACAAGCTGTAATATGTACATGTAACCACTCCCCGAGATGATTATAAACTGCCTGAATTGCAAACATGTACTACTAAAATTAAAAACTATACCAAAATTATTTCACTTCCTTTTTAATGTGACTACTGCAAATGTACATACACGGCTTACGTGTGCCTCACTTTGTGTATCTCTTAGCCAGCAGGGTCGTCAGGGTAGGCTGCCTCACGAGGTGAGCACACTTAGGCGGGCCTGACCGTAGGAAGGTCTGCGAGCAAAGTGATGTAGGCAAAGAGAATAGCAAGTGCAAAGAAGCTGGGATGGGCATCAGTGTGGTGAGTTAGAAAAAGAAAGAAAGCTGGAATCCCTGGGCAGAAGGCTGCCAGAGGGTGGTGGGAGCTGAGGCAGATCCCGAGGTCAAAGCTTGCTTCGCTTATGCAGGGCTTCATAAACTAGAGTAAGAGGGTAGAATTTTATGTAAATGCAGATTTCCCACAAAACATCACAGCAGATTTGCTTCTGTGCAATTTCCCAGGAACTATTCCAGAATATCAATATTCAGCATAAAAACCTCATCTAAAAAAATGCAATAGAACCCACTCAGTTTAGAATAGCTGCATGCTAATGAAGGCTTACACTGGAATATGCATTTATTAAACTCATTTATTTTCATATACAGTAACAGTTGTGATGTTTATATATAGGTGCTTTTTAGTGAGAAGGAAGAACATAGACTGACAGAATGTACTCATAGAAACCAAATGAGAATCTCAGGCTCATCTTCATTTACTCATTTCAAGCTCAAACTCTGAGTGTGTGTGTGTGTGTGTGTGTGTGTGTGTGTGTGTGTGTGTACCTGGGGAAGGCAGACAAACCAAACCCATGTCCACCCAGAAAGTATGAGGTGTGGTTTGAGAGGTAAATACTGAAGCTTTCCTTTCTTTATACATGTGAGTCCACTATATATAGATTTTCTACTGGGCTACTTTCAGGAAGAAAAAAATAAGCCAGATATATTCTTTTCCTTTTTCTTCCTGGGATGAATGGTTCTAAAATTAAAAAAAAAAACAGTATATCCTTTAATAACCAAATATTCCTGATGTATTTTAGAGTTTCTCTAATGAATTTATTGCCATAAAATGAACATTTTGAGTTTCATAAATGGAAAACTTTTATTCTGAAATTGCAAAAGGAGACTGTCATTCACATTGTTAGGAAGCTCTTACACACACACAAAGCCAATCTACACATGTCCTCATGAAGGATACATGGTCACGATAAGGGATTCTACCCAAATTTTCAGTGCAGGGGCACTGTCAACATTGGTGCCTACTCAAATTATGTCAACCCTGTCAGTCACTGGGGTGACGAACATAAGAACTGATGTGGAGCTCTTGATGTGCCTGGATCCCTGGGAACCAGCATGTGGGTAACAATGCTGGTACAGGTGGAGCCAGGTGTAGTCCTTTTACTTAAAGTTTCTTAATCTCTGACCTTATGGATGGGTGGGATCATAGTACTTTATCTGGTGCAGTGATTTCAAAAATTCTGTAATCATAAGCAGTTAACAATCTAATTTAGAACCTAGACTTCGCCTTGCTGATGGATGGTCCAGCAACAAATGACAACTCTGAATGGTGATGCGTGAAATGGATCCTAAGTGCATCACCAGCTTACTTTCTCAACATAAAAGCCTCTATTTAAACAAAACACAGAAGGCCACTGACAGCCTAAATTAGTTCCTGGTGATACTAGGTACTTATTAAATACTTGTTGAATATTAAAAAGTCCAAATGTTAATTAAGATTTTGGGTACTTTACTGTGAAATTAGTCAACAATTCGATGAGCAAAGGCCGACCCCTATTTTGGCTTAATCATTTCTTCCTTTCTTCATAGGAAACTGTGAATACAAGGAACAAGGACGTGTAAAAAAATTAAAATACGTATTATTTTCAAGAGATTCCAGGATCACAACAGTGCAATCTCTGACTGGCTGAAACTCACCTTGGGGTTCACTACACCTCTGAGTCAGTCTTTTCAGTCTAACTTTGGAGCTGAAGAGCTGAGTTCTTCGGTGCTTTGGAAGCTCATTGGTGCAATAAGACAGAAAGGAAGATGGCCAAGCCCACACTTCTGATGCAGTGACCTTTCCAGACAACCAGCATGGCCCACACCATTCCTCTGAGCTCAACAAACAAATTTGCAACTCCTTCTTTAGGGGACCCAAGGGTTCTCCACACAACAGTGAACTCAGTAGGGAAAAATCTCAACTGAAAATAAAAGACAGTTGTAACTTGTAACTAAAAAATTTGAGAACTTGAAGAACAAAAGTGAGTGCAATTTTGAAATGTGGGTGCATACCGTAATTACCATTACTAAGAGCAAAGTTTGCCTAGTAAGTTTTATGAAACCTATTTAAAATTTAATCAAGTGGAGGTTCCTGGTAATTAAGGTACTTGGCAGGGCCAAAAAGTAATGAAGAGAGGGGGCAGATACTTGAGCCCAGGTTTGAGCTCCTGTTTTCTGACCATGGTACACATGGCACATTTCTGTGAAGTAACGTCACAACAGAACACCTTACCACTTTAGGATTGTGAAAGCACTCGTGGAATTTTCCAAATAAAAAATTGCTTGGTTATTACATTATATATCCTCCTTTATTGTTATTGATATAAATTGCATTAATTATACTTAGGCAAACATCAATAATTAATAGGAGGAGATGTAGCAAGGAAAAAACATTCACAATGTAAGAATTCCTCAGGGCTACAGCAAGAAAATGAAGTGTGTATTTGGTTTTGGCTTTGTTTCTTAGCATGCCGATCCTGAACTTTGCAACATCTTCACCTCACACTCAAGATGAATACATAAAGTCTGGCTTAACAACTTCTTTCCCAAACCAACTCATCTTTTAAGTCCTTGTTTTTGTGATTTTTGTTTACTCTCCCAATGAACCAAGCAGCCCTCAAATCATAGGCCTATCTCTCTTTTCCACTGAATCAGGTAATTGCCCCACCTCACCAATCCTACTGCAGCAAAGATTTGTGTCTGGGTCTCCCTCGTTTGGTCTTTACTACTTTCCTTCTGTTTCAGTTCTAATTCATACTTGCATTATTTCATGCATTAGAAAATTCCAACTCATATTGACATAAACATTAAGAATATTAATTAGTTCATATAACAAATGTTTAAATGGAAGGCAGTTACAGGTTTAGGTAAATCAGTTGTTCCATAGCATCACCAAGAAATCAGGTTCCTTGTTGAATATAGGCTTTGTTCACAGATGAGCTCCTCTTAGCATAGCAAAATGGTAGCGTGGCAACTCCAAGCGTCACATGGAGGCAATCAACTTCCAGCAGAAGGTGAAATTGTCTCTTCTCAAGATGCTCTTTTCAGAAGAAGATATTTTCCACAAGGACCCTAAAGGATGCATAATAACAATTTATACCCATGTCCTCCATGAAGATATTGTTCTAGAGCAGAGGCCTAATTATTACTATTAGTTATCTCAGTGATTAGAAATGGGCTCTATGGACTCATCCTAAAGTGAACTCATCCTCTAGACACATGGGACTTTCTCTTCTGAAAACCACAGAAAGGGGAGGAGGGAGGGAAATCATGAAATAAAACCAGGATTCAGTGAGGAAGGATGAAGCAGAGACAGAATGGCTGGTATACTGACCATCAGTGGAATATGCTGCATCTATCTCCTGCCTGGGCTGTCATTTTAGACTCCAAATTTGATCCTAGGCCCTAGAATTTCTTGGTGTTCATCCATTCCATAGACTCTCCGGGGCTGAAAGTTCATAAAGTATAGCATCGTCACAGAATTCAGCACCAACTTCTCAACCTGGCCTCCAAAGCTCTCTACAACTTATTCTAAATTTTCTTCTCCTAATGTTATCACATTCAAGACACATTCTCTCCAGAGCATCATCCCCTTCCTTCTCCTTCTCAAGTATCCACCTCTATCCTGTCACCAAAGTGATTTTTCTAAAAAAAAAAAAAAAGATCTATTGTACTTAAAATAATTTCTTACAGGATAAATTTAAAATTCTTTAGCATGGCATAGAGAGCCTTTCACAAATGAGCCCCTGCATGTCTTTCCCAGCAATTTCTCTGTTAACCTCCAACTCCACCCCCTCATCCTCACTCCAACCACACAGAAAGTCTCACCAGTCCCCAAACCATTACCCTCTTTGATGTCTTCATGCCTTGTCATGTGCTGTGCTCACTGCCTGGAATCTATTTCTCATCTTTTTCCATCTGGTAAGATTCCACTCATCATTCAAAGCCCAGATCAAAGCTCATTTCCTTTATGAATGCTTTCCCAATTCCCTAGGCAGAACTAATGTCTTCCTCCCTAATTGCTTCCAAAGAGTTCTATTATATCAGTTAGCACATTGTATAGCAACAATTTGTTGACATGAACATCCTCTACAAGACATTTTCTATAAGAGACTTTTATTATTATTGTTATTATTTTAATATTTGCACTTTAGCTTCCAGTACTGAACAAATTCTCAATAAAAGGTTGAGAATGATCTAGCATCCACTTTGTCTAAATTTTAATTATACTTCAGTGCCCAACTCGAATACTACGTTTCTAGGTCTTTGTTTTGATCCCTCTGCTGACGGGTTTTTCTCATTCATTATAACTTTGATATTTGTAACTAAAGGCTCTCTATCATATCTTGTTGTACCTTATGATTCTCCTGCCCTGCTCTCCCTGCCTGCAATACAGCCTGTGGCCTCCCTCCATAAGACTTGAATTTTACTACTCTGTGCCTCTGTTTAAGCCCAGGAGTACAGGCTCTACTTAGTGGTACCAATTCATACTATGGTTTGTTAGTACAAGTTCAGATATTGTCAGGAAAGAAGTCTTTCTCTTTCATCTCAGCTTGAGGGTCATAATTACTTAGGGATTTTTAGTTTCAAAGACTAGGAAATTACAAAAAAAAAATAGCTAAGCTGATATGCCAAATGTTTCCAAACATCCAAGGCCCAAAGGGAATGCTATGCACATTTTGTGGTAAGCTCCAGAAATTGTATAACAATTTTTATTTTAATATTTTAGGCAGTAATTTTTTAAACATATAAACATTTTTGATCATCTATATGATGATCCAACCGCAAGATGTTTTGCTTTCAATTCTGAAGGATAAGTACAAAAAGATTAAATAATGTTTTTATCTTCTTTATTTCTTTTAGAACCTATAAAAAGTTAAAAGAATATAACCACAAGTTGTCTTTTGGGAATGCATTTTCATGCATCAACCTTAATTTTAATCATTGGAGCTTTTCAAGTTCAAAATTTTGCCTCCACAAATATATTTTAGAGAGTGTTTAAAGCAGCAGCAGCAATTCAGCTTTGAAATTCTTAAAACAGAGACATGCCCAGAGATTTCTCTCTGCATCCCAGTAGTCTGGGAGAAGGCAGCACTGGGTGTTCAGTATCATGTGATCAGAATTCACAGTTGTGGAAGCAGGGTGGCAGAGTGGGCCTGGTGGAGGCAGATAGCATGGCAAAGAGTCTCTACCTCTGCTCAGGTATGCCACACAGTGACCAGAAAATCAGAATTTTAGCATGCAGTAAGGAAATTAAGAATAATAGAGCTTCTTTCTTCCTTCCACCAAATTTCTGTGTCCTTTTAATGGGAAACTTAGAGCCAACCTGTATGCTATACTCAGGAGAAGTACATGCCTCTTAAGTACCTAAAACACTTTGAACCTTAGCACTCACTTAAGAACTCAGTAGACTGGTTCAGCCTCTGAGAAGCCAGGAATTAAAAAGAATGTATATCCTTCTAGGTAGCTAAAGTTCTCAGGGAGAAGAAACAGCCTGGAGGGAAGACAGCTTGTTCCCTGAAGTTTGCAGACAGGAAAGCTGGGAAGCTACAGGCAGCAGGGCTTTTTGGTATTAGAAAGCAGTAGGGCCAGAGAAGTTGTGCAGCTAAAGTGGAGAAGAGCAATGGAAAGTCCAAGCTCTTGAAAGTAGGCAGGCAGATCAGAGGTGACTGTGATCAAGGGAAAAGCCAATGCTAAGGGCTCTGGGTAGAAAATTAATAAGGTTGGGAAAGAATTTTGTGTGTGGCCAGGAAGGATGAGACAGCAGGGCAGAGTTCAGGACTGAGAGGACGTGAATGTAAAGTCTTGGTCATAAGAAAACAAAAGAGATCCCCAGAAGAAGCACAAGAATAGAACTCTCCCATTAAAAAGTAAAAATTTAAAAGAAGCAAAAGCCCGTTTGTTACAACTAGGGTAGAACTAGAAATTAGAGGGATTCTGAAAAAGGAAAGAAGTAGAAAAACAAAGCCATTTCCTAAATGATCTGAATTTTTGAGGAGTTTTTTCCTTTTCCATTTGTATTTTTTGTCTTTTTCTTTAGTGTTAGAGGATTTCCTGGTATATTAGTCAGTTTTCTGTTGCTAAGACAAAATACTTGACACTTGTAAATGAGAGAAGTTTCTTTTGGCTCACAGTTTCCGAGGTTTCAGTCCATGATCAAATGGCTCCAAGGCAGAAACATCATGGCAGAAGAGCATGGCAGAGGAAAGCTACTCAACTCGTGGCAGCCAGGAAATAAAAATAGGGGAAGATCCAGAAAATGAGGAAAGGGCAAGGAACCACATATAGCACCCAAGGTCACCTGCACCTGCCATGACCCACCCAGCCACATTCAAAAGTGTTTCACCAATTCTTAGGCATCTCTCAACCCAATCAAGTTGACAATCAGTACTAACTATCACAAGTCTAACCCTTATCAACATGACACCCAAACACGTCTCTTTAAATCATACTTAATCTCTGAATAGTAACAATAGCGAGGTCATAATTCCACTTAACATGATCTAACTATCCTCAAACAACTGAAAACACAGTAATTTTCCCCCCAAATCTCAACAATTCCAGCACTGCTCACAATTCCAAGTTCAATTTCCTCTGAGACTCAAGTTGAACTCTTAGCTATAAACCCCTGTAAAATTAAAAAAGCAAATTATGTGCTCCCAAAATACAATGTCTCAAGGTGAACATTCCCATTCTGAAAAGGGGGAATAGGGAAATAGAAAGTTATTGGACCAAAATAAGAAAACTTAGCAGGGCAAATATTCAATCCTATAACTCTATGTCAGGCATGCAGGGCACATGGTGAAGTGATGTGAGCTCCAGAGAACTTGGGCAGCCTGACCCCATGGCCTTGTTGGTTGCAGCCCACATAGCCTGTCTCTTGGCCGGGTTCTCCTCACTGCCTTCCGCTTTCCTCAGCAGACAGTCTACATTCCTTGCATTTGCAACTTTCTGTGATTTCTGCTGCGACTTCAGATTCAGTTCTGAAGCTTCGTATATCACCCTGTCAGGGGCTCCCAGCAGGGACTGCAATTGTGTTATACACTGCCTGGATTCCCAGACCTTCTGAAATCTGAGTGAAGGCCTTCATAACCCTATAACTTTTTCATTCTGCATTCCTACAAAACTAGCATCACATGGATGAAGTGAAGGTCTGCCACCAACAAGAGCAGTAGGCTTAGACCATGACTGAAGGGGCCTCCAAGTGACTGGATAGCAAAATATGGGGAAATACTTCCCTAGGTGACCTTGAGTGAACAGTGTGCCCTTGGACTCTTTTCTCAAAGTAGTCTTTCAAAGTTTACACTTTTACACCATCAAGCCTCTGATGGCTGGGATCTTGCTGATTCCTGAGACATCCTCAAAGCATTTTATTTTTTTGTCTCTGTTGAAAATACTTTGTTTCATTTTAAAGGAGGAGAGGTTTATTTTGGCTCATGGTTTAAGTCCATAGTGGCTGGTTCCAAGGCAGGAACATGGTAGAAGAGCATATTTAATTCATGCAGTACTTAACTCATGGCATTCTGGATGCAGAAAGCAGGGGGAAAGCCAGAGAGTGAAGAAAGGATAAAAGATATACTCCCCAAGGTTACAGCCTCATGACCAACTGAGACATAACCAAAGTGTCCTTTACTAACTCCTAAGCATCTTTCAAGCCAATCAAGTTGGCAATCAAAATTAACCATCACACCTGACAATCCTTTGTCATCAATTAACTTTTTAAGAACAGGACACTAAGCAGCTCTGTGTGTAAGTGAAGAGCATATCGCCTGGTGACATGTTGTATAAAATAATCAAGACTGAAGTCAGTACTTTGTGTGACACTCACAAATATCACAATATGGAAATCTCTTCTTAGGTACATTCATTATCTTCAAAGAAGCATCTTCTGTTTTCTGCCTGAGAAGTATATATCTGAAAAAATAAAAATACAGTGGAAAAACTGGAAGGTTCCTACCATTCACTATACAGAGTTTTTCAATCCCCCCATCATCAGCCCAGTATCTCAATCTACCTTCTTGGTACCTACATGTCTGAAATGTGCCCCATTCAATGCTGTTTAGGAATAAACCTTAAATGTCCTGCCTCTTGTGGGGTATAGGTTAGTCATTTTCATACTAAAAGATATCTAGGGGTTCAGTTATGTAACAGTATGTGCCCAACCAGTTCTTTAACATCTCATTCTCTGTAGAACTCTGTGTGGGCAGCATGAGGCTTCTTAGGGGTTTTGTGATGGGAATAATTCATGTTCATTGGTACATTACTTTGGAGGCCCTATAAGAGATAGCCTGCTCTTCTCTGTTGGATTCATTATCATTTTCCATCTCCTTTCCATCTCATAAAAATGTTGGGATATTTCATCTTCTGATTTTTCTTCCCTCCTTTTTTTCTTGTCTTTGAATACTTTTGAGTTTTATTTATTAGCATATTATTATGTGGCTAAGAAAGATCCAGGTATACATCTTTTATTTAAAAAAATCTCTCTAGGTAACTATTGATGACATGAATAATGGGATGGAAATTTGTTATTTAACATTTTCATGGTAGCCTTTACATACTGTAAAATTACATGCATAGATATTTAGATAAAGTTATTGCAACAAGTTTTAATAGCCAGGAAAAATGATTCATAATTATCTTATTGGTTTACAGAGAATAGGAAAGATAGTACTCTAGAGATTAGTTATGATCTTCATTTAATCCCCAATATGAATATCAATGGGGGTAAGTTTGCTAAAGAAATTCTTGGTAAGAGTTGGTCCAGACTTTTCTCACAAGTTTAATCTTATTTGAGTTATCAATCTAGCTCAACTCCAAGTGATACATTCCATTTCTTACTTTCAAATCATGTATTTTGGCCCTCCAGAGCAGTTTATCCATTCTCTGGTAATCACTCATATTAAGGTAGACCTTCCTCACAGGCTCACAATAAGATGAACACCATATCCAACCACTTTGTTGATGAGTGGTTCCCAAATGCCACTGGTGTCAGGCTATTGGTGAGTAACCTGGGAAGTCTGTTTAGAATAATAGATTTACAGATCCCACACTCACATCCAGAGGAACTGACCCAACAGGTGGAACTAGTAGTGTCTCATGAAGATAATTCTGAGTTACTGTGATAGCATGGTCATTATATTGATTTATCCCATTTTTATCATGTCTGTATCTATATTGCTCACTTGCAGCTATCTAGATCATTAGGCATACAGAGACACAAAGATGAATAGTCCATCTTGACTTTTGAAGAATTGTAATTTTGTAAATGACATAGAGTCAGTAGAGTTTTATTTAAAGTCAGTAATATAATACAAGGATAAAGTGAATTATCTAAAGTGTTGTAGAAATTAAGAAGAGACAGAAAAACTGAAAGAATAAGGGAAGGTCTTATAAGGAGGGGACCGCTAAGTTGGACCTTAAAGAATAAGTGAAATTTCTATGGGCAGACATCCAGAGCATATGAGTAAATTTTTTAGGCATTTTCCTAAAAATCAAAATTGTGTATACTAGATAATTAATTTTCTTACAGTCTGTGTTAAGGAGCATAAATAAATTAAATGTCTAAGTTTATTCTTATAGGCACAACAAAATATTTTCAATAGGCTAGACTAGTGTTAATAGCTATTATCATCTGTTTTCTTTTGAAATCTGTTAACAAGTATTGGGCCACTACCAATAGCACAATATTTGTCTATCTTGGAGAAGTTAGGAAATTATAAGACATAGAAACAATACCTTAGAGAATATTCAGTATTTCCTAGTATGAGTATTCTCTCAATTTGATTTCCCTCCTTTCTAGTTAATGTAATACAAATCTTTTTGGGTAAAGATGGAACATGTTTTGTTTTCATTTTAGTATCATCAATCAGCAATTCTTCTTCCCATAATAATGGAAAAGCATTCTATATTTTTCTTTCCTTATTCCATTTGTAGTTAAAAATAATTATAAAACCTTCCCTTTCCTTTAAATATTCCATTTCATCTCTTACAATGCTTTTCCAACTTTATATCAATATGTCTTTGGCTATTTTTTGGGTTATCTTCACTTTCCTTATTAGTTTCAAAAACACTGTGCTCTTTATATTAGCTGCAAGCTCTTCTTTCAGTTAAAGTACAAAATTAGATTGGAATTTTTCAGAACATTTTTAAAGAAAAATGCTCATGACAGTAATATCTTGCACACTGTATTATTTTTAAAATGTTTAAAAATGTTACAAAGCACCTATTTGTGCTCTGTGGCATACAAAGAGATGGAAATTATTGCTACTCTCTAGGGAATCTAACAGAGATGAAGATGAATCAACAAATGACATAAACGTGAACAACAAATATAAATAACATAAAGAAACATGGTATAGGAAATAAACTTTAGACATTAATCAAGAGAAAGTGTTCAGAATATGCCTAGTTTCAGGATACACACACACACACACACACACACATCCGTGGCATCATTATGGAATAGATACATTATGTCATAGATAGTCTCCTTTCCCTCTGACTTCACTTCAACTATAATATGTTTTGCTTTTTCTGCATTTTATCCTGTCTGTTCTCCTTTCTTGCACACTTCTTTTTTTCTTCTCTTGATTCCAATCTTTTCTGCATTTAATAGAAGAAGAGCTCTCCAGCCTTTTTTATCCTACAAGGAGCATTTACTCTTCTCTGAAGACAGTCCTTGCCCACTGACATTCGAGATGAAGAGCCCTCTCACTGCTACTAAACTGTCCCTTGAGGTACTCCTAGTGAGCACCCCTCAGTTGGCTGTAACCTTCACTGAGAGTTGCCCAGAGGGGATGTGTCCTTCAGAGAATCCATCAGTTCCTCATGGAAAACATGAAAGACTGATACCACAAACCTGGAAAAATGGAAGTTAGAAGCAGTGAGTATGTTGGCCCAGCTCTGTCACTAGCTACTTCAGTGGCTTTAGACCAAGTGGGGCACAAACTCTTATCTATAAAATGTGGAGGTTTTGGCAAGCTAAATGATGCTTCTCCACTATGTCCACTTTCTAATCTCTGAAACCTATGAATGTTATCTTATATGAAAAAGGGGGCTTTATAGCTGTAATTAGGTTAAGGAACTTGAGATAAGGAGAATGCCCTGGATTCACTGAGTGGGTCCAATGTAATCACAACTGTCCTTGTAAAATAGATTCACAAGTGGTCACAGTCAGAGAAGGCAACATGAAGATGGAAGGAGGGATGAGATCTGAAGATGGTACAAGTGGCCATAAAGAAACAAATTTAGGCATTTGCTAGATGTTGGAAAGGGCAAGAAAATGGATTCTCTCCTCAGCTTCTCTACAAGGAACCAACACTGTGGACAAATTGATTTCAGCACAGTTAAACTAATGTTGGACTTCTCACCTACAGAACTGTAAGAGAGTATATATGGGTTGTTTATACCCTTAAGTTTGTGGTAATTTGTTATAGAAACAATAAGAAGCTAATACAAGCTTAAACTAGGTGACATCTATGGTTGCTTTCAAATCTTAATAGCTACTGCCATACCAATGACCCAGATTGGCCTAGATTTTTGCAGCCCTTGGGTGACTTAATGGATCTTGTTAAAGAGAACATTCTCTGACAAGACCGTTAATCCAGTGTTGCTGTTCTGAAGTTTAAGTGCATTGGAAGAAAGACAATTGAAGAAGAATCTCTGCAGTTTCAAGTGAGATTTTGTTCTAAGAGCTTAGTAGTAAGAGAAGAGCATCAGTCTTCCCCCATTATCTATCCCCAAATACCATTCTGACTTTTCCTTCTCCTAATCCTGGTCTCTACTCCATCAGTCTTCTCTTTATTTCCCCAAAAAGTCTTCCTAGTTCAATATCTTGGTTCATGCTCTCCAGGAAATGCTTTCTCTCATATCTACCCAAAGTTCCAACCAATGCACATCTTCCTGAAATTTCTCCTAACACCCACAATACTCTTAAATTTTTTTCCTGTGTTTTCTTCCAACATGTAATTTTTCCTTCTTCTATTCACACCCTTTAGTCCACTTTCCAATACCTTGAGGGCAACATCTCAATGAATGGCTAATGAATTTTGGTGGTCCCCAGGACCAGTACTATCTTAGTCACTTTCCCCTTCCTGGACACAGTGCCTGGCACCCACAATTTAAAGGAGGATGGGTTTATTTTGGCTCAAGTTACAGTCCCTGGTTGGCTGGCTCCAAGTGAGAAATGGCATGGTAGAAAGGCCAGGCAAAGGAGAACTGCTTATGTTATGTGGCCAGAAAGCAGAGAAACAAGAAAGAAGCTGGGGAGGGGGGCAATATACCCCTTCAGGTCACGCCCCCAGTAACCCACCTCTTCAGACCATGCCCCACCTCTTAAAGTACCTCAGCAATAGCTAAATCCCTTCCCATGATCAAATGACCTTCCAGCACCCCACCTCCAAGCACATGATAGTTTTCGGGGTCATTCTTGATCTGAACCATAATAAATGCCTACACGTAGTCAATGTTTATGTTTCTTGAATTAAAATCACAGAAGACTAAAAGCAAGAAACTATTTCTCCTCCTCAAAAATATTTATATCTTAGTGCAGAATTCTTCTATAGAAAAATTGCACAGGAAATGCCTTTGTAAATGCTCCCAATCTTTTCTCCTCATTTTCTGCAGCATTTTATGAGACAGTAAACTTCTTAGGCTTTCTTTTCCCCCTGCTATGCCATGGAGAAGTAAAAATCATTAAACACATCTTACTTGCACAATTTTTTCCAGTAAGAAGATCAAAAGTTAACTTAGGAGCCTAAAGAGATTTGTTAAAACACCCTATGTTGCAATTTATAGGAAGGACATAATCCCTTCTGATTTACTGTCTCTCCATAATTCTTTCTATTCTTTGAAATTCAGGATTAGGCACATTTTAAGAACTTAAAAATTGTTTTAAAATGTCAAGAGTAATCATTGATAGCACCTCTTTATTTCCTTGATCCAAGCCAAATCCTAATTAACTAAAGCTTTTCAGTGTCTGGACAAAGGCAATTTATTCTACCTGCTTAATATTAAGCTATATTCCAGTTTGAATTTGATAATGGAAAATCAAGAGGTAAAATCAGTTCACTCCAGAAATATCTCCTAGCGATAGAATGCATGTACTTTTACTCATTTCCTTAATCATAGAAGGTGCTTATGCCAAGCCTTTCATTTAGATAACTAAGGGAGCTTAACTCTTACATCCTTAGTACACTAAAAAAGGAAATATGCAGGTAATGCTAATGTGCCTCTGCTATTTTTTCAGATACGTAAATAGACTCAGAGGTTAAATTCTTTTTTTTTTCCAGAGGTTAAATTCTTATTGCATACCACTAGAAGAACCATAATGAGAATGAAATTGATGAATTTTTTTACATCACCACTTGCTCAATCTAACACATTCAGTTGGAAACCTCTGCCTTGTTTGGACAGCACTATATGAATTAACGCTAATGCACATCAGATTCTGCTGGCAATGACACTGGAGGATACCCCACATAACAGATGTTCAGATGTAGCAACACTATAAACAATTTTATCTTTATAAGCAAGTGGATGCTGGTTCTCTGTAGAATAAAAATGCACTAATTCTTCTGTCTGAAAGAGAACATCCATGGCATGTGACTAAGTGGAAGTAAATGAACCTCTCAGACTGACCCCAGGCCACACACACATCCTAACATCTTTTGATCCTCAAGGACATGGTGTTCGAGAGTGTTTTCCTGTCCCTTCTCCATCTTTAGGATGTAGGTCAAGGCATCAAAACCTCGAGGTTAAGATTTGGGATTAATACATTTATACTGCTGCTCCCAGTTCCCATTTAAAAATTGCAACAATGCTAAAGTCTGAATATTTTTGGAAAAGGCCTATGGAAAGAATTCTTTGTCCTAAAAGGAATTGATAGTTAAAAAAAGACAGAATAAATTGTATATAGTTCAGAAAAATATGGCAAATTCAATGCATTCTGTGTAAAATGGCATACATGTGCTGTCTGGCAAGAAAAAAATACAATTACTGGCTGTATACAAATTTTCAATAAAGATATACAAATTCTAAATTCATTTTTCTATTACAATTTAATATCTTGAAAGGTATATTTAAAGCAAGCTTTTGATCTCTATATTTTAAAGAGAGAAAAGCCCAGATTAGAGATGGGAAACTTCCAGCCTAGATTTTGTTCTTGGCAGAATTTCATCTGGTTATCAGCTGGTTTTCTAAAATTAAGTGTTCTTTGATTTTGTCCCTAATTATTCAGATGAATCAAATTTTAGAGAAAACAAGCAAGTCATCTCAGGCATCATAATAACTGGTACAGTCAGATATATAATTTACAACAGGAAGTACATTTTAAAGCTTCATTAAAAAGCACAAACCAAAACCAGTCCAATGTAAGTTCCAGCTCTGGTTACGTCATTTGGTCTGTGTGCCCTAGAGCAACATAAACTCTCTTAGCCTTGGCCTCCTCATCCATAAGACGAGAATAACAGTACTTATTTGCAATGCTAAATAAGATGAAAAGTGTCATCAATTCTACCATATCTAAACATTCCAAAAGTGACAGCTATTATTAGTAGTTATGGGAAAGAGGCATTATTCATCCAATAGTTATATAAAATATCATTGAGAATTTTAGAAATGCTGTAAGCATTGTTCTGCCATACATCCTGTGTATCATTTTTGCAGAATGACAGACCTTATATCTAGTGGGTGCTAAATAGATATTTGTTAATTTGACTTCAGCATAAATTTTCTTCAAAACAAAGTTATTTCAGCTTTCTTCAGAGTTTCCATATTCTATGCTTCATTCATTAATTTCACTGATGTATTTTAAATTAATTTGCCAATAAATGACAAGACAGCTGAAGAATGAGTGGTAAGGAAAAGAAAAACACTAAAATCAAAACCATTCTGACCATAGAAAACTAGATATAAAAGGCAAAGCTGTCTCCAGAAGTTCATTTGTGGCCATCTGGGACAGTGTTCCAAAGGGAAGGGGCAGGACATGGTGAGTGGCTGTGTCTGCGAAAAGAAGTGGTGGACAATGTAGAATAATTTCGAACTCAACAAAAGGAAGTCATAACAGCAGCAGAGCATGAGTTAGAACTCAGGTCTTCAGATTTGCACAGTATCTGCTCAGATAACAGGTCCTAGCCATAGTGTTGTAAATTCCCTGCCATGCAACCTCCAGCCAAGAGCTTCAGAACATTGTTTCACCCCTCCAGATCTATTTCCTCATCTGTGGATGGAGAGTATTGAACCTGATGAACTCACAGGTCAGTTCCATTATTATATTCCTGAAAAGTACTACTTGGTTACCTAGATTATAAGGATTTAGATTTTGAAGCACTTCCAAAACCTTTTGCAGTTATCACTCTAATTGGCTGTCACAACTAATTTGTAAACCATGGCTTCTCATGGCCATTGTGCAGATGAGGGAAATAAATTCTGAGAAATCAAGCAAGTTGCCCAACATCACAAGATTTGCTAGCAGTAAAAAGATGCTCAAGCCCAGTTCTCACACAAAAGTTTCTCAGGTGTGTAGTTAATACTAAAAGTTCAAGGACATAATATAGAAGAAAAAAGTGCACCTACATAATGTAAAAGAAGGAAAGAGGAAATGCGGCACAGGTTAAAACAAAAAGCCAAAGGGTGAAAGGACTTGTGCAAACAGATTTTTATTTTATTATTTTTTTAGGGCTTTAAAAAATTGAGAATAAAGAAGAAAAAGAGGAGAAATGGCAAATATTTTTCTCTTGTTTTGTTTGTCTTTGAAAGAGAGTATCTTTAAGCTGGAAAGGGTAGCACATTCATAGTAAGACTTTGAGAGCAAAATAATGAGGAAATAATAAATACATTTTAAAATCAGCTTCATTTATCCATGGTCAAGATTTGGAAAGGATCCACATTCTGATCCAGAAGACAATTTCAGTAATTTTTACATTTATAGAAACAAAAGAACTATTAAATGTCCACATCCTCCCCAAGATTTTGAAATTTTTCAGCTACTATTCCTTTAAATTAAAATTTTCCTTTTTCCTATCTCTTCTCCTTCTATGACTTCCATAAAACACATATTTATTCACAAGATGCGCACACTTTCATGCTTTCTTCACTTTTTTAAATTCTTTTTTTCCTTTTGTTCTTCTAACTGGCTAATTTTATTTTATTTATTTATTTATTTGGGGGGGGGGTGCCAGGGCTCGAACTTGGGTCCTTGTGCTTGCAAGGCAAGTGGCTGAACCACTGAGCTAAATCCCCGGCCCAAGCTAATTTTAAATGATCTATCTTCAAGTTCACTCATCCTTTCCTCTGTAATAGTAGATCATTGCATTATATACCAAAGTGTACACAATGTGTAAATATTACTTCAAAAAAACTAGAAAAAATAGTTTTAAAAATTAGGAATGAAGCATCTGAGACAGCCCTGAAAAAGTAGGTCAACTCCAGAGATGAACAATAGTGATCAAAACCTCTAAACAGAGGCCTAACATGCTCCTCAGATATCCATTACATTCTTTCCTCTACCCTTTGATAGATAAAAATTAGCATCCTTCTTCAAGCTTATGAAGTTACCCTAAGAATCTGTAAAACCTTTTCATCCTTGACAATAACCATGTAAAGAAAATGAACTAGAATTCCAGGTAGGATTTTTAAGTTCATATCACATACCTTACGATTTAAAATTGGTTTCAAAACTGATAATAAAACAAAGAGAAAAAAATCTCAGCAATTGAGAAAAACACTTCACCCTTTTCTTTTTAGAGTTATGCTGTCTGAGCAGATTAGAATAAAGACCCTTCTAGGTCTCAAGCCTTGAATATACCCATGATGAAGCATTGCAATGAAAAAAAAGAGTCTATGTATTTGAGTTTTTACTACATTCAGTGCAAATAGGAAGTAAACTTCCTATTTTTTGGTTATTAATAATTATATAAAGATGATATTTCAAACTAACAAAAAACTTAATAAGGGCCAATTTATAGCAATTAGGTTAGGGAGAATGTATTTCTGGCTTGTTTCTCAGGATTTCATAATGTTTATGAACCCTCACAAGTAGATTCTGAGCTCTTTTTTGGACATTCAGGATTAAATAATGGAAATATTAAGGCCCTCATATCTACTACCTGTATTTTTTAATAATAAACACAAGACAAGTTTTATTTGTTATCCTAAAATGAAACCTACAAGATCACAAAGAAACTGATCTAGATGGAAGGAGTAATGTTTGCAACAATGGCTGGAAGACAGAAGGGGTATGGACTTTGGTAGACAGAGAGAAAGAAAATATAGAATGCCTTGATTAAAGTCTTTATTTTAAAAGTTAACAATTAAAGTAAAACAAATATCTATGTTTATTTGAAAATACTTTATATTTAGTCAGCTGTTTGGGTTACTATTAGAGGGCAGGACCAAGGGATAAATTGTGCCTTGAGTCCGTCTTGCTTCCTCTCTGTCATATGTATAAGAAATAAATTAGTCAATAAGTCATCTGCATGGTCCCTCCTGAGATGGGAGGCAAAGTCCTCAAACTAAGAATATATTTCTTTCAGTGGTCCAGAATTTCCTGAAGCACATCAATACTCCTTGATGTGTGCAAGCTCCTCCTTATGGGGACTCTGGGGAGCTATTCAGGCTTCTTACCCCGTGGCCCTTAGATCCAGTCAACTCCAATCCTCTATTCTCAATGAAGCCTGATAGAAAACAAATGGGCTGCAGTAGAATTACTCTGTGTATTAGACTGTTTTCCATTGCTACAATGAAGTATCTGAGACCTGATACTTAATATAGTAAAGAGGATATAATAGCTCATAGTTTTGGAGGTTCAGAAGTATGGCATAAATATCTGTGCAGCTCTGGTGAATGCCCTCTTGGTTGTGTGACATGGTGGATGGTACCGTGTTGGAAGCATGTAGGTGAAGGAGAGATATGTAGCAAGACAAGAAGCCAGAGAGACCATAAAGGGGACAGTCATGTTCCTTTATAATAAACTGCTTTTGAAGGAACTAACTGGGAACCCACAAGAATTACATCAATCCTTAATAAGGGTAGTGACCCCAATAACATAATGACCTTACATTAGGCTCTGTCTCCTAAAGCTCCTACACCAACTCCTAACACCACTGGGGATCAACTTTCCACCACAGGAACCCTTGCTACATCCAAACTGCAGCATTCAGTTCCTCCTTCTCTACACATTGCAACCAGCCACGGAGAAGAATCCTGGTCCCTCTGCAGTGTCCAACAGGAAGCACTAAATGGGGAGGCTTTGCCTCCTCCCTGCAGCACCTTAGTGCTCTTACACCAGGTCAAGAGGCTAAGTTGAGTACTCAGTGTGTGACACTTATGGGGCATGATTCTTCATGGAAAGTGTATTACTTTTCCAGATGCCCTTTTCCTCCAGCTTTTTCTTCCTATACTCAGCAGGCCTTCGTGTGTCACATGGACATCTGGGAAGAGCTTCCCTCCAGTTAGTAATGATTGTCCTCCCTTCTTTTCTAGCTCTACTCTTGCAACAGGGGGTGAGGAGTCAGCCCTTTGATGTTTTTGGTTCCAAGAATATAGAATGAGAAGTTTCACTCTGGCCTAGGCACTATATTAGCCAACATAGTTTACCAGGAGCCATGTATCTTAGGGATTAAAGCATGCCTTCCCACATTAATAAAAGTTAATTGAATGTCTACTTGATTAGAGTTATATCCATATGTTCCACCAGTCAGACACCCAGAGGGAGCCAGAATATCTTGAAACTTGACAAGTCAAGGTAAGCAGGTGAGGCCTCTGGCCTGGGGTTCTTTGCTATCTGCATAAACCTGGGTCTCAAGGTAAAAGGAGAACCATCAACAGAACTCTAGGTGGACTGAGAAAGTCTCAATCTGTTGCCATTGTCACTGATGATCCATGTCTTTTTCATTTCTAGGAGCCTCTGAGACAGTTCCCATGTTATGAAAAGCAAACTAAATGCTGCACAAGATGCCTTCCGGCCCAAGTAGCATTCTCATCATTGCTACCACCCCTCTGAATATGCCATTTTCTCTTTCAAAAAATAATAGACCAGATAAAGAAATAGGGGATTTGTGAAAAAGTTGGTCCCAACAGGACATTATAATTGAATTACATTTTATGATTTCCAGTGAGCTTAGCATTCATTTGCCCATTCAATATTACTGGACGCCTTATCGTCAGTTAACTATCTGAGGTACTCTCCAGGCTACTATGTAGCAGAGCATTATTCTTCACTATGCTCCTATACTCATATTTTCCAAAACATATATGCAGATGGGCTTGCAGTTCAGAGCACCAGACAAGTAAAGGAGGGGAAAAGGCACAAGTTAATTACTTAAAACTACCATCCGTATTTATTATTTATCAGATCTGCACAGGGCATCTTCATGCTTCAAAAACTAAGCAGATTCTTCCCCCTATGGATCTTTCTTCGCTGCATTTTCATCCAAAGATTGCTTTTAAAGGTATGGTTTATTTGGTTGGTTCAAATGTCAAATTTGGATATCTTTCTGGTCTCTGAAAGAATGACAAACTATACTGTTTGGATATAGGGTTCTGACTCGCTTCCTTGCCACTTAAATCAGTATATCCTTGGATTTTTTTCTACCTTTACAAATATGGTTTCTTTCCTCTCCATATGCATGCAAGATGCATTCTATTTAATTGCATAGTCTGTAAAATCCCCTCCTTTGAAAATTTACTGATACTTACTTTATGAATTAAACCATCACTTTCTTAAATTTTCTTAAATGTTTCACTGTGGTTGAAAGAAGTTTCTATATTCTAGATGTTGGATACAACATTATATAAATGCTTATTAGATTTATTTGTAAATTTTGTTATTCAAATATTGTGTATATTTAAAAATTCATTGCTTAATAAACCAGTAGTTGGTACAAAAGTGTTCTACTGTGACAACAGATTTGTCTCCTTTATGTCCACCAGCTTTTGTATTTTATATTTTGAGCCCATGTAATTAAAGTATGAAGATTTAGTATATGTGCTGCCGAAGTGAACACTCAGGTATGAAAATTTAAAATTACCATTTTCTCCTAGTGATTTACTTTAATAGGTAAATAGAAGCTATCAAAATTTGCAGAGCACTGAAATAACACAAGTAAAACCACTGTTTTAATGGAAATAGTCTTTGCATTTTCATTCATTTTGTTTTTCATTTGTTTTATTAGAATAATAAATTCATCCTGGGAATGAGAAGATTTCATCTCTGGGCAGCATTTTAAGATTTGATTCTTTCTGACCTCAAGGAAAGAAAACTAAGTTGGCTTAGTGGATAATGATTTCGATTCTGTCTTTGAAAGCTGCCAAGCTCGACTGTAAAATAAAAGATATAGTACTAGGCCTCATTGTGATGATAGTGCTGGTGGAATGATAAAAAGGCTGTAGAAAATGGGAAGACAAATCAATTTTGGTTTTGTTTGCTTTGCAGGGTCAGAAAGAAAATTAGTAGATGATAATTCAACTTGAAACATATTGCTTCAGGACTAGAGGATTACATATAGGATATTGAGGCAGAGCAGTCAAACAAACAGTTAAAATGTAGCAGTTTAAAAAAACTATAGGAAGATTATGAAATAAAAACCAAAATATTTCTTTCCACAATAGTCATTAGTAACAATAATTAAAATATGAGCAATTTGGAAAATGGGATGGACATAGGCAGACTTAGTTTTCAAGAAGAACTCCAGCTACATCATGAAAGAAGGTCTGGAATTGGAAAGACCCTAGAGGGGAGATACTAGGTAATTAAAAACATTTGTTTGGAGTTGGTAAAGATCTAAACTCAGAAAATGACCATGGGAATGAAGTGTGGTGGCTGAATTTGAAATTCATATAAAGCACAGTTTAGCAATGAAAACATTGAGAGAAAAAGTGAAAGAAAAGCAAGCTTAAAATCATTTCTAAGATTTCTAATATAGAAAACTAGATGGGTAAACTCTATTAACCAGCCTGGGTATGTCCCAATTAAGATTTGCTCTTATTCCTTTTTCTTCCCTTTATACTTACATACATTTCTCATAGGTTCTGACAGATTTCAAAGGCATTAGATCTAATGTACTTCTGTTGATAAGACGAAAATAAATCCCTTGCCTTTTTAGGTACTTACAACTTCTAATCCACAAATAAATTTTTTGTAGTATTTGGAAAGGAGATTTAATAAATCATGTCCTGGGGCTGAGAGTAATTTGCTACCAACCAATGATCCTATTGTTTAATTCCAACACTCACTGTCTCATTAGCCTTCGTAACTTCTCTTCCAAGTCTCTGCTTCCCTCAGTGGACGATAATACAGACTGGCATAGCCAACTCCATTTTAGTCTATTCATCTCCATTCCAGTCTCCCTGAAACAGATTTTACAGCATCCCAGAGGCTGAAAACCTTAAGCCATTTCTCAGATTTCTTTATAGTGCTAGTTCCTCCCAAGGCTAACCTTCTACCAAGCAGATGCAGGCACACAAAGTTTGGAAGGCATAGATAAAAACCACAATTCTGAGGTCATTCCACCACCTCTGCTACTTCTAGTAGCATCTTTGCAATGGTGGCGTTTGTGCTTCCTGCAGCAAAAGTTCCAAAGATCCTGTCATGGTTGAATTGTACCCTACCCTTTTCTTAAACAAAGTCCTAACCACCAATGCTAATAAATGTGACCTTATTTGGAAATAGAGTTTTTTAAATCAAGTTAAGATGAGGTCACTAGGGTGGGCTTTAATTCAATATGACTGATGTTCTTAAGAAAGGGGAAATTTAAGCACAGAAACAGACAGACATACAGACACACAAGGAGAATGCTATTTGAACATGAAAGTAGAGATGGCAGTGATGTATCTACAAGCCAAGAAAAACCAAAGACTACTTCCAAATCACTGGAAGTTAGAAAAGAGAGACACTGAATAGATTCTCCCTCACAGCCCTCACAAGGAACCAACTCTGCTGATACCTTGCTGTATGACTCCTAGCCTACAAAACTGAGAGACGATACATTTCTGTTAAGATCCCCACTTCATAGTATTTTGTTGCAACAGTCCTGTAACAATAATATAGGTAGCCTTGTTTGGTTCCTAGCTTTGTAAGTATTAAACCACAGTGGGTAGAGAGAGAGAGAGAGAGAGAGAGTAACATCCATTCTGATGGTGGACATTATAGCATAGTGGAGTGTTCTGGAGCTAACAGTTAAAATTTTTGTTTTGTAATTTCCCAGCATTCTCATTATTTTAAAGGCAGCAGCTCCCTAGGTAGTCTGGTCAGTGGTAGCTCCATAAAACTCAAACTATACAACTTGTCCTTGCCTGAATTAAATGCCTTCTGCTTAAGTTAGATCCAGTAGCTTCTCTTCTCTGTAATATGTGTCCAGTATCCTGACCAAAGGTCACAATAACATCCTAAAAAGCATGGATAATTCTTGCCCACAGAAAACAAACATTTGATTTTTTTTCTTTGAACAATACAATGGGTGGGTCCATCACCCATAGGAACAAACCAAGAGTAAAATCAAGTCATGGGTCTAACTGAAATTAGGTCACAAATCTCCCAGAAAAGGAGTATTTCTTCTTATAGTTCCCCTATCTTAGTGAGAATTGACTTTGCAGCAGTAGGTAGTTATTACTCTGTAACTAGGTGAAGTGTGGGAAATTAGCCAGACAGAAAATGAATGAGTAAACAAGGATGGATTCTGTAAACATGAGGGTAGACATTGTAAATTTTGTCAGTCAAATTGAAATTTTGGTAGTCTCAGGGTTTTGGAAAGCTCCTTACAAAACCATACAATATTCCAGGCCCTCCTTAATGTACAGTGGGTCCTTTCTTTTTCCAAATAGTTTGGCTTAGTTTGAGGGTCCTTCCTCTCCAACCCCCTCTATATCACTTTATCCAGGTCTCCCTTTAATCTCTGCAGAGGCTTTGGTCAGAAACTTGAGGCATAACTCTACTGTCTATGTCATTTCCTTTAAGTACAAAAGGAAATAGAACAGGGAATGTGAAGTTTGTACTGTTGCCTGTTTTCTGCATTCGTGGTTGTAGTGTTCTGCTTGTCAGATGTCGTGTGGAGAGATTGGGATATAGGCTGCCATCATTTTCCTCAGGCTGCCCAGAAGTCTACATTGGTTCTCTTTGTAATCAAGGGTAGCCAGAAATAAACTATATCAGAAAGCTCATCATCAGCTTTAGTACATATTTCTTTTTTGAGAAGGAAAATTGAAGTTTTCAAATTTTCCTTTCTTGAAGAGAGACTCATGTAATTATATTTCCAAAAGAGTGATAAAAGCCTTTTAATATACTGTCTTAAAATATAGATTTTCAGCTGAGAAATAATATTTAGAAATAAATGTACAACCCATGTCTATTATTAATAGAGATTGAAATTTATAATTTCATTTTATAATCTCCTTTAAGTTTAGGATATCTAGAGATCTTCAGAATGGATTACAGAGCAGGGACTTATAATACAAGAAAATGGTAACAGCACAAATTTCAAATTACAGGTAAGGACCAACATAAAAAAATCAAAAGATAGGACTAGGGATTTAGCTCAGTGGTGCTGCCACCTGCCTCACAAGCACAAAGTCCCGAGTTCGATCCCCGGTACCAAAAAAAAAAAAAAAATCAAAAGATAATCAGTCACTCTCTCCATCTCAAAAAAAATGACAGAGGAAGTGAGGTAGCCACCATTCTCCACTTCAAGGACCAGGCCTGGTTCCAGGGCTGGGCCAAGCAACCAGAAGATGAGGTGGGAGCATCCTGTTGAACCACAGTGTACTCAGGCAGCACAACAGTGTGTCCAGGAGACAAAGGGTCCAGTGGAAAACATTTATAATGGCCACACCTGGAGCTTCTATTTGTGCATAATGTGAACTTTCCTCACACAGACACCAGGGAATCCCAGCATCATTCCGTACAAAGGGACCTGCAAGGCAATCCTGTTGGAATTCCTTTCAGCCCAAACATCAGCTGAAGAGAACTGGCATCTATGGTGTCTTACTATGTATAACATGGCTTATTTTCTGTTTATTGGATATTCTTTACATCTTAAGAATTAAGAATGTTTCACCATGCAAATACTTTACTATTTTTTTAGATTTATTCAGATATTATGCCTTTTTCCTTTCAAGTATATAAGGCATATTTTCAAAAGTAAAAACAAAAAAGACTCTACAATATGAAACTGCAGAGAAAAACCAGTTACTACAACTTAGGCCTAAGTTTCATGATTTATATCATCTCTTTATAAATAATGTGAATGATATTCAAGAGGAAAATTCAACATTGCTAATCACAATACTTTAGAATTATAAACTTTTTAAAAAGGCCATAATGCTTACTGAATCTAGGCCTTTATTTCAAACAGATAAACTAAATTTTAGAAAGGTCAAATAGCTTAACCAAGTCATGGAAACTGATTTGATCATTTAAAGGACAAATAATTAACTTTATGTAAGAAATAACTTGTCTCCTCAGCATGTTCAGAAAGTGTGTTTAAAGATCTCATTGTTTATTAAGCTCTGATAGATATGTACAAATAAATTTGGCAATTTAATGCTGTTAGCATTGATTTAGATGAACAGAAAACATTGCATAGTATAGAGTTTAGCTAAGCCTTTGAGGCCTTGCTCAAATGCCACGTCTGCTGTGAGCCTTTTGTAGTCTCCCAGCATACATGTCTGCTTCTGAACTCCTAAAGCATTTTACTTACATCTCAATCAGGACAGTAGTAACTTATTTGTTCTGCAAGTCTCCATGTAGCATTTACCTAGTAACAACCACTGTTCTAAGCATTTTCCTCAGAATAATCCTGTGACAGGCAGTATAATTATCTCCACCTTACAGATGAGTAAACAGTAGATAACTCTGACAAAAAGGATGAAACAGGAATCACACCAAGGAAGTCAAAGGCCAGTGTCCACATTCGGATCCTTGAAACCCTGCTAAAGCTATGGACATGCACCCCATTCACCCTGTCTTTTATGCAAGATTTTTTAGAATGTAATTCATTCTGAAACTTGTTTATAACTAAATTACACTTAAATAGTACCTGGGGTAGACTTAGGAATCAACCAAATGAATGAATGCGTGAGTAAGGGGTAAGCATATCTGAGATTAGGCAGCAAAAGCTTCTCTATGGTAAACACAGGTTGGTGGTGGTAAATTGCAGAAACAGATACTACTTTGCTCAGGCTTCTGAGCTAGGACTTATTAAAATATATGTGCTGTAGAGGAAAAAAAAAAACAAGCAATGGCAGGATTGTGATAGCTCTTAATGAAACTCTGAAGCACAAATGGAACTTTGTTGCTCTCTGTTTTTCCTATGTATGCCACACTTGAGCTCACTTGACGTTTAGAGGGGTCACCACTGGGCCACCAGGAAGAGAACAGTTTGACCGAAGCCCAGGGGCAATTATGTTAAGGATTACATTCACTCAGACATATGATTTAGCCACTCAAATGTTCCCTCTAGTTTAGATTTATACATTTGATCTGCCCCTCCTTTGCAATCGTCATAAAATTGCATTAGTGTGTGACTCACTTTCTTTCATTTACTTACAATTCTGTGATGTTAATTAACCTTGGCTAATAGCTCTCTTCACTAGACTGACTCAGGGTTTACTAAAGGCAACCAGCTGAGATAATGGATGGTAGAAAATGGAGACACAGAATGTAATCGGATTCCCATATTCTAGAATCATGATCTAACACCCTCTGATTCATTAGAGCTTTTTTCTGGGAGGCACTTTGATCAAGCATCATAAGTCTCTAATCCAAGTCCCCAATTTTGGCCAGTCAGCCCCAAGGCAGTGACATTCAGTAATCAGCAACAGGGACAGAAAGACAAGAAAAATAAAGTATTTTCTTACTATTTCTCTATTGTACAACAATCTGTATTATTACCTATTTGACTTGAAATTGCATGTCTTTTTCTTCAAAAGGTTAAATACAGAATTACATATGACCCAGAAATTTCACTCCTTCAAATCTACCCAGAAAAACTGAAAACAAATATATGTACGAATGAATATTTTGTTTCAAATTTGCAACAAATACACGTACATGCATAGCAGCAGTATCCCAATAGCTAGAAAGATGGAAGAAAAAATACCCATCAATGGATGATAAATAAACAAACTATTGTGGTGTACACGTCCAGTGGAAACCTTCAGCCATAAAAAGAAATGAATACTGAAACAAGCTGCAACACAGATGAATCATGAAAATATTATGTTAAGCAAAAGAAGCCAGGCATACAAGGAGGTAGCTACATTCTGTAGTATGATTCCATTTATTAATATAGTACCTCATAGAGGCAAATCTATAGAGACAGAAACAGAGTAATGGTTTCAGGTGGCTGTGAGGAAGGGGAATTGAGGAATGTCTACTGAATGGGTACAGGCTTTCATTTTAAGGGGACGAAATGTTTCAGAACTTAATAGAAGTGATGGTGGTACCACACTGTGATGTCACAGTGAGGAAATTCAATGTGGATCAGGTAAATGCTAGAAGTAATCATGTCTCTCCTAAGGTAGTCAAACATATCATCATTTAATCATTGATGCACACAAATGGATGAATGAGATTCAGACTGTTCTTACCTACTATCCAGCAAAACCATGGCCAAGAGAACAGCATTTCTTCAGTTTTGCAGAGGAAAATAAATTTCAGAGAGAAAGTAATTTAGTCAAGGTCACAAAAATATTCAGTTGCAGAACTAGGATTTGCATTTAGGTGTTCTTATTTCAAACCAAGAAAGTCATTTCTCAAGACAATTTTCAGCAAAGCAACTCAACTGCTACAAATTTTTGGAAAAGATTTTGGCCCTCTCACTGTTCTCCAGGTTTTTAAGTTATTGAAGGAAGAAAAGGGTAGAAAACACAATGATAAATCAGAACAGATTTCCTGAGATAAGATGTAATGGTACGTTTACATGAATAAAGACCAGTATTTGACAATTTATTATTTTGCAGAAATATATTCCTTGCCTATAAAGACAGCCCAAGAACAACAACCTCCCACAACCAAATCTGAAGTTGGTGCAGCATCCGGGGCCCACCTTGGTGAGTATGCAAGTCCAGGCCTTGGTGAGTATGCAGGTCCAGGCACACAGGGTCTAGGCTCAAAAGAGCCCTTTATTTGGTTCAAATCTCTGCCATTGCTGTCCTACAATTTGCAAACATTTCTTAACAAGGGCCCAACATGTGCATCTCACACTGGACACCACAAGTTATATAGCCAAAACTGCCACTATGCAACTAATTTTAATCTTATCTCACCTATGTAGAAGAGTTACTCAGAAAGTCAAGTAGGGCTATTGCTGTGTATTTCTTTACTGTTTACAAGGTACTTTCATATAAAAGCTATTCTTCTCCAGTCGATGAGCAATTATTTAGATTCCCACACTGTGCCTTTTGCAGGTGAAGAAAGTAATCACAGGAGGTAGGATGGCTGCAGAGATAGAGCCCATGTGTCAGGGAGGATAGAGCCCTGCCCGGTCTCTGTACTTAGGAAGCACTCTTTCCGCAGCTTCTTAGTTGCCTGCTTCCTTCAGCAGAAAGCTCCCCTTGCTTGCCTCCCATTCCCACTTATTCTCTGTCATGTCGCTCTGTTTGTATCCTTCATACCATTTCCACCATCTATAATCATTTCTTCAATTATTTGCTCTTTGTATTTTAACTCTACCAGGATATAAAAACTACAAAGGGAGGAACTGGTCCATCACTTCTCCAGAGCACGTGTTCCTAGCACAGCGTCTGCACATAGAGTAGTGGATACTGAAGTTATTTCTTGAATAAAGGAAGAAATGAATGAATACATGAATGCATATTCTTTTCTAGTGGACTTGAGAATATTTCTTTCTGCATTAACTCTAAACCACTGTGGTGTCCTTTGGCCATGTGGCCAATGGGTGGATTTCACTGGAATGTATTGGTTTACAAATGTTTAACTATCAACTTACTTATCTGCTTACTCTGAAAATGAGATTCTAAGAAATTAAAAAAGTGGCTTTGGAATTTGTACTAAGCCAACTGTGCACATGGTACAGAATGTTCTCAGAAGCAATAGGACTCATGAATAATAAGGCAGGCCACTTCCTGGACTTTATGGCCTCCTTCACCTAGTGTTCTCTCTTGCCCACAAATCTTTTGCCTGATGACATGAATTTGAACTCTCTCCTCTCCCAAGTGAGATGCTAGGTGAACTCCAAGTGAATTACCTTTATGGTGAATCTTGGCTGCCAACTGAGCTCAACCATTTCCACCTAGCCCCATGCTCACAGGATTTCTATTTTATGAAAAGAATGTAATGAACACCATATACCCTAAACTTTACTGGAGGAAGAGACAGACCCTGACCAAAGTAGCATTATTCCATTTAGGCTGTTAATGCTGGATTGCTCCAGTTGGCCAAGCTGAATCAACACTACCCAGCAGGAAGGTTGGGTTTATTTCACAGCACGTAGGAATGGGCAGTTGCAGCACAAACAGAAAATTGCTTTGACCTTCCACAAATTATGAATCTGTCATGCTTAATAAAATGAGAATCCATGAGGCTATTTGTTCCATGCACAAAAACTTTTTGACCAACAATCTACAAACTCTACACGTAACACTATCCATAAGAACCAGCATCATTTTATAGACACACACTCGCAGTGCATGTGCACACATTATCTAAATGCATGCATATTTTTAAAAATTCAAATAATATGAAAATATAGAGAATAAAAATGTACAGGGCTTCTTTGTCGTATCCCACTCTCCTCTCTTAGAGGTATCTTAAAATTTTAAATTTTCTCTTAACATTTCGAAATCTACTGTTTTGACATTCTTTGTGCATTTGAAAATATTTACAAAAAGCATTAATGAAAATATTTATTGAATTTAAATACATAAGTTTTCACATTTTAACATTTCTGATATTAGGCTATCATATATTGATGGCTTAGTAGATTCAGTGAACACCGAATATTTTACTGTATAAGTAAATAGTTCATACTTTATGTGTTGTCCTAAAACTCACTTTCCAAGAGAGCCTAAATAAGTTCTTTACACGATAGCGTTCTTACCATGTTTATATTAACATTGCTATGTTGTGATGGTACAAAATATGGTCACAGCATTCATGTCTTTAAATTGCTTCAAATTTATTCCTGACCCCTCAAACAGAGCCATAAATATAAAAATGTAAGACCTTTATAAAAGTTTTTTTTGCAGATAAGATAAAGAATTTGAGTTATACTACTGGGAGGATCCACATAACCTGTAACTAATATGCATACAAAGCACAAATATCCCTTCTAATATTGAGGGTAATATGTGTGTCCCTTGACTAACACACCAGTTTATGTATTCTTTAAGGCTGTGCAATTAGGAATGTTCCACTATGTTATACATACATACCCCATAGGAGAGTCTGCTATAGTTCACATTTTTCTAGATAGGAAATGGGGAAGTAAGATTTCCATTGACCCCATCCCTGCTTTGACACTCCTGCTTATACTTCATACTCCCCTCCCCAACCCCGTTCTCCAGGAGCCCAAGAGCCTGAGTAGGAACTCAAGAAGACTCCAACTATGTAGATGAGGAACAGACAGAAGAGGACTATGACCTGTACTCACCTCGGCTCTCAGTCAGGACAATCTTCTGGGATGTAGATGAGCCCTGGCCTCGCAAGGGAGAGCAAAGTTCAGGTGAAGTCAGGCCTCCTTGGCATTTCTTCTGTGCAGGGGGGAACTAACTCCTCCACAGAGGTCCCATACAGCAGCTGGACCCACACCTAACACAGATCTCTTGGGCCTGATGAATGCTAGACTTACTTTCCCTCTGACATAGGTACCTCAGGAGAAGCCCTAACTATTTCCAAAACATGGAGTTCCCTTATCAGCTGATAACTGATCACTGGGCAGAAATGGGTCTCATTGGCTAGAGGCAGCAAGACAGATGCAACAGTGATAGGTATTCTAATTACTCAATGAAATAAATAGACACTTGTATTTTAAACCTGTGAGATGAGCCAGCATTCTTTCCATTTACCTTCACAGGAAGAAGGTCCTGCAGTGGCTTTTGATGCAATAGCCTGATCTACATCTGCCACATAGTGGTTCAGAATGCTTCAATCTGCCACCATCATTTTAGCTATCATCTGCTTCCAAGGAGACCCAACTCAACGCCTCCCTCATCATCTCCTCTGCTACCAGCCAGGACCAAGCTGTCATCATCACCTAAGCCACTTCAGTAGCCCCTTAGTTTCCTCATTTTCGCTATCACCCACCTACCAGTCTCCACACATAAGCCAGAGTAACCTGTGAAAATGTAAATTTCCTTAGATCGCTTCACTTTACCCTCCTTAAAAGTCTTCCACGGATCCATGTTGCACTGAAGTAAGCCCGAACTCCTTGTCTGGGCAAAGAATTTCTAGGCATCCACCTCTCCAGCATCTTACTTTCTCCAGTCTGTCCCTTACACTTTATGATCCAGACACACTGACCTTGAACATGGCTGAGATCTTTCCTAGGCAATGTTCTGGCTGGAAAATATTCATCTCTCTTCTGTGCACACCTGCTTCCTCTCACCCTGTTTTCTAAAGTCCCCTACTCATCATAGCTCTCCCTGAGCACTGTCTAACACCTCCACTTCTGTTACTCCATCCTATCATCTTGTTTGTTTCCTCCCTGAAGAGCACATATTACAATGCTGTAATTATCACACACGTTAATCTGTCCCTTTTCTGACTGTCTCTAGGAAAATTCAAACTTCTGAGAATCAAGGACTTCATTAGTTTCACCTACATATTCCTATTTTCTAAAGTAAAACATTTCCTGGACACTGGGTTATTTTGGGATGAAGGAGTGGGCATCATGTATATATTTAAAATTAATTAGGAAGCTCTGTCCACCATTGATGCGCAGTAGCCCAGGGCTGCCTAAACCAGCACGTGGGGAAATGTTGAGTGGAAATAGAATAAAGCAGCTGTCCACCATCCTGGTGCCAAGCATGTCAAATCTAGGGCCCACTCTGACCTGCTCAACACCATTTCTAGGGACAGACTGAGCATCCTTAGATTGGGAGTGCCAAGGGCCATTCTGATGCATCTTTGTTGAAGAATGCCTGAGAATTTCTTTCGCAACTGGCATCACCTTTGCTCACAGGGAACTGCTGTGGGGTGATGACATGTGTTTAGAGTCAGTGCTTTACCTGTGCTGCCTCGGGAGAGACACCTGTGTCCACCTGGTCAGTGAGAGCAAAGCTCTCAGAAGTAATGAGCTGCCCATGACAGAAGCGTCTTTCCAGGGAAGTTTACGAGCCAACTCCAACCAAAGGGCTTGAGTTTTTGTGGTTTATATATGAGCAGTGTGTGTGTGTGTGTGTGTATACATGCACATGTTTCACATAGCTCTTGTTATAAAAGTAAAATATGGTAGAAATTTTGAAATATACAGAAGAATAAGAATAACTCAAAAAGCACCCATGAAACTTCTACTAAAAGATCAGTATGTTAACATTTTGGGGGGTTTTTGTTTGTTTTGTTTTTTTGGTAGCGGAGATCGAACTCAGGACCTTGTGCTTGTGAGGCAGGTGGCAGAACCATTGAGCTAAATCCCCGGCCCAACATTTTGTTTATTTAAAAAAATCATAGCCACTACATACTTACTAAGTGTTTAGAATTTGCAATCTGTCAAGGATTTTCCAATACACTTCACATATTTTTAGTCATTTAATTCTCTCAACAATCCAGTAAGGTAAGCACTATTTTGTTTAGTGATTTTATAGATGACAGAGCTGAGGCATAGGAAAGGAAGGAAAGTTTGCCTCAAATCATATAATCCCAGGATTTTAACTTGGCAATTTGCCTCTAGAATCCGTGTTCTTTACTATTGGGCAATAAATTCTTGTCTTTCCATAGATGTTCTTTATGTGACTATATATATTTGTGTTTGTACAAAAATGCATATGCTATAGGAGAAAAGACATATATTAACAGCTTTTCCTCATCCTCCTTTTTAAAAAGAAAGTTCATTTTTGATTAAAGTTCATTTTAAAAAGAAAGTTAATTTTTGAAACCATATCTCTGTGAAATGAATAAAATGTTGCAGACACACTCTTTTCAAGTTGAGTGATCATCTGTCTACCACAGTTTTGTTTGTTAAACCATGAATGCATGAATGAATGAATGAATGTGTCATTTTATTGAAAGTTTTTTTCTGTGACTATAGACACATCTATAACCCCCTCACCTCCCAGAATTTCTTGTTTTTTCTCATTTATCATATTTTATAATGCTATATGGATAGTAAAATTCTCTTTTTAATTGCTACAATTATTTATTGATAAATTCTCTATTTTTCTTGATAAATTTTCACAGAAATATGTCATATTTATTACTCTTTTAGAAGCAAATTTTTTATGATAGTCTCATTTGTGACTTGGAGTTCTACTTCATTAATTTCTGTTTCTTCAATTTCCTTGAAGCAAGTTTTCCCCCCAAATTCTGAAATCATATGCTTAGCTCATTTTTTAATCCTTTCTTCTTTTCAACATAAGAATTTAAGGCTATAAATTGCTCTCTTAACATAGTCTTACCTATATCTCATAAGTTTTGACATAATATTTTTGTTCTTATTCTTTTCCAACAACTTCCTCATTTTCATTAATTCTTCTTTGAATTGAGAGTGTATTTTTAATTTTCTGAATGCTTAGCACACTTAAAGTTATGTAATTTAATTTAATTCTAATAAAAATAGGTATGTTAGCTACCTTTCAAAATTTTTTGAGACCTTCTTTAAGGCCTAATATATCCAATTTTCAGAAATGTCTCATGTGTATTTAAAAATGTAAGTTATGTTCCAGTTGCACCACGAAAGTCAGTTTCTGTATCCCCTGCAAATGTTTTCCCTGGCCTTTAAGGAATTCCCATATTTTCTTGCCAATAAAAATTGCATTAAGAGAGCATTTTTAAGAAATACTTGTACCCAGAACTTTTACACATACTAGACTAGGAAAAAATCTTGCTTTTAGAAATGGAAAATGCATACAAACTTCAGATGAATTATTTTCTCACTCCTCCATGCAATTTTACTTCTATTGTATTTCTGATTATATTGTATTATAATTGCGTGTTCAGAAGTTTCTCTCCCACTTTTGATATTAAAAACCTGGGAGGAAATGCTTATGTCATTCTTATTTTGTAAGTCATCACTTGCCTAGAACACAATATTTTACTTACCTTCAATGGATGAAATCGACCAACCAAAACCCCAAAATAACTAAGCTCCTTAAGGCAGAGAACTTCCTGCCCATCTGTGTAGCCCTAAACCTAACCTCATTAGGAGCATTAGTAAGGGCTCGAGGATTCCACTCATCCACCCCAGGAAAGTCACTTTTTCAAATTGAGTAGAGAAAATTTATATTATAAAGTCTAAAGAACACATGTGAGTCAGCCTTGGTAACATCATTTAATTCTGTGGTTTACTGCTGAGCCAAAAGGGGAGATCAAATTTATTTCCTGAAGGAATTTTAATTGGGTGCAAGTGTTTAACTCTTGCTGCCCCATCAGGTCATTTTACTGCACTCATTAAAAATGTATTTTGTGTATTTCTAGAAAGAGTTATTATAAAAATTGACAGATAGAATCAAACTTCCAATGCTCAGCAGTCCAAGTAACAACATAGAATTGATGGATTTTTTCCCATAATCCCTACCAGGCATGTCAGAATCAGACAACTTGATTTCTGCTCCAAGGTTCTAAGAATGGCTCAAGTTCAATGAGACACCATCTCCAGTCAGAGTGGAGAGAACTGAAATGGTTCAATTCTCCTAAACTAGGGGGAAAAAAAACTTGATCCCTCTTAGCCTTACCACACCTAGTACAATTACATGCACAATGCATAAATGCATAACTGATATCTAAATCTTGACTACTCCCCCAGCTTCTCACAAGTATTGAACTTTGACTCTATGAGTAGTGTTTTGTGTGCTCAGTCAGCAGCTGATCTGTCATTTGTCATTTATCTTCTTTGAGTTTTCATTACTCTTCTTTTAATAATATAAGAATGCTGAAGAACAAGAGCATCCTAAGTCAGAGCTAAGGGATGATACCTCAACAACCAGGAGAAACTTAATGGATATTTTGTCCAGTAAAATATGCCATACTGTCAGACTGTACTAAATAATTATAAAGAGCAAGAATCTATAAGCAATTAAAGTCATAAAGTATACAATTCATGTCTATTATAAAAGAGAAATCAATGAGTAAATGAAATGTTAATGTTTAATAATTTGCCTTGCACTATCCAATATAAGAACAACTAAATTTACTGTTTGTAAAGATTTAAAAATTTTATTTAGGAGAACTAAGATAAAATTACTTACAACCAGAAGAAGGAAGAAGAAAGAGAAGGAGACAGGGGAGACCATAGCCCACATTGAATCAGAAAGATACGTTTATCTTATTTTCATAAAACTATGTAAAACAAATATCTCCAAATAGAGAGAATATATATCTTACTTTATGTTGGATGAGTTAATTTACATTAACCTTTTCTCTGTAGCTGTTCACGTGAGTATAATTGAAATAATTTTCTAAGGATTTTCATTCTATTTAATGATAGAGACATGCTTCGCTTCCTGTCTGACATTTCAAAGCCAAAACAGTTAAAATGCATTTTGGATTGTATTGGCCTTGATTTTTCTTTAAGTATTACTTTCAGGCTGACTTCACATGATGAGAAATAACATGAAATATCTATGGTTGGTTTATTTATCCTAACAGAAGCTGTAACTCTTCGAATTCTGGGGCTGGTGGGAGAATCACTTTCCTTGATTTCCAAATGACTTTATTATGAAGGTAAGAAAACCATTAGAAAAACATTTTATAGTCTTTGTTTCAAGCACAAATGCACTTTAGACTATTTCCAAATATATCCATTAAACGGAAAAAAAAAATCTACCTGCCAAAAGGAATTGGTTGTATCCTCTAGCCCTGTCAGACTGCAAGGGTAATTTGTCCTTCCCCAACTAAAAATTGTTCATATCTCTCCCTCTACATCTCCTTTGTCTGTGGGAGTAGGTGGTAGAATCAAGTAACTGTTAGTAATGCCTATGGTATTTGAATCAGCAGACCTGAGTTCCTGGTTTCCTATAATGCTCGTTACCTCCTCCTGCCCACTAATAACGTATACTCAACAAATCTCTGGGAATGCATCCCCCACAGTGTAAGATGGTGACACTCCGGGAAGAGGAAGTTTTGAGTAGAGCACTTGATGGCTTCCTGAGTTTGTCTGGATAGAGTTTTTCCTTTATTCCCAAAGAAAGATTTCATTTCCCCATGTCATCCATAGCAGCCAGTTACACCACAGTAGCAGTGACAATGACAATGCACTAAAAACTCAAGGTATACACAACTGAGAATGTGTCCTCAAGCAACTTGCTTCCCTTTTTCCTGCACCTGTTATTTTTGTTATGTAAAACATTATCAGGGCACTTAAGCTATTGTCAAAATATTTACACCAGGAAACGAAAACATGCTTGGAAAGTCATAGTCAATAAATTTTGATTGCCTAATGATAGTTATTCTGGGGTGCTGAAATACACAATTTCAATTTCTGGATTACTCAGGTAGTGTACTGAAGTATACGCTCTTAAATTAAAAAATTGTTAAAGTTATAAACACAAAGACTTTAAAACCATCAAGTCATCACTGTCAGGCTCTCTGGCCCTGGCTCAAACACATCTATGTTTCCCTAGTGACCTTAAATAACATATCTTAACTTCTAGGTGATTTTCAAATACATATATTTTGATGAGATCCACCTATTTAGTTGGTAACATTTCTTTTTTATTACAAAATGTTAAATGTCTATTGCTTCATATTATATATAGATATATAATATATATTTACTACACTGACATAAAAAAGAAAAAATACATAATGCTGCCTTCTAAATTTTGCTTCCACAGGTATTTACCCACCATTAAACATATGTAGCTTGAGTTTTACCAAAGTGAAATTATGATTTACATATAATTCTATAAAACTCTCCACCTTCTATAGCATAGACAGTTGTCAATACCTCCACCTTTAACTTTTAAATGCTGCGTAACATTTGACTGAGTGATTATGTCACTGTTTATTTAACTACTTTCAATATTTAAATTATCTCCAATTTTTCCCATTGTAAACAATGTTGCAATGAACCAGTTTCTTTTTCATCATAAATATATGTAGCTTGGAAGTAATTAGATTTTTTTAACTCTGCCTGCCTTGGATACCAAGTGCTAATTTCTTTAGTCAACTACCAGATTGTTACAAAGTGCTGGAAACTTCTTGGACTGCCACTAATTCATTTGTACTGCAAATCAGAACAAATCTTCTTCAGAGATCATACATACCCAGCTAGCCTCCCAACATGAGCACAGAAAAGTCTGTATTATATGAGTTAAACTTGTGCTTTCTTAATGTTGCTATAACTTGTTTCCATTGTATTATAAAATATTTTCTCTCATAAGGGAAATCAAAACATAAGCTTTAAAAATCATACAGATAAAAAAATTGCTACATCCATTTCCTCATTAGAATTGTGTCCAGGGTGTGGTGGTAAAAGTAGATTTTAACCCATCTAGTTAAGTTCCAGAGAAGTGAATCAGTTGGAAATTTCTAACAATTTAATGAATGGAGCCTAAGAATTTGAATGCTCTGTTTAGACGCAGGAATAAAGATAGTATCCGACCTGCCCCTCTTCCTAGAAAGAAATGAACATTAGAATAACAGTTCTTCACCTGTGTATCTCTGGTTTAAAAAGTAAGTGGTAAGTTCCTAAACATTAACAGGTTGGGTCAACTTATTTGCTAACTTCACTAACTATTTGCCATTTCTAACACTACCTCTTGTGAGTTTACTCCCTAGCAGATAATATACTGTATAATTTTACAAGCAGGGAAACGACTGCAGTCTAGGTCCAGTAAGAGGTGCCTGTCTGAGGCTTGCTGGGCCTGTGCTACTCTGTCATTTCTGCTTGTTACGCCACTACCTTGGCACAGCGTCGCCATGATTCAAGCTCCTTTCACACCCACTAAATAAATGCAGCCACGTCCCTTCCAGTCCTGAGAATGTGCTATTTTTCATTTAGCAGACTGTCTTTTATCTTGCTAAATGAAAGATAGATATTCTCTACACCCTCCAGGATATTTCTTTCCCACAGTCTTTCTTCTTCTGGGAAATTGAAAGATTTTCCTGAAATGATGCCCAACTGATCCAATCTTGACTGCTATTTCCCCTGAAGAGGAAGCCATGGCCCAGAGATCCGAGCCATGGGTTTCTTTGTGTTTGACAATGCTTCATATCCCAAGGATGTTTTTAAAGTGTGACCACTGGTACACACCATGGCAGGGTGGTGAGGAGCATGGGAGCTCTGGCACAGAGTTAGGGTTTTACTAATGACCAGTTGCCAGCAACGGGAGCCAGGCCAGCGCAGGCTGTGGGCGCTGCACTCAGGCTAGATGTGCCTCTGCCCAGGCTCGGCCCTCTGCCTGCCTGCCAGCACACGGCCTGCTGGGCTGGGGATTAGGCAAACCAGAAAACCAGGAACCACAGCTCCCGGAGAGATCCTGAGAGTGGGAGGAAGACAGCAAGGAGTGGGTTCTTTGAACAGCTCTTCTGGTTGCCCGCTCCTCACTCTCTTCCTTCCTACCCCACTCAAACGCCTCACCCCCATGCACTAAGTGGGTAGAGCAGTGACATTGATCCACCACTCTCAATAGCCTGAGTGGACTTTTTCAGGAAATGTCTAATTCTACCCGACCCCATCTTGCATCTCTGATCTAGCATGTGCTTGCTCTTCAGAGAGAGGGAGAGCGCACTGTTCATCTGTGATGTGATTTGTTGTAATATCATGGAATATAAATTTATGGAGAGTAAGAGTTGTATTACCCATATGTTGTTATTGATTGACTCATAAACACAAAGTCAATAAACAATGAGAACAACATTTTGCCCTTCCTTGACGATTGGTATCAGCAAATCAGGCACTCAGGGCACCAGATCAAGGTGAGAGGTCAATGGACTCCATGCTTCTCTCTGACCTCCTCTCCACCCCTCATACCCTGCTTTCCCATGAACACTCACTTTCTCTCACTAGCTCCTGTCTCTCCTGTCATGGTGGACCCACGATGAGACCAGGGTGATTTCTCCAGAACAAAACTCTGACCCCATGACACCTTCCCAGAGTCCCTCCTCTATGTCCCCACGACTTCCTAGGGAATGTTGATGCCCACTGAGAGCTCACCCAGGCTGTCCACCTCATGGCCTTGACCCACCCCACCTCTTGCAGTATGCACTCAGAGTTCTCAGAGCACACCAGGCTGTTTTCTGCCTCCATACTAACTCCCACGGCCACCACCACCGGTGCCACCCTCTCCCTGCCACCTGACGGACTCAGTAATATTTTCTTTTCCATCACACAGCTCCCACCCCGGGTGGAATAAGTTCCCTTCCATGGATCCTTTTGTTCTCTGTCCTCATTTCTATCATGCACCCATAACGTCAGTCTCTCCTACTCGTATGTAGACACTAGATCTGGTTTTCTATCTGCCCTGAGCCAGCACCCAGGTGGAAACCTGGCTGTTACTGAACACATACGAGCTTTAACCTACTGAAGAATGATTCTGTGCTTCAGGTCAGTGCTAAGTGAAGCCCAGGCTATCAACAAGCCCTGTCCTCTCTGGGTGTCCTCTCAGCCCAGGTAGGTTACTCCATCATTGCTGTCATGCACTTAGCACTGTAGCTACCACTGCTACTCCACACTTGAAATCACTTAATAAAGGAATACTACTGCAATGCTGTGTCCCCTGTTGCCTCATACTTGTGCTCATCTTAATAGCTTGGCAAAGAAGTTCTCAACCCAGGAGCCCTTGGCTCTATTGAAATCACCCAGATCACTTCCCAAAACATGTTTGTGTGTCCAGGCCCCACCCCGGACCAATTAACCTGAACCTCTTAAAGACAGCCGAGGCTTCATATGTAGGCTTTTTAAAACTCCTCAGAAGATGCCAAAGGGCAGCCTGAAATGGCTGCACTGCCTTAGTGGCACCAGGGCCCCTGCTCCAGCAGTATGGAAGTAGGATGACCCCTAGTGTTGCCCATATTGGAAAGGAAACTCCAAAGCATTCCACAGTGAGCTCTGTCAAGAAAACTTTGACTCAGAATTATGCCTGCTTCTGGGCTCCAGGCAAAAGGGCTGGACTGTGTGTTTTATAGTTTACAACACATAATCCTGATGCCTGGCAGCAGGCATCTCCATGCTTCAAACCACTGTTGACATTCTCCTAGTGATGTGGTATAATTTCCCAGACAGTATTTCTCAAAGACAGTTCAGTCTGTGAGATTATTTGTTTGTTCGCCAGTTGGTATTTTATTCTTCCTTTTCATAAGCTAAATTTTCTAGGGCAATTCACAACAGCTTTATCCTAAACAGCAATGAAAGATCTAAAGAATTGTAAATAGTAATACCATATCTTGGCTGGATGCTTCCTCTCCCCTTGCTGCCTCTCCTGCCCCACCTCCACCTGAATCCACACCCTTGGCCCCTTCAATAATGTGTTATGGCTATGGCTGCTGCTGAAGCTGACTTCTAAGGTCTTTACCAAGCATGCCTGGGAAAATGAGCACCAGTTCGAGAGCTCACAAGAGAATTTGGGGCCTCTATGACATGCTGTCAACCACTCATCCATGGAAGGACAAACCTAGTGATGCTTTTTCATTTATACCGTGAACATAAAAATATTCCAAAGTTGAAAAAGATTAAAATCATAATCTCTTAAAAGTAATCCTTCATGAAGAAATGAAATGAAATTATCCTACTAGCCCCTAGCTGTCTCCGAAGGTCTGACATGCTGTATTCAAAACAAGAGATAAAAACTGAGCATCTACTATGCTTACAGGCTGAGGATCCTGGAAGTAAAAGCACTGAGATGTGGGTCTTGCTTCCCAAGGAATCACTATAAAGCTATAAAGATGTTCACAGGTACAATAATATTTCATAACAGACCATCCTAGCAAATATCGCTAAATAGAATTAAGAACAAACAACACAGCTTAATTTTACAGGAGAATGCTTAATTTCGACTAAAAGAAAAATAGGTTAATATGTTACTTATATTTATATCTAAATATTTTTCTGAGTCAATAAAGGTATCTTATAATAAGCCAGGGAGGGCCAGGGACTTAGCTCAGTGGTTTCGCTGCCTGCCTTGCAAGCTCAAGGTCCCGGGTTCGATCTCTGGTATTAAAAAAAATAAAAAGATATCTTAAAGTAAATGTTATTTTTCTTGCCTTTGCATATTTCTTTCCTTTCCTAACACACATACATACACACACACACACACACACACACAAATATTCATCACATCACAATCTCCAGTTTCCTTTGAAATAGCATCAGCAAGAATTAGCCATATGGGGGCTGGTGGGAAGTTGGGGATTCAAGCAGTTTAAAAATAATTTTTAAAGAAACTTCAGCCTTGGGGCATCTACAGATAATGGCACAGCAATCTGTTCAGAGAAGGGAGTTTATTGCCATGTCTTACATCCCTCAAAAACGTCTTCCTAAGGTACAGATCATGACATGCCTTATTTGAATGTGAAATATATTTAAAGTCAACCTAATGGAGAAAATCATGCTTTACAAAATTAGCTCTTTACATACATGCTGTTTACAAATTACTTAAAACTGAAATTATTTTTACTTCATACCATGGAAAAACACTCTTAAATTTCCACATATAACCAGCTCTCTTTTAGACAATATTCTGGCTTAGAGGAAAGAATTGTGTCGTTCAGCTGTGCATCCATATTTTCACTTCTATTTTTACTGTGGCAAGAGACAGCCTCCCTGTCTTGCACATTCAAATGACCAGCATGGCACAGCATCAAAGTACAAAGTGCACAGTGTCCATGGCACATTTGTCTCAATTTGTTGAAACCCTTAAAAATCAAGTTATTTAATAACCAAGGAAATATAAAGATCAGCTATTCAATAATAGGACAAAGACAGGAACAAATAATGGGAGTGAGAGAGAAAATAGTGTCTATTCATCAGAGTATAACCATCAGAAAACCTGAGTGTATCACAGGGCTCTTTTGCTCTGAGTGGACTATAAGAGTATGAATTTATTGATATTTATATAATATCAAGGATTTAATTTAAAAAGCATTCTTTCCAATGTTTCTAGAGCCAACCACCTAGTTTGTAGAGCATCTAACTAGTGGCTTTACTTCCTCCATCTCCCTCCTGTGGTTATCATTCTTTTATTTCTTTGTGTATTGTAAAGTCTACAATATTGTTTAAAATGAAATTTGAAGGCTATCTATTGATTTTTCCCCAGGGCAAAGATGAACTAAGAATTGCCTAGTTATTTTACTACCTGAATGAAATTATAAATGGCTCTTAAAGGGTTTGGAGGGTTGACTTAACTTTGTTTCACTATATTCTTTGTGTGTTTGATGGAAGATGAGAATAGGGAAAGAAGTAAAAAGGACCAAGATGTGATATGTATGTGTACTGATTCCATTTGGCAGAAATTATATCTCATGGAAAATTGGGCTAATCGTTACAAAAAAATACATTGAGTTCGGGTTAATACACCAGGAGTTCAGAGGCCTTGTCCATACAAAGCACATTTCCCCATCAGTGGGTGACTGGAGGACTCTATTTCTAACTCCAACTCAGCTATGAGGATAATGAAAAAGCAATAGGAAAATAAAAAAGTATGCCTTTGACGCAGGACCTGCCCTTCACCTAGCCGTTCAGTTGACTTTGTTTAAAATAGGTCTATGTTTAAATATTCAGCTTTTTAGTCTTTCATTCATTCATTCCAGAGATAATAGATAGATAGATAGATAGATAGATAGATAGATAGATAGATAGACATAGATAAAATATGGAGGGAGGGAGAAACTAAAGACTATTAGAAAAATATAATTTTAAAGTTAGGAGAGTGATTTTGAATGCTTTTATCAGATGGGGTAAAAATAAAAAGGAAAAGACTAATTAATAAACTCCTGGAAAGATTTTAATATATATTTGGGACATCCACATCTTTGAAAAAGAAGAATTTGTGGATTCCGTAATGAACCTGCCTTGTTAGAACCAACATATATCCTTTACACTGATTTTAAGACACCATGAAGCCACACTCTTCGTGTGATTTGTGTTCACTACACAGCAAATGTGGTGCCTTATGTATAATCAGAATTAAGAGTATATTAGCAAACATTAACAGAGCCTCAAAATTTTTCAATTTTAAATGATTATAGAAATTTAAAGCTAATACACTTCAGCCTTTTAAAAGCCTAGTAGAAATAAGCACACCCTGATGTGAACTAGTCTCTGATTATAATTTGATCCCATTGGCAAAGATGGGCTACTTTCTGACATAGGGTCCAGAAGTGCCTTGTGATTGAACTGGGGCCCTTTCAAATACACTTAGAAAACACAGGGCTCTGTCAAGGTATGTAACTGATGACCCAGGCTCTCCAACTGAAATCCCGCATGCCTGGCCAACAGATGTCACAGAGGTTAGTGGAGGTCACCGGGAAGGTTGTGTTGAGTGAGCCTTGAGGAAACACACAAGTAGAGAGGATGAACATACTGTGATGACAGTCAATGGCTGCAGTGGAGGCGGGGGGAGAAAAGTGGCTCACTCGATGTATTTCTCTCCCCTCATTCAATCTGATGTAGTAGCTAATCTCTTTTTTATTTTCTTGGTGCAAAATAAATCTCCTGCTTCAGTGAATATATTCAAAGGTTCTCATTATTTTTCCTACTAGGCACATGTGTACTTAGGGTGAGGGAGTGATTATGATAAAAAATGGTTTCCTTTTTAATTTATACCCCAAAATATTTTCTTAAATACCAAATTTGGAACACCTTTTTACAAGGTACACTTTCTTGAAAGCAAACTTAAAAATAAACAATTTAAAAATCCTAACACCATCAATTGCACCTTCTATCTTTCATGGTTTTTATTTCCAGAATTATGTTGATGTATTTATTGACATCACAATGTCTCTCTTCAATGGAATATTGGGAACATCTAATGTAGAGCTAGATAGAGATGAATAATAGCAGGTTCCTGACCTCGGGAAGCTACCCATCATATGCAAGGTGGAGACATCTGGCAAATAATCATCCCTAGGATCTGTGGAAGATTAGTTCCAGGACCCTTGCAGATATGAAAACTCAAGTTCCTTATATAAAAGGCTCAAGTTCCTTATATAAGGCTTCCTTATATAAAATGCCTTAGTATACGCACATTACCTACACATATCCTCCCATATACTTTAAATAACTTTTCTAAGTTATTTGTAATATATAATACAATATGATATAAATGCTTGTATTGTACTATTATTTAGGGAAAGATGACAAGAGACAAATCCATACCTGTTGAATACAGATGAGTTTTTAAAATATCTCCATTAGGTTGAATCCATGCATGTGGACTTAAGGATAGAGGGCTGACTGTAATTGCAAATGTTGTATATTGTGCAATAATAAACCATGATCACTAAGCACACCTCAGTGAGAGAGAGGTAGGGAGAGAACATTAAAGAAAGCTCTCTGGAGGAGGAGACACAAACTGATCTCCAAAGCATGAGTGTATGTTAAACAAAAAAGACCAAAATCTTTTCCCAACGTTCATGTTCCCCTAGGTGCTAACTTTGTCTTCCTCACCAGCTACCTCTCTCTTTACTCCAGCACATTGGCATTCATAACTTTTCAACTCTCCTTCCTTCCTATGGACATTTGGATGCTCTTTCCTGTCCCTAGAGCTTCCTGCTACACCAGGTTAATCCACATCCTCCTGGAAATCTCAGCTCATACATTACTTTCTCAAGAAAGCTTCCACAGATACCTTTTGTATTTTCCCTGGCATGCACCACTTTACCTTTATTGCATTTGCCAACTTTTAGTTTATAATGAATCGTATACTTGGTTAATAACATTCTGTTTCCCTCACAAAAACATAAGCTATATGAAAGCAAATACCTATGTGCATCTTTTTTAACTCTAAAAACCACTTAGTATAGGGTAATGTACAGGGCAAATACCCAATGGCTATCTTGTAGCATGGATGTCCACACTCAAGGGGATGGGAATATGAATTACTGGTAAGGGAGTGGGAGTAGGGATGGGGAGAGGGGAGACTCTGGAAATGATTGTAAGATGCTCATGGGCATGGCCGGATCAGGCACTTGATGGGCAAGAAGAAAGAGGAGAAATAAAGGACAACTTGCATATTCACCACTTCACCTGTCCCTGTTAACTCATCAAACAGTAAAAAGCAGAGCCTTATATCACTCTGTACTATCACACTTAAAAGATATTCCACAGCAATGTACTCACTGGCTTTTAATAGAGATTTGAGAATTATATATTTAAAATGGTTTTTTTAGACAAAAACATCCTATCTTTGCTTTTGTCCAAACTCAACTGTGCAGTAGTTTAACAATCTTCTAGCTCTGACCAGCAATAGCAATCACAGGACATGGTCTGGAGGGGACTTGGAGCAGTTCAGTGAAACCTATGTCTTCTCCAGCTCTGCCACTCTCTGCTTTATCCCTTCTCTCCTCACTATGCAGACAAAATGGCCCTGCCCCTCTTTGCCCAGAAAGGACCTAAAGTTGTGGGGCTGGGACCTTGTCCAAGATGTGAACATGATGTGTTCCATCGCTCTTTCCAATCCTAAGCTTATCATTTCATCTTTCCTTTCTTCAATTGCAGAGCCTTTTCAACCAAGAACTAAACATTTCTTTCATTAGACTTTACCTGAGTTTATTGTGTCTAGATACAAAGAAAGACTGTGAATAAAATTGGAACCTGGCAATTAATTCACTACACTGCATTTTCAAGCATTTCCAATATTTGTCTCTAACTTACACCCTCTCCCTAAACCACCTAAAGAAGCTCTAATATTTGCCCCTTACAGACATCTTGCTCAGGAACATAAATCCCAAGTAAAATTTTCTCATAATACACATTTTCTCCAAGATTTCATAGCCTAATCCATGATCCTGGAAGGAGTTTCAGGAACCATTTAAAACTAAAGAGATACACCAATGATGCAGACTATTTCCTTAAGTAAAAGAAATCTGGCTTACCTTTTGAGCCTTACAGATAATAATCATATACCAAAATGGAAATAATTTACATGTTTCACCCAGTAGACAAAGAAGTTCTGGAGTGCTCTAATATCTCCAAGCAAGTACATCCCAGAGCACCAGAATTGCTTTGCAATTAATGGGCATTTTCTCATCTTAAGTACTGAAGTCCATTGAAATACTAAGCATACTTCTACAGCTGCTGCATCTTACTCTATATTTCTTCTATCATTGCTGTTTCTATCTATCTATCTATCTATCTATTTATCTATCTATCTATCTTTCTCTCTTTTCTCAAATATTTCCTGGAGTTGTTTTTTTTTTTCACTCAATAATTATCACACTGTACCCAGGACTAAAAAGGTTACTGACCAGCGCTGGAATATAAAGTCTAAAACAGTGTTCCTCACGGGGTTCTATGTAACATTTAAGTCAAGGAGGTAACCAGAGTGATGGTTTGGAACAACAAAACAACCACACATAAACAGGCTTAAGTAACAAGGTTATATAACTGCATTGTAGGTCTAGCGGTAAAGCTCTACTTAGATTAAGAGATGGAGGTTCAAGGTTCACATTATCTAACAACATGTCCCTTAGGTACAAAATACCAGTGATTCACCTCACTTACACAGTAACATTTAATATGCTTGGCACAAATTTTCATAAAAGTTGGCTAATTCTAAGAATGGAACCAATCAACAGCAGAGAATGTTGTGTCTAAAAATCACCCCACCTGCTCTTGCCATTCTATTTTCTAATCTGCTCTGACTTTGGAGGAACAGTCCATCATCTCAAAGGCTCCCCAACTTTGACTTTGCTCCTCTGATGCAGCAGGTTTCAATGGCCCAGTTTATTCCAGGTCAGCCCTTCTGTGAAGTTCTGTTTCACTTGACCTTTGGCTAACACCAAGGAGCTCAGGCCTTTTATTGAGATTGTGATTAAAACTCATGCAAAACCAGAACAGAACAGCATTCCCAGATTGTAGCGCACCACCTTTGCCCTGACTCTGCATGTGAAGAAGTGTAACACAAATTATCAGCACTAACCAGGTGTAAAAGCCTCTTTTCTCATCTGTGCACATCTTCACAGTATCCTGCTGTGATTTTTCTTGTTCCTCTAGACTGCTTTTGCTGTATATTTTATTTTGTTTCTTCAAGATAGGGCTCTTACACAATTCAGGTTGCCTTACAAACTTTCTTCTCTCCACATCCCCAGCACAGGCCATAGTGAAATTAAGAACCAAGTAAGTAATGAAGGCAAGAATCCATCTGGGACATGGCAGCCCCTGGGTGGCTTTATCTATTCCTTTAGTTGTTATCTCATCAGCTGTTGTATTCTCTCCCCAGCAAGAAATAAGAAAGGATCTAACCAAGGAAAATCAAATTCAATAATTAAACAATTCATTATTTGTGTATTATTTTTTGAGTTGGAAGAAATCTCTTAATCATTCAGTGCATATATTTTTATTTTGTGTGGTATCAGGAAATACATATCATTAGTTTTGCAAAATGAGCCCAATGCCCTATCAAAAGAATGGTCACCTCTGGATGATTCTGATGAAAATAAGCACAAGATGTTGTGTAACCCAAGAGATAAATAATGGAGGACAAGGCTTTGTACTGCTTTTCTAGCAGGAATGGTAAATGTGAATTCATCCACCCACCTTCCATTGCCTACTTGCCATCCAGAGCTTATACAGTAGAGACAGTTGCAGTTTTCAATAAAATTTAGACCATAAAAATCTATAAGATAATTTGCTTGAATAGAACTCAAACTGTTCAGAGCTAACTAGCCCTCACCAAGATCAAACTTAAGACTTTGCAACATTATGTCCCAAAACTCAACCATTGACAGTCTAGGCCTGAGAAGGGGACTCAGAAGAGACCATGAGTAAATTACTCAAAAGGAGAAAGAAAATACTAAACAGATTCTTGCGCATCTCTCTTCATTTCTAGAGTTTTCAAAAATCAATGAGCAATGAAAGATCAACAGTTCTGGTGATCGCAGTTTTCCTCTTTCTTTAGGGAAATTGCCTTTTCTCAGATTCATAGAATCGCAGCAGGTGAAGAGAACTCCACCAAGCCCCAGCCCTGCACTCTAAACCACAAATTACCAAAAAGCTGTGCCTTCTCTCAGCCAAAGTCATCCTAGCAACAAAAAACCAAACTGCACCACAACATTGTCTGTTCCATTTGGCGGCAAGTCAAATTGAGCAAAGGTTCTAAACTTTGTACAATCTTAAGAATCTAGAAACCCTAAGCTGTAAAAAGATTTTGATGCTCCCTGCCTTTCAAGCATATATAATTTATGTATTTCAAAATTTAAAACTATCAAATTGTAAAATAGGGAAACAAAATAAAGTTCTAAATTTCCTCGTAATAAAAATTTGATGTTTTCTCTTTTAAATTTCAAATGTCAAATTCTAACTATTTTTAAATTTCTTTTTGGACTTCAGTGTCCTTGTTTTTCCAGTGGGGAATTCATCTTGGCCATTTTTTTTTAACTCTTTAAGTTTATTGGTGCATTTACATTTAGGTATACAATAGCATGACATTCACCATTGGGAATTTGTACCTTTACATGATATATCTTAGTACTTATTTTTTTCCCCATTCCTCTGCATCTTGGCCATTTTAAATCTTCCCTTCTTCAGAATAAACAGCCTCTCTTCTTTTTAACCATTCCTCAAGATAATAGTTTCCAGATTTTCACTTTTACTTCTAGTTTACCATTTTCTTTCTTTCCACTCTCAGTACGTCCAGCTCAGCTGGAACCCAAATAATGAACATCTTGCTCCGGGTATGCCCTTTCGATAAATGCCCTCTCCAGCTCTTGGAGAACCATTACAATAGAAACTCAATTAGTTCAAAGTTAACTAAAGCCCCTAACTGTGTGTGTGTGTGTGTGTGTGTGTGTGTGTGTGTGCGCGCATATATATGTCTATATCCTTGTGCTTTATGGTATTTTTTTGCAAATTAAGTAGATATCCCCTCTTTGGGTGGACACAGCCCCTTTCATGCCCTCAGCCAGGTGCCTGAGTATAGGATATGTCCTGCTTCAGTCTATCTGTTGGACTTGCAATCACCTACCTCCTGTGTTTACGTTGGTAATTTTCTGGAACTAAAGACAGTCTTTATCTCTCCCTTTTACTTTTTTATCTTGTTAGAATTTTTTGGCCCATTGTTCCATCCTGTCTAGCTATTTTGGGCTCCAACATATCTGCCCTCCCACCCAGCTGCAGAATCATTAAGACATCACGAGTTGCTTAATCTGCCAGCTCAGCGGCTCTATCAAGAGGAAGTGAGGTCTAGTATTCATCTCACTGTGACTTAAATGATCGCCTCTTTCCTTTCTATCAGCTCATAATGAAAATCTATTCCAAAGTTTTTTTCAGTATCAATATAGAATTTTCCACTGTGCAGTCTGAGTAGTGTAAACTTCTTCCCTTTTCTGAATACCAGCACGTTTTCTGATCCTCATCCAGTCTCTGGATACATCTCCAGGCTCCACAATTCCTCCACGATCACTGACAACCATTTTCAGTTGAAATCTCTGTAAGCCAAGGGCAGAGGTCTCATGAAATTTCTTTTGAAGTAGCTTAACTGGAGATTTTTACAGATAAAGGAAAAATTACTATGATACAGGATTTTATTTTTACTGCAGTTTAGAAGTCCCTTTATTCACCTTTTTCAGAGGGGGGTAAACTGTTATCCTTTTATTCAATGTAGGATTTTTTAAATGTAACAAAATTTCAGCAACTAAAAAAATGATTTTCAGAAAAATACATAATTTTTTAATCCTTTTTGTTTTTGGCAGATGAGTTTTTCTCTCATTTGGCTACAATTTCAGTATTGAAATCTCTTTTATTTGTAATCTTACATAATCATGTAGCTGTGATTATATAACTTTATTATCAGTGAATTATTTTTAACCTACATTGAACCGTTATCAGAGTGAACTATGCTGAGCTCTTCGGATTAACGCTACATCACTAAATGTAAAACCTAGTTTTGACTTAACATTGCTTCTAATTGGTGCAGAGAATGATGCAGAGTTATTTTTTTTCAGCCGTATATGAGCTCTTTCAGAGTAAGTATCATCACTATGTTTTATAACCAGACTGAGAAGACCCTTTATATAGCAAAGCGATTTGCAAAGAAGCTTCAATTTTTAGTGCAAGTTTCCCCCAACTGCATGAATTTCTAGGGGCAGCAACAATCAGAGTGTCACATCAGAAGCATGGTGCCTGATTCAAAGGTTAGCTTGCAAAAGCCAACAACTAAAGAAAGTTTTGCCTTTATAAGGATATCATAAACAGTCTCCCATTTGACAGGAAGTCAGTGTATACAAATACTGTTTTAAAGTCTCAGGATATTTAATTGTACTCTAATCTTTATTCTTTATGTTTTCAGGTGCAGTGTCTACAACTATCGTCCAAGTGTAATGGAAATGAATCCAGCGGCAGGAAGTCCAGTATCCACTCTCAGGCACCTGCCGCAATTTAAATCAAAAAGAGTACTTGCAAGAAAATGCATGGATATAGAAAAGACAGCAGTACATGTAGCCATTGGCCCTGTCTTACTAACATAAAAGGGGATTAAAACTCTACCTGCTACCTCCAGTACCTTAGGTGACCCTGGAATCACAGGAAGAAATGGGGGAAAAAAAGATGTAAGTAGTAAGAAACCAGGGCATATTCTTTTTTTTTGTTTTTTCTCATTGGGAATTGGACCTTTATATAATGCATCTTGGTTCTTATTTTTTCCCCATTCCTAGCCCTCCCTTCACGCCCTCCACCCTTCCCTAT
>NW_004624942.1:102170-127919 GCF_000247695.1 Heterocephalus glaber | reverse complement strand
ATATATATATATATATATATATATATATATATATATATATAAAACTTCCAATGGTTATAGAATCCCCCATTATGTAGATCCATCAAATTTTGTTTAATTACTTCCCTATTGTTAAAAATGTATTGTTTTCTCAATATTGTGTTATAGGCTATGATGCCACATAAATATGTTTACATGTGACTAACTCTGTATATCTCTTCTTATTTCCTTTGGGTGATTTCTTAGAAGCGGAATTTCTGGATCAAAGGGTAAATTTTTAAGATTTTTACAATAAGTATTCCAAATTGTCCTACTGGAAACTATCTATTTACATCCCTATCCACAGTGCTTACAGTGCCTCACAACACAGGGCTTTAAAATTTAAGATTTTTTTTGTCAGATGTGGTGGTACACACCCTAATCCCAGCACTCAAGAGACTGCAGCAGGAGAATCACTGTGAGTTCAAAGCCAGCCTAAGCTATGTAACAAGAGCTTTTCTCAAAATATCAATAATTAATTACTTAATTAAAGTTTTTGATAATTTGATGGGAAAATGGGCAAAAAATTGATTTCATCTGCATTTCTTTATTATTAGAGACAGACCTCAAGGTGTTTATTAGTTATTTGTGCATTTCTTATTGTCTATTACTTGCTTATTATCTTTACTTAATATTTTGGCATTTGCATACTTTTATTGATTTATAAAAAATTTTTTGTATAATGGTGGGAACAGTATGCTGCCAATATTATTCAATAAGTTTCTGTATTATAAATTAATTTTTTATAGATATATGCATCTGCCAAGTGTTCTTGATAAAAAGATCCAATTCATAATCTTATATTTCTTTTCAGTTAGCAGTTTCATTTTAATGTACAACTATTTTATCCATATTGATCTATGATAGCAAATAAGAACCTAGTGTGGTTTTTATTTAAATAATTAATGATTTGTCTTGACATTGTTTATTACATATCTTTTTTCAAATTGGTTTGTAATGTCACCTTTATATTTACTAATGATCTTTTATTATATTATCTCTTCTTAGCCCTCTTTGATTCAGTCTGTACTTCTGTCAGCGTCACACTGACTTAAATATTATACCTTTAGAATACAATGTAATATGTAGACAGCTCCCCCGAACCTCCCACAACTATTTTCTTTTTTCAAAATTTTTTTCTTTACTCTCATTTATTCTTCCAGATAAAAATCTGTTCTCAGGGCAGGTGGTTGAGCTCAGTGATTCCACCACCTGCATCGCAAGTGCAAGGTCCTGAGTTCAATCCCCTGTACCAAAAAAAATAAAAAAATAAAATCTGTTCTTCATTTTAAAGTGGTACTCTGAAGAATAGCAGATACAAATTAGAAAGAAATTTGAAAAATAGATTAAGGCAGGATAAGATTTATAGCCATGTCATATTTACAAGCTGAGCTGATGATTTTATTTAGAGATGTTTCCCCTTATCTGGATCTACACTAGAATTAATTATCCTCTCTTGATGTATACTAGAACCAATTATCCATCACATATATTAAGATGGTAGACTAGCATAGTAAATATTAATATTACCAGAACTATGTCATTTCAGTCAGTATTTCTGACTTCTTCCCCTCAAACTTTTCACCAATGCCATCAGAGAAAAGCCAAGGGAAAAATCATTAAATCTCTCTCTCCTATCTCCTCTCTCCCTTTCCCCCCTCCCTTCTCCATCTCTCTCTCTCTCTTTTGCAAGGAAAACAACAAATCCCAAAACCGTTTATTGATAAAGCCAGAGACCCGTGAGTGGTGCATAATCTTCTTGTTAGAAAATATTTCGGAAAAAAGTCAAAGGCATATATCAAGCATTTATGTGCTTTTCTTTAGAATTAAAGAAATACAAAATAAAAGAACAAGCTGTAGAGCTTCAATTGAAAAAGCACTGCCTGTGGTAAAATAATGGGGTTGAATCTGAAAAGACCATCTGTCAACATCCACTGCACCCATCAAAGAAGGAATCTCTTCTACAACACCTCTGGCCAATAGACAGTTTTCTTCTTTTATGAATAGGCATCTCTCTGACCACCACCTAACTATTGGAGGGAAAAACCTAAAAATAGAAATTAGAAATTATTCAACAAAATGACACCACATTTGTTTAAAGGTAAACGATCTGGGAATCAAAATTACAACTGTAGAAATAATTGTCGCTATATTTATTGACATTACAATTTTGGGTGTTCCAAGGTAGAGCCTTTTGTGTAAGAAGAAACACAACCATCACCATCAATATGAGCAAATATTTATGTGGCACAGACTAAAAATCAGACTGAATAAAATGAGAAATTTAAAGAAGCCCAAGACAGAGGCTTTGTTCCTGAGGAACTTACAATCTAACTGACTGGTCAGGGCACATAGGAGGTCATGCAAAATCAATGCCAAATTAGTATAAGAAAAAATAAATCTTCACTGTGTGTTCTGGGAACCAATTCCTTTGCAGCTCCAGTTTGCTTCCTATTCTTTATTTTCCTTTTGCCTGAATGTTCTGAGTTTTTTGTTTATTTAATTTTGCTAAATGATACATGTCTTGGTGGGGTACTTTCTCTGAGAGATGAGGTAGAGGTGCTTGTAGGGAGTACAAAGAAGCAGTCACGAGCTGGGATGAAAACAGCTCATCCAGCAATACCTGTAAAGTCCCTGGTCTGGCTCAGAGCCTTAAGCCTGCAGCCTGCTGCTCTGCCTTCTTCTCAGTCATTGCTCTTACTGGCATCAGATTCTTTGGCAGTATCATATTCACTTTGCAAATATTAACCCTTTTGCTCTAAATTCAGTTGTGAAAAACTGCATCACGGTGGAAATAGGGTTCCTTTACACCAAAATAAACTAGGTACTTTAAAATATTTAAAATCAAACATGAAAACATTGCAGTACAACTTTTCAGGACTTTCCCTTGTCTAATTTACTTTTGATTTACCACGTCGCATTTTGTAAAAGGATTTGTATTCCTACAGTGTGCATGACATCCACATGGTCCACAATCAATATCAAATGAAAGACCTAACTGGTTCCCTAGTCCTCTGCCTACTAAAATAGTGCTGTCTAATCAGGCATCTCCCAGCAGGAAACAGGCCTTCCTACAACAGGAAGCATAGGAAAGAGAACTGGAGACAGCAATCCCAGGGGCTTTTTTGCCAGAAAGGACAAAATGGCTCTTCTGGCAACTCCCAACTCAGGAAATCACTGAATTAAGTAGTCAATCTGCAGAGTAATTTAGTATGTCATCTGCTTCCTGGCAACAGATATTTGGAAGCATTTATATTTTAATTCAACTCTGTCATCATAGGAGTTAGAGCTACTTCTCTCTAAGGACCTCAAGGTCAAAGATGTTTCTGTTTCTACAAAGCCAGTTCTTTTAGCATCCTCCTCCCTTTCCAGGTCCCAGTGATCTTGACTCCCCTTTGATTTCTGTCTGGGTCAACCAAACCCTTGTCTTCAGAGTTAAATATAAGTCACAAGTGAATGGGCAGAGGTCCTTGCAGTGGCTTCCCTGGAAAATATACTAGCAAGGGTGCAAAAGAATAAAGACATAATTGCATGCCCAAGAGTTGAAATAGTGTTGTTCTCTCCGGGGAAGAGGGAATTGGACAGGAGGTCACTAATCTGCTTTGTCATGGATTTTTGTGTGTGTGCTGTTGTATAGTCTCCCTCCCCTCTCCTCCATCTCTCTATTTTAAGAGTGAAGTTAACAAACACCAGTCATCTTCCTCATTTGCAGACAGTAGAGATGGGCAATGCCTGCAAGTCAGGCGTTGTGCCCTGGGGAGACCTGTAAACACATGTCCTGGGTGATAAGAATTCTGTACAAGAATAGAGCAGTTTCTTACATCTGGTAAACATGTGTCCACAAAATACCTAAAAGTAAAGCATGTAAACTATATGCAGCAGGACCATGCAGCCCTAACTCTATATATACATCTGTGAGTCCTTGCCACTTCAAGCGGGGGTAATAAACATGACGAAGTTAATGATCTTGTGTGGGGCAGCAGTCACTTTGCTCCTGTCTTGGCATCAACTCTCTTTATCAACAGGGTTAAGAAAAGCGTGTCCTGACATCCTGCGTAACAGAAGACAGATGTCAACTAAATACCCTGAAGCATTGCTTTTGGAGTCTCCCAAGGGTCAAGTCCTATATCCTCCAGCAAAAGCTAAAATGAGCTTTTCACATGTGTTCTTGACTTTGGTCTCACAACAACTCTGTAAAGTCAGAAGAGTTATCCCCGTTGTACAGACAATTAAAATGGGGTTTAAGGAGGTTACGCATATTTCCACAGTTTATAGAGATCCTAAGGGGTAGAGTTGGGGTGTTTAATGTTTGATCCCAAAGTCCATCTTCTTCCATTAGATTATGCCACCTTCTATGTTCTGTATGCTATTCTCAATGTGCCTCAGTTTTCCAATCTGTAAGTTAGAGATAATAATACTTAACTTTGGGAGACTAAGAAAACTAAAAGAAATTACATAGGTGCAAGCACCTTAGAGCAATGTAAATTGCTATTCTGTTAGTAATTTCATGTTCACTTCTTCTGTTACCAGCTTCCTTATTACAAATACATGTAAAAAGCTTATATTTGGCCATGTATACTGATCTTATTTGGCACGTAAATGAATTACCACTTTACATTTCATTGACATTAAGGAATTTACATACTTTAACCCAGTTCAGCTATATTTTGAGGTGCTGCATCTCAAGAGTTCTTACAGATCTTCAATTCCACATGGACCATTTGTTCACGTTCAGGTTATTGCTTCAAAGTTATCATTTAAAAATCCACATATTCTTAAGCATTGTCATATTATTTAAGAAAAATCTTGCATAGAAGTCAGATTATGCCTAATTAGGTATGAATCCAAATGCAGAGGCAAATATCAAAATAGAAAACTTAACAAAATAACAGAATGTGTCTTTGTCCTGGTTTTCTTCTAATTTCCTATCATCATCACCTCCCTAGTACACAAGGAGCAATAACAATACACATGGTAGAACCTGCCCTTCCAGAAACATGATTAAATATAAAGATTGCTTGTATATGATTATAAATAATTTGCTATTCAAACTCACTAATGGCAGTACTCAGCAGGCAAACTATCTAAAAACCTTCTTATTAAGAACTAAATTCTGAAGTTTAACATTTCAAACTACATAATTTGAATACATTTTTGAACCAGCCAATGGAAAATGATATTGATTGCACATGTCCTGAGCTTGTAAATAGCTCAGGAACTCCCTTACTCTTTCCAGGAACAAACTAATGGCCTCCTTTTCTTTCCCTGGTAGAAAGGAAATGAGGCTGCTTTTTTCAATGTTAGGGGAATAAGGACCATAATGGAATATGCGAATCACTCAAAACTGTGCTAATGTATTCAAGACAATGTGAATCTTTTCTTCACAGGACCTAGTTCCTGCAGAGAAAACGTCTCCCACTACACCAGGGATTAGTACACAGCCATAGAACAAGCTAAACTTTTTGTCTTGTTTAACAAAAGAAGTAAAATCTTTGACTCATACTGTGGGTTTTTATAATACTGAGAGAAAATACTAATTTCAGTAAAATGCTCTAAATAAATAAAAGAGTCTTACATAAAAATTATTTTATATTCAGGAGTCGTTCGCTCACTTCTCATTTTCAAATTCTCCAGCTGGAGAGGTGTTTGATGGTGACACACAAAGGCAGAACACTTGGGCTTTATACAGGACTTCTGATCTACAAATCTTCTTAAGCCTTTGAGTAAATCCCACCCCACTTACTCTACATTTTCTTACTTCTAGGATCCCACCACCCATACTCTGGGGCTTAGAATTAATAATGGTACTTAGGAGGTTAATATGAGGATTAAATAAGTAATATCTAACAATAAATCATAGAATCATGCCAGAATATAATAAATGTACAGTAAGCATCCATTTTTGTTTTAGTTATTATTGAAATACAGATGATAGTTGCTAAATAATTGGACCTTTAATTTCAACTTCAATACCATGTCACTTAAAAGAAATAAAATTAATTATCCTGCCTAATCAGATATGAACATGCAAATATCTTCCAAATCTTTTCTGTTTGCTCTCTAGCAGCTGAGTTCATATATTGCTGTATCAATTTTATTTCCTTTATTAGGAAAGGCCAGTGAACAGCACCCGCCTGGGAGATCTTTCCACAGTTGCCCTGGGCCCAGGGATGGTATCTTGGTACAATTTTCTCCATTCACATTTAAAGAAGGTGCTTAGTGACTGCAAGAGGCTCCAAAGGCCGCAGGATCTCGTGGGGTCCCCGTAGGACTCCTGGCAGGGTCTGCTTTCCAGAAAAATCAATCAACAAATGAGCCTCAGTGCTGTAACCAGACAAGGTCACCATAGAGTTTAATAAGGCAACCTTGTAAAGTCCTTGGAGATGAAAGGAAGTGTATGACAAAGGGCTACAGATATTCTCTCTGTCCTTCAGGGTCCTCCCTGCTTATGAAAGCACTTTCTATAACAGATATTTAAATAGTATGCATGTAGTAAACAAAAACCTTTTGAAATTATTTTAATTAGCCTTGTTGTTTGGGTTTTTTTCCAACTTCAAATGGAAACAGAGATTTCTGTTCAAATAAAGGATTGTTCCCCTTCAGAAGTCATAGGAAGGACAAGGTAAATTGACACAGGACAGACGGCCCCCGTCTTGGGAGCTTCCTGAGCCTCATTCCTTAGCCCAGGTACTTAGCATAAAATTTGACTGACAGTGAGCCAGGTTTTAGTTCAGAAAATAATTTTCAATATACAGGGATTGTTTCCACAGGTTTCCTTGCTCAGTCAAAATCCATTTCAAAACTATTCAACCCTCTCTGAAGAATCAAACCTCTAAGTATCAGGATTTTACAACAAGCACTTAGTCTGCAGCTGCTATTCCAAGTGTTTCATTATATTAAACAATTTAATTCCTACAACAGCTATGGCTGTTATTACTCTTCCCATTTTACAGATGAGGAAGATATACAGGCACCTTAAACAACTTGCTTAACATCTCTCAGGGCTAGAAAATGACTGAGATGGTACTTATACCCCAAAAGTCTGACTCCAGATTCCTTGATCTTTGGGGTTTTCTTAATCTTTATTTTTTTATCTTTTTTTTCCAAAAACAGAAAATTAATATCTTTAAAATTTAAGGTAACACCTAGCATACTTCCACTTTAATAAAACTTTCAATGCCTCTCTCTAGAATGCAATTAAAACAACTCTAATTATTAATGTATTCCAGAAATCTAACTTATTAATTTAAACTATGAGTTTGTTACCTCTCTATGTCTATATCCCTTCAATCAATCTGCAAACATTTATTTTCAGCAAAGAACATTGTCCAGTCTACATCTTTTTTTGCAGCGAATATTTTTTGGTATTAATTCCACAGGAGTGATTTTTTTTTTAATTTTGGTTTCGTTTTCCACAGAAATGTTTTAAAGGCCCTTTTTGCTGGCTCTTATGTGAGATGAAGTGCCCCAATATTTACATTTCAGGCACCCTCTCCTTAGAGTTTTTGCAGTATCAGTCAGTTACTTGAAACGTATTGCTATTTAGACACTAAGAAGTAATGTGCCCTAGTCTATAACTTTTTATTGCAGAAACCCTAATAACAATGGACAGCTGCATCTGTGTCAAAGTAATGATTAATTTACAACACATAATAGAAGACACTTATTGGTGAAAAGCTATTCCCAAGTGTTTGGAAATAACCTGTCTATTTATAGGCACCAAAGTCCCCCAGTTGCTTCCCTCTTTGTTGCTGTAAACATAATTTCCTCCCAGGACTCGGTTTCTGTGTCTGCCTGTCAACCCTGTGCCAGGCGCTGGGGCTCTCATATTCACTGTGACTGTTCCCTCATCCTGTCTAGAGGCCAAGGAAGATGACCACAGATCCAGAGTTATTTTAACTCACCAGAGCCTGGGAGAAACCATCCAGCTTCGCTTTTGTCCAAGACCATTCACTCATCAGTTGGATCTTTAACTACATATTGCTTTTTAACAGCCAGTCACTATAAAAATTCATTGGCTTGTGCAAACAAACAGGTTACTGCTATTTTAAATTACTAAGCCTGCACACTAAGAGTCACAAAATCCCCTCAATGGCCTCCTTAATGGAGAATTGACTCTATAGACTAGAGGGAAAAGGACCCTTTTCTGTTTCAAGTGAGTCTCCTTGGAATTGTTTGGGGACCATTTTCTTAAGTAAATAAATAGCTATTTGGTCCCATACCAAACCAATTACACCAGGTTCTCTCTTTTTAAAAGTTCTCCTGGTTTCTACTGTGCAGCTAGGAGCATAAACCATTGCTCAAATATCTTTATTCATTTCAAACAACCAAGCAAACAAATATTTTAGGCATGATTAGATATATGTTTAATGTCACCAAACCTTCCAAACAATTTTAGATGACATGAAACGGCCACACTGGTTGAGTCCAGAAAGCAGTGCTCTGGCAAAAAGGACTCTAGTGTGTCATTCAGTTCATCCTCCCCCTCATTTGATCCACACAGTGGCCTAGGCCTCCTACAGAATGGGCTAGCCATACCAAGGTTCAGCTACTAGAGCCTTGTGAGCACAAAGAAATTGGGTTATGATCCCTTGCCATGGAATTCCAGTTGAAAAGAGTTAAGACAGTCCCTTGAAGTTAAAAGCAACTCCCTTCCAGAGATCAAAAGGCAGTCTCTGAAAGAGATCACAGAATGTCTTCAGTGTCAGAAAGAAGAGATCAGAGATTACAGCTCCAAAGTCCTGTCTCTAAAGATGCCTTCCACCCACCCAGGCTATCAAACAAAGATCTTTAATGAAGCTACAGTGCTGCTGAAAATCAATTACTATTGGCAAAGAGCAAAGCAGCCCAACTTGGTTGCTGGGCTAGAACTCCTAACAGAGACCTGGGGTTCTGCTATTGGTTGTCAATGATCATAAGATCAATTGACATAAGATTAACACTAGGCAAGGCACTTCAGTGACCACAGTGAATCAAGATTAAAAACTTGAACACTCCATAATAATGTCTAAACACAAAAACATGAACATTTTCCAACCAAAAAGGGATCGAAATTATTGAGCAATGTGGAGGAAAGAACACAGGGAATGCAATGACGCTTTGTACCATTTCATGAGTTAAGGACCTGAAGATTTCATTCTTCTCTTTGTTCAACAGTTTCATTAATTAGCACTTTACCTCACCTTTTTTTAAAAAAGTGAATAGTTTTGGTAAAGAAATGCACCTATACATTCTTCCAACTTTTCATATTCTCTCTGTGTTTTGATGAGAAACAGTGTGTAGTCCTTTGTGTAGCCTGAAATACAAATTGGGATAACATGATTCCCATGTTCTGAGATTGTACTAGATTTTTGACACATAGAATATAAAAAATAATACATAAAAGGTCACTGCTGACATCATCTAGAGAGATCCATGTGATGTGTCTAAAGATTATTCAGTTGACTAGGAGAATTTGTCAGTGAATTAGGCCAATAAAATACTACCACTTCTAACTTAATGTATGATAGTTTTGTTCCTCATTCCTCCCTCTGTCTTCCATTCCAGAATTAATTGGTTTAGATGTAAGTCAAACAATATATTCTTGTGCTTCTCAAACAACATCTACACATTTTATGTACTTAGCTGCCACTTTATTATTTCAGATCAATGGCTTTAAAAGTAAGCTATAAAAATATCTCTCCTTTTTTTCTTCAAATGAAATTTTATAGAAGCCATGACGTAAACCTAATAGAGAGTGGTCTGATTGAAGTACAGTAGGGTAGGGAAACCCAACCCACCTCAGTGCCCTAAAAGATCTCTGAGAAAGTTCTAGGTAGTCAAAGAACACAATGCTAGAGCCTAAACTGCTTGCTTCTCTCAGCCACCTCCTTAGCTCTTGGTTATGGTAGCTATACTTGGATATCAATCTGCATCTCAAATTTGTCTGTCCAAAAAACATATGCCCATATCTTATTACCCTCTTCAACCTGAGGACTCCTCTTTTCAGTGACACAACCCTGGCACGTTTATGGGGTCCTGAAGTAGAGAAAATTGGAAGAGCACAGTTCAAGAGCCTCCACAGATTCCTATAATTTGTGGGCAATATATCAAACTGATTATTGAACTTTCTGACAAAGCCTAGAGTGACAGAGCAGCTTAAGTAAAGCAGTGAATGAAGTCCTCTCTTAAAATAATGATGAGAGAGATTTTGTTACAATTATGCTCCTATTTTTGTTGTTCTTTTTTGTTGTTGTTGTCATAAGGCAAATCACCAAGATATTATGCAGAGGATAATAAACTTTAAATTGTGCATTTAAAGAAAATGAAGTGTCTCCTTTTCAAAAAATGTTTTTTTCTGCCAGATATCAAAAGTGAACATGGGATTGACTTTCAGTTGGTTGTCCCATCAAAGCCCCAAAGAACTAAAACATTCTGAAACTTTGGGACCTTTATCAGCAGCATTCCATGTCCAGGATGATTATTCTAGCCAAACAACAATAGCAGTTGATATCCATTATCATTACTCTCTCCATTTTACAGGCCAGAAAAGGGGCTTAAACACGCTTCATATCTTCCCCCACACCCAGCAGCTGGGAAGTGCCAGAGTTTGTAAAATTTTCACTTGACCCTGGTGACCAGAGTGAGATGGTGCCTGTCTCCCCACAGCGGGATCATCTGTTCAAATCATTCTTCTGTTGCCCGTGTTTGTGTAACCTATTTAACCAGTTTGTACTTCTCCATCTCTCTGGGAAAACTACAGAAAAATGGCTATATTTCCTGTATTGTTTCATCATGTTTCTAATCCTCTTACAAGAATTTGGCCAGTTACAAGTAATTGGTAATTTACAAAGAAATAAATCCCAGATGGAGTCCATGAAATCTGTATAATTCAAGTTATTTGTGCTACTGTTTTTTAAATCAATGAAGAATAATAAGGCTCAATATTGTACATCAGTCTAAAGGATTTAAATCACCCAAAACTGAGATGTTTTCTCTGCCAGTACTTCTGCAAATCTCTATTTGAAGACATTGAATTGTTGCCTCCTTACTCATCAGGCAGGAGCATCATGGGGGGATGCACGAATGACTCAGTGGCCTGATTTGCATTTTGTCTGAGGATATGGAGCCACATTAGATATGGAGAGGATAAACCACTCTGGTTCTAGGATAGTGGATGAGGAAGGAGATACGTGAATTACATCACTAGTGTTTCTCCCCTTCTCTGAATTCAACCATCTATGGGCTTCACTGCCCTAAATCTGCTCCTCTGCATAGTCACAGCCTTATTTAGGAATCAAATCCATTTTTCATTTCAAGGCTCTTGATTCCTGATTCATCACAGTCCACATACCCTGGCAGCCATCCACTCACACACATAGGCCATGCAGCAAATGTCGCTTAGTAAATTTGATGCTTGGAGTGCCAAACACATTTTCCCTATTCAAAGTGTATTAGAGATTGTGGTTCCTTATTCAGTCCAGAAAGCAAATGGCTGCACGTACACAACCCAGGTGAATGATGATATGAAGAGACTTTGAGGAATTACGGCTCTAACACTGGTTCGTGGTAAAGGGTATGTATGCTGTGAAAGGAACCAGGGGAAGGTGCTGGAGCATGTGCCTGTGCTGGCATTGAGACTCCTCTGTGTCTCAGGGTGCTGGGGTTCTGGGGCTCCAATGAAAGTCCACATGTTCCTCTGGTGTTCTGAGCAAGCAGCCACGGCTTGTCCAGAGGGGCAGCAGTTACCAGAGGGAGACTCTTAGGCCAGAGCGAGGCAGGAGGAGCACAGTGGGAGTACAGATACTAAGCTATGTGGCTGTTTACTCAGGCAGGAGGCTCAGCATACTGATGCCCAAAGAAAAGAGGCACCTCAAATCAAGGCAGCATTCTGCCCATAGGAGGATAGGAGGCCAGATGCTGATAGGCAACCAACAGTCTCTGACCTTCACATGTCATTTCCACTCATTACAAACAGATTAGCTCAAATCTAGAAGTTACTCAGGGGGCAACTGAAGCTCTGTATAGGAAAATTTGACTTAAACATTTGCTTCTAATAAGCACATAGCCTTAAGAATGAGAAAACAGTATCATCGAGTGTGCTTCCGAAGCACTCTAGATAGATAGTTCCTTTTAATTGCAGTCAGAAGGCAAATCAAGGTGCGTACATTTTTGCCATCTTTTGTATTAAGAAAGGATTTGCTTTTCCCCTCTTAAGCAACTTGTTCAGGGTTCGATTCACCCTTTACTTTGATTTCAAACTTGTAAAAATAAATACAAAAAGCTGAGCTTCCAAACTTGCATTTTCTAAAAATGACCATTTTCTCATGCTCTCAGGAAGCTGCAAGCAAACCAGTTCTGACAGCTGACCTCCACAGAACTTCTTTCCCCTTGTTCTGGGGAAAGGAGAGAGGAAAAATGACTTAGCATAAAATAGGAGCATTTAATTTCAAAATTTTCCATGGGACTCTCTGTAGTGATGCTTCTATATTAGTATATTCCACTACTGATGGGAGAAAGGGGAATCAAAGGTAGTGGATTTCTGGCCTGGGTGTTTGAGCAAGCAGGGGAAAATGAAAATTAGCTCAATATTAGGCATATTTAGTTTGGGTGCCTATGGGATATGCAAGTAGCTAAGCAAATCAAAATAAATGCCTGGCACTCAAAGATATATCTAGTTGGAGTTACTCTGAAAGTCATAAGGATATAAATGTCAAAGTCTGGTTCAGATGTGATCATCCAAGAAAAAAAAATAGAAGAAAGAACCTTAATGAATGCCCTCATTTCAGGCAGTATGTCTCAAACTTGGATATGCAAGTTGATCACCTGAGGCTCTGATTAAAATACAGATTGTACAGGAGCTTCTAATATTGCTAATGCTGCTTATACTTTGACAACATTTAGAGAGTTGCAAGAATTCTGAGGACAGTAAATGCAGAAAACATGAGGAAATCGCCCTGAAAAAGAAATAGAGATATCAAGGGGAAATAAACAAACAAAAACAGAGACTGGAAGTGTGGAAGATAAAGTAAGAGAGTTTCAACGAAGATGTGATCCCATCCTGCATGCAGGCCAAGACGAAAGGGTACACTGAGCTTGGGAATGAGAGAAGCATGGGGTGACCTTTATAAATGCAGTTTAAAAGTCTGAAGGCAGATGTTAGCACAATGAAAAAATTAAGGAAGTGAAGATAGTGAATATGAATTTTGTACACCATTGAGAAGTAAAAGTACCAGCAGGGGCCCCAGCAGCATTTTGGTTTCTGAAGGAGAGAAGTAAATGGCCTCCTGTCATTGAGTTACCAAGCAGTGCTTTGCTATTGGCCTTTGTACTTTGGACTTGAAGTTTTAAAAGTAATGAAGCATTTGACTATGATATGTGATTCATAAGTTTCTGGGTGGAGGATTAAACCAAAAAACATTACAATAAATCTTTATGCTATGGAAACCTGTGGATCATATTTATAAAATTATACCGAATCTATACAACACATGTGGAAATGGTGGAAATACATAAAAATGATAGTCGCATTATTGTGGGACAAGTGACTCAATTTTTCTTAACAGAAAGAAATCATATGTTCATGTAGATCCTTTATTTAAAAATACTGAACAATTATTTTGAAATACAGTAAAGATCACAAAAAGAACCTCAAACCTTTGCTTACTTCTCAGCGACTTGGTACAAAATATTGGACAATTTATCCTTTCTTTCCCAAGTAAACAGGGAAACAGTACAATACTAAGCATACTCTGTGATGATATATATGGACTCATTTATTTCAGGTAGTGTTTATTTCCATTCTTTACTTATTCATTGCCAAGAAAATAAAGTTAATGATTCTATTTGTAAAAGAACGAATGTTCTTGCTCAATAAATGTACATAACTCACATTACACTCTACCATTAGAATCATTCCCTGTTTCATCCATTCATTAAAATATAATGCATTTTTTATTTTCTCCCACTCAAAAAGCCATATTTGGAAATCAATTAATGAGCCACACAAATGTGCAAAATTGGTTTAAATGGCTAAGAAAAAACCCTTTGGCACATTATATTCACAGCAGAACTATTTCTGTTCCCACACAATTGGACAAAGGTTTCTTTCTGAATTATACATGAAAGTAAACTATTTAAGCAATTTTCTTAAGAATCGGAGAGTGGTATTTGTGAATTCACTTATTTAATCATGGATAACTTAGAAGAGGCCACTACATAGCTCTGTTTACTTTGTTCTGTTAAAACCACAAATCCAAAGACAAATGTGTTCCTGAAGCTCTAAATGCCTTCAAGGACATGAGTCTAGCTGACTCAGGGTGCCTGCTCCAAAGAAACAGAAGAATAAGCTGTTAGCATGTCTCACAGCTATGGACATCATCACTCAAAAAGTACTATTAAATACATAAAGAAGTCAAAGCAAAAGTCTCTCCTTTCATAAGGCTCCAATCCAAGTTTCTGCCTAGAATATTACACAGAACAATATTTTACTTCTAACTATCTATCTTATATAGAAAATCATTATCAGTGAAAATTGAAAGGAAAAAATCACAAAGCACTAAATTAGCTGTGAAAGATAGTTTCTCTTACCATACCCTTTCCCAAAATGAGTATTATCATTTCTTGAATCTTGAATTCCCTGTCAACTTGTGCCTGAGACTTATGGTGAAACATGGCACTCAAGGTAAGAAACTAAAAAGTCATTCTACCAAAAGTTCTGTTGGGGCACAAGCAGCAGTGATTTTGTACTTTTAACAGAGTAACATCCAAAGGGGCATATCTTAGTCCATTCAGGCTTCAAAAAATAAAATGCTATAGGGTAGGTGGCAAATTTCTTTCTCACAGTTCTGGAAGCTGGAAGTCCAAAATCAGGGTGCCAGCATGGTTGGGTTCTGGTGAGAGCCCTTGTTCAGGTTTCAGACTGTTGACTTCTCATTCTACCCTCACCTGGTAGAAAGAGAGCTTGCTAACTGCCTGGCCTCTTGATATCATGCACTAATCCCATTCATAAAGGCTCTGTCCTCATGACTTAATTATCTCCTAAAGGTCCTACTTCCAGACATTATCCCATTGGGATTAGGGTTGCAACATATAAATTTTGGGGATCTGGTGAACACAAGCAGAGGATAAAAGGAGAAAGGTGCGCTGACATATCACACCCTGACAGAATACCATCCTTGGTAGCTCCTATGGCTCCACAAGCTCAATAAAGGCAAATCTCAATGGTAGACCCTCATCCTCTTGTGAGTAACAAGGGCAGTGACCATTGGTGGAAATGGAAATAGAAAGGACAAGGATGCTGGAGCACAAAAAGAGGTCAAGAAGCAAGGAAGAAACATGGAAACTGGACGTTATCTATACCTCTGTCCTCATGGACTACCAGAAATAGTTGAAAGGGCAGAGAATCAACTTTATGAAGGCTTAAAGTCCATGAAGAAAGTCAATAAAACATATTTTAGCTCTCATAAGAGTGACTTCATTCAGGGCAGCTAATATATTTTGAAACCAATCTTCTCTTAGTTACTGAAATATAGACATAAATTTCTTTATACTTATATTTTAAATGTGGCACATTTGCAATTCCAGAAAAAATGCTGTATGCCAGTTGCTATACATAACAAACTAAAACAGGGCAAAAGTATCAGAAAGAGAGTATTTTTGGACTGATAAGTAAAGACTAAATGTACGATAAATCTTTTTCTACTTAACTGAGATTTCCAGACATTTTCTTACTCATGCAGCAGGATGGTAAAGGGCAGGTAAAAAAAAAAAAGTCCATTCTTCTGAGTGGTGGAAAAAGGTCTGGAGCCTGAAGGGAATTCTTTATTTATGGCAAACAATCAGTTTTACTGAGTTATGAAAATGGAGTACAGTAAGAGCTGACAAGATCCAAACAGTTAAGAATCCTTTTGGGTTCCACAAAGGAAATATATTTCCTGGAAGAAGTGCATGAGGTAGAACTGCAGACGTGACAGGAGTGATGAGAATGAAGAAGCAGCCAGTTCCCACTGGGAATTGTAGCATCTACTTCTTCTCATTCCACAAGAGAGGGGAGGAAGGCACTATCACAGAGTGCCCCGGGCATGTCTGTGATACAGTAATTGGATGGAAGAGTCATCAGATGCTTTGGTACAGTGGCTAAACTTCCCACCACAACCAGTTTTGCAGGTAGTATTTCTAAAACAGCAAGCGTCAAGGCTCACTGACATTTCAAACTGAATTTTCATTCCAAAAGACACAACAGTGTTGTCTAGGGACCGGAGTTAGATTTCATAATATCCAGAGATTTCCGATTTGTACAACCTTTAGTTTTCAGCATTTCTCATTTCCCTCCCAATCATTACATATGTTGATGCTATTTTAATTCCTCCTTTGGCTTATTTGGCTCTTAAAAGTGGTGGTTAAGACAATTTCCTCATTGACAGAATAAAGAAAAAAAAGAAACTCTCAAAAAAATCCTTCTTAGCTTGATTCAGTCAAGTGGAGTTAGGAGAGCTCCATGGTGAGTGCGGGACACTATCACTTAAAAACCACATAAGTGCATGACTTATAAGGCCTGTTATCTGTGAATCACGCTAAGTTCTGGCAGAGACTTCACACAGGAATTTTTAGTGGGGTATTCTAAGAAAGCAATGGACAATAAAAGATGAGTATCTGACTGAAGATCTGAGCTGAGAGAGTCAGTGGAAGGGACTTTTAGAGGTCAGACAATGGAGGTTACAAGGGAAATACAGTGGATTGCAGATTGGGTAGGTTCTCACTTACAGCCTTCCTGTCCATCACCCTTTATCCTTGGTTTCTGATCACTTTCCTAACACAGCTCATTCTGCCAACACCCAGCAGAGAATACCCTAGGGACATACACAGACACTCATGTGTGGAAGTCTTGGCGGCAGCAAAACCAGGTTAAGTTGCACTTGGGACATTTCAATCTCAATGAAAAGACTTTTTTTTCTGCTCAATGAATAATATATTCATAAAAACCGAACAGGAAGCAGGCAAGTTCAGTACAAGTTCATCATCTACCCCACCTCTTCCCTCTGTCATTCAGTTCAAGACAGGCTAGAGGAGTTAAACTTAGTTTCACATCACACCCACACACACTTAAACTCAGCTGTAAACCAAGGTCAACGGACAGTATATAAAACATGAACTACAATCAGGGTTTTTTGTCTGAATCATGAGGCGTGCTAATCATAGGCAAATGCTAGCTCTGGGGATTCTGATCTTTGGCCCCCCTTTGTTTCCTGCCCCAAATGGCAGGTAGGTGGGGAGCACAGGACCCTCAACATCTCAGGCCAAGTATAATCATCATGTTCTCAGTGACAAACAGCTTCAAGTGACAGTGTGACAGCAAAACCAGATGGCAGTCAGAGTTTTAGTCATTTCCCATATTTTTTCCATTATTTGCAAGCCAAGAAGACTGCTGATCTTTGAAATAAGATGTCAGTGGCCAGTAGAGATCTCACGCTAAAGGAAGTGAATGTCTGAGAGCATGATGTAATGAGGAAGGATGTCATTCCAGACCAGAGATGAACCTGGACATGACAAATGTCGGACTAGCTCACACACATGATTAATGGAGATGACACCAAAATATAAGAAAGATAGCAGGTATTTAGCCTTGGTAAGGCCACACCAGCTATTTAAAGTTTTTTAATATAGACACAGATTTCCAGAGCCAAATAAATTTGAGGAAAGCTGAGTACAAGTGAAAACAAAGAATGATTTCTTTGTACAAGATTTCTCAGAGCCTTTAGTATAGTAACGTGCACTGCAAATCTCCAAAAAGCAATTTCACCATTGCTCATATTCTATTAGGTGGCTGATTCATCATTTATTTAACTGTTTGCTTTTGGATGTTTAGGTTTTATTGGATTTATTTTAGCATTTGCTATTTTGCTGTTACAGAAATGTTACAACAAATAGAGTTTTACACATTTTCATGGTTCTGATTATGTCTATTTGATAAATTTCTAAAAATAATATTAGTAAGTCAAAATACATGCACTCTAACTTAACTAGATATTGTTTATAATTGCCATCCAAAAAGGTTGCACCAATTTGCATCAGGACCAACCACACTTAGGAGGACTTGATTCCCCTCACATGGCTCTATTTCTAAAGTCTAGCCTATTCTTCTGGCATGTGCCATGCCATTCAATTGCTATAACTTTGTGGCAGGCTTTGTTTTCTCTAGGGATAGCTTTCTTCCCTGATTCCTTTTTATTCTGAACTGTCTTGGAAATTCTCAAATGTTTATTTTTCCATATGAACTCTAGTTTGAATAATTGTAAAAATTTAAGAAGAATTGATGTCTTTGTGATACAGGATCATCTATCCAAGAATAGGATATGCCTTTCTCTTTCATTTTCCTCTTTTATTTTTCAGTAGAATTTTATAATTGTATTTACGTAGATCTTGTACACCTTGCTTTTTTTTGGTACCAGGGGATTGAACTTGGGACCTTACGCTTGTGAGCCAGGCAACGGAACCATTGAGCCACATGCCCAGTGTACACCTTGCTTTTCTATTATCCTTAGCTGTTTTACCTCTTCTTTCTCTTTGTAAATGGGACATTTCTATCCAATCTATTTTCTAGCTAGATGTGTAAAAAATCTTTCATTTTAGTCATTAATTGTAAAATTTTCTTAGATTCTTTATTTACTTTTTCAGCTGAAGATCCAGAATTTTTGTCTATGATAATATAATTTGCAAGTACCCATCATTTTAGTTTCTCATTTCTAATTTTATACAACCAATTTCTTTCACTTGTAAACTAAACCCCTAACATTATTACATTGGTAAACAACTAGGCAGTAGAATACTATTGTCTTTCCTCTCTCATGGTGATGTCTGACTGTCATAATACTCCTCTTTTCTAGATTACTTTATCATCCTACCCTTAAGGACAAAGGGAACACAGAGCAGTTCTTTTCTGTAGAGCAACTTCACCTCGATTGTTTAGCTAGAAGATTTTGGCAGATTACAGCGAAAGTTCGCAATTCCATAGAGGAAATCACAAGTCTTAGAGTTCCAGGAACCTCATCAAAACCATAGCCACTTTTGAAGTGTAAAGCTCTCTGAAAACAAGGCTTTGTTTGAAATTCTAATCTCATAAAGAAAGGCTGGTGCTGAGGCAGACAATTATCTTCACTGCTCCTGCGGCTTCATGGTTTGAACATGGGTAGTGCTCCCTGAAGGTTCACATGTCACAGGCTTACTCTTTAGGGTAGCAGCATTCAGAGGAGCTATGGACCTTTAGGAGGTCAGACCCTAATAGAAAGTCATAAAATCCACTGGGTATGCCCCCAAAAGGGATTGTGGGTCCCTGCCCACCACATTACTCTTTCTGCTTCCTGTCTCATGATGTGAGCAACGATTCCTCTCATGTTCTACCATGATGTGCCACTGTCACCAGAAGCTGAACCCAACGGGATCACCAGATCTTGGACTTTAACCTCCAAGTCTATGAGCCAGAATAAACCACTCCTACTTTCATATGTAGGCTGTGTTCAGTATTTCATTATAGTGACACAAAACTGACTAATACAGATCTTTCCATCTCCTATTTCCTCTTTTTTTTTTTTTTTTTTTTTCTGGTACCAGGGATCAAGCTCAGGACCTTGCGCTTGCGAGGCAGGAGCCGGAACTACTGAGCTAAATCCCTGGCCCCACCTCCTATTTCCTATTGATCAAGTTCACTCCATAGGGAACCAATACTTCTGAGTTTTGGTATTTCGCTGTTATGCAACCCTCCTTTGGTGGCACTTGGGAAATCAAATCCCACATTCTGCTAGATGTTATATCATCCAAGCCCAAAAGAGAAGAGCAATGAGGTTTAGGTGAGCCACCAGCTGAATGAGATGAAGGAGGAGACAACTGGGAGAATCTGAAAACTTATGGGAGGTTTATGTTCCCATAGAGTTGAGAGTGAGGCCTGAGAGTAGCAACAGTAAAGATAGTGACAACCATGCTTCAAGGTCTCATTCATACAGGTTCTTACATGATCCTAGGAATCCAAACTCTGTTACAGCCTTAGAAACTACAGCAGTGATGGCAAATCTTTTAGAGACCCACAGTCCAAACTGCAACCCAAAACTCACTTATTTATTGCAAAGTGCCTACAATGCAATTAAACCTCAATACTGAGGTTATGCTTAGAAAAAAACAACTCATACACTTGTCTCGCATGCCAACAGAAAGGGACTGCACATGCCATAGCTTTGCCACCACTGAACAAGAGGCTCAGAGCCAGATTTAAAGTAAAGCAATGTGGTATCTATTCCCATTAAAAGTTGAAAGGGAAAAATCATAACAGCCATAGTAAGAAAAATACAAAATAATTACAGAGCACATAGCAGCTGCTCATTTTATCAAATTACTTTCAAATTATCTTTGACCTTCCTAAAAAAATGTAAGGACTGTAATAAAAAATTCTTTTGACATTTCTCACTTTGAATTCAGAGGAGAGGAACAAAAATATGAAAAGAACTTACCTATGTCTCTTGCCAGCGTAACCTTCTCTTGTGTTTGAGTTATAACTTCTGCTTTCTAAGGAGTAGAGACTTGGTTCAGATTCCACTCAGAACTTAATATATATAGCAGATATTGTATAAAATATTTTCCTCATATTATCTTGCTTGATCATTATAAAAATCCCTTGTTGTAGTATTTCATAGAATCTAAATACAGAAAATGGGATCTAGAGAGATTCTAGCACAAATCCATGTAAAATGGCATATAGATATTAGCAAAAGAAGAGAATGGAAAGGAGGAAAAGAAGGAACAGGAGAAGGAGGAGGAAGAAGAGAACCAAAAGTAAGAAATTATTACTGTTCATGAAAAATATCAAAGTGAAGAATAAAAACCTTGTTTCCAATATAGAGTTAACCACAGAGGACTCCTTTTACCTCTCAGTGAGACACTAGCATTCCTTTAAATCAAATTAGCACTATTTCCCAGATTTTTCCTACACTCTAAACTAATTAATAAATGTGTCATCTAGAGAGGTCAAATATAGATCAAAACCAAATTCAGAAATTGCAATCTTAGAATTTAATCAAGTTAAATGTTCTCTCTTCACTGCTGATAAATCTGGTATTCACAAGTGAAAGTTGCATCTTTTAAACATGTCTCCCTATTTTTCAATATTTATTGTACATGCACTTTGAGTCATACTATGAAGATAACTGCAGAGGTTCATCATTATTGGATCACTGTTGGATTATTGCAGCTGAAAGTGGGGCTATACTTTCTTCTGCATTCTTCTGAAGAGGTCAGTAACTACATGATTTGAGCACAAAAATGGACCAAAGAACATAAGGACTAGCATTAATATTTACCACAATTGAAGGAGTCTCCATTTATATTATTATCTATTACCATTATTGTCTCACAACTCTAATTGGTACAGAGCAGTCACTGGAATATTACTACTGCTACTACTATCATTATTATTATTTTAAATGAGACTTAGGGATCTACCTTAAGGATAGAGCACTTGCCTGCCATGTGCAAAGCCTCAAGTTTCATCGCCAGCACAGCAAAAAGCAACAATGACAAAATATTTTCAACCACAATAAGAATGCTTTAGCTTTGAGCTTAAATACATGTCTTCAAGGCAGAGTCTTTGAGCTTTCAGTAACACCAGGAAAGATTTTTTTATATGCTGATGCCTGGAAAATATAGTATATTTTTCATCAAACTATATAGCACTTTCTGCTCAGCCATAGAAAGTTTTGAACAAACACAGGCAGATATACATGAATGCATTGAGTTCTACATAGTCTTCTGTCCCAAATCCATAATAAGAATAGGTTTTATTCACCTGAAGCAATTTGTAACAAATTATCCCAGAATACACAAAAAACTCAACTCCTATACATATACATATATATATATATACTATATTTACTCAACTCCAGGGTCCTGAAGTGTTTGTGATAAAGCAAAGAATCTGATTTTCTTTTAAATTTTCTGTTATTTGTTATAAATAGTATGAAAGCAAAAAATGTAAGAAACAAAGGGTTAAAAAAATTGTAAACCTAACCAAAAATCTCTTTGTAATATTTCCTTTATGGAACAGCCAAAGTAATTTTCTAAAATACAACTCTGATAATATTGCTTCCTTGATTAAAGTCATTTCATGTTCCCATTACTGTTTTCTAACCAACAGCTTATTTCTGGCTGTATGGCCCCAGGAGTTAACATTCCAACCATATTTCCACTTCACCTCCCATAATACACTGCACTGTTTCTTACTTTTTGGTCTCAGCATATGCTATTAGTCATTCATGTGATGCTTTCTCCCTCTCCTCCTCTTCTCTTAACTTTTTGAGTACCTGCTCTCTTGCAGGAAATAGCTTAGATATTACAGCCCCCAAGATGTGCTGCCTGAAGTCTGTCTTCTACATGCTTGGACAGCACACTGTACAAAATCATTTACTTGGTTTCCTATTTCTCTCTCCCCCGCTATAGAATAAGTCTCTTGAGGGCAAGAAATGGGACTTGGACCATGTTACATTCCTATATCCTAGTTCAATGCCTCCAATATGGTATAACAGTCTTTCGTTTACTGAGTGACTGAAGTTTTTTAACTACCCTTAAACTACCCATAAGTGATTAATATGTAATGCTAATTTTCAAACCTTTTATTAATATGTGACAGACTAATTACATGTTAGTCTCATTCTTCACTCTGACAGCTGTTGTGCTTGTCATGTCCTATGATAATGGCTGAGGAACTCAGTATTCTCTTTTCCAGATGCTGCAGAGCTAGGTGTATGACCTTGAGAAGTTATTTCACTTTTCTATTCCTGAGTTTCCTCATCTGTTAAATGAAGATGCTATAAATCCTTCCTCACAGTGTTGTTAGGAGAATTAAATATCGATGAACCCCAAATGATGTTTCGCAGTAGGCCTGCATATCCTAAAAGCACCGTCAATGTTTGCCATTGTAATCAGTGTTTGTCACACACAATTGACTGCCAATAAGCTTTGTTATGTTTTGAGGTTTTCTTTTTTCTGGTACCGCGGATCGAACTCGGGTCCTTGCACTTGCGCAGCAGGTGTGGAGGTTTTCATCTAAGCAATTATTTTATTATCTCTTCTCCCTCTTTCCCTTCAGTGGAATAGTAGAATTGAACTAAACCATTTCTCATCCTTGCAGATGGAAAATAGATTGTAAAAATGTGTTCAGAGAAGTAAGTTTGTGATAACCCAGAATTAAAGGCAGGTAGGGCAGGAGAGAGGTGTCAAGGATGACATGTGTTCAATATGAAGAATGGGGAAGGCAAAGTTTTGAAACATTTCCCAAAACAGGAGTTAAGGGAGTTTGAAACCAGGAAAGAAGATCTTACAAAATTTCAAATCAACAAAGGCTCTACGTCTTCACTTCTTCCTGCCAAATGTTTCAGCTTCCTTAGGGGAGATACTCCTCAAGATAACTTTAGCTTTTTTATATTTGTAATGCCAATTATAGGCACAGATAGAAACAGACAATGCAACAATTGGTCTCCATCCCTACCACAGAAGTAGCTGTCTAAATTGAGTCATTTAGGGTTATATTTAGCTGCGTGGCATGGAAACCAAATAGAGTGGCCTAAGCAAACATTTACAGATTTCATTGAAAAGGATGCCACAGATGAACACCTCAGGGGGAAAACAACAGTTCCAGAAACCAGCTTCTTTCTATATCGTGTTCTGTGACGTGACCTTTGTCTTTATGATCACAAGATGGCTCCTGTACTTTCAGGCATTAAGTTATCACAGCAAAAAGGAAAAATGGAGAAGGTCAAATGACACATGCCAGCTGAGTTTGCCTCCTTTCATTTAGAAGGGAAGGGCATTATTTCCTGGAAGCTCCACCCACTAGATTTCCTTTTACATTATATTGGCTAAAATTGGGTCACATGATCAACCTTGGCTACAAGTAATCCTGAGCAAATTGCGATTCAATATGGGGAACTCTTTTACTAAAGAATATAGAGAAAATAGACATGATATCAGAAACTAGCATGTTTACTACTTGCCTCCTGGTCAATAAACTAGGCTTGAGTAACACATAATGAAACATATCCTATATTTTATTTGATGATAGCTGAAATTAGATTAATTGGATGAACATAAATAGGCAGACAATAAGACAACAATCTTATGTTGCATAGAAATTAGTTAGAAAATTGAGTGATTAAACTTCCTGCTTCTACTCCTTGAATTTCCCTCCAACTCCTGCCCTCTCCCTAAAAAGAAAGTCGTGTTTAGCACATCAAAAATCTATTACTTCTGAGTCAAAAAAATGTTCCAAATGTATTTTTATGTAGTGTTAGTTAACATTTTTCAAGTTAACAGCTTTTGAAGTTTTTCTACTCGCTTTTATCAGGTCTCCTTCATAACACATTTCTATGTTAAATTTATCATATTGTTTCTCAATTTCCCTTTCCTTTCTACCATCACTATTCTGAGAGTAAGGGAAGCGAATATGTCATATTTTGAGTTATTCGTGATTTTTCTACTCATTAACACAGGTAGTTTCCTGTGTAAACCTAATTCTCTAGATTCAGGGATTATCTATTGGGCCGAAAGTGCTTCTTTATATAATTACTGACATTATACATATGATCATATATTATATTAATATCATGTAGTAATTTGATCGGGATTTAGGTCCATGATTATGAAATGAGTTTAATCCTTGTTATAAATCAGGTCCATTAACATAGAAAAAAGTTTCAGACTGTTGATAAAATGAGAAAGTTATAAATCTGTTGTTTGCGATTTGTATAGATAAGTTACAAAACTACTCAAACTATCCTATTCTGTATACAAGATAAGCTTGAGTTCCAGAGAAGATGTGGCCTGATCACTTGTCTTCAAGGACAAAGAATTGTTTGCTTTTGTCTGGGTGCTGTTTTTGTTGTTGTTTATTAATCTTTGGATACTCATTTGAATTGCTGAGTAAAACATTCTTAGTTTCATATTCTATCATCTGGAGGCAAAACATATCTACTTTGAAAACATAGTAAACTTTCAGAATCAGTTAAAAAAATAATGACACATTTGTCCTGATTTTATGTTGGCGTGATTAGTTGACACCAGCACTAAGGAAATCAAACAGTTTACTCTGTTGATAAAAGTAGAAGGAAAAAAGTGGAAGCTGCTAATAAACCACTAGCCCATTGGAAGGAATAAATTTGAACAGGACTTAGAGAAATACCCATCAGTGGAAATAAAAATCCACAATCATTTTTGAATTGGCTGAAAAAAATGTGCCAGAAGCTACAAAATGATAAGAGTCTCTTCTTGTGCATTACTAGATTTTTCCTCTAAAGTGCAACAATTTAAACCACATATCAACAATAAGTCTGTACTGCTAAGCAACTGACACTTGTTGAGGAATAGATCTTTTTTTCTTAATATATTTATTGGCATATTTTAGGTATATAATATGTTTACATTTATCATTGGGTACTTGTACCTGAACATGTTGTATCTTAGTTCTTAATTTTTCCCCATTACCTGTGCGCCCTTCACCCCCTCCACCCTTCCCTATTTACATAGATTTTCGTGGGGGATTTTTCTTTTCTCATAGGCTTTTTTTTTTTTTGGTATTAAATTCTTTTATTGGTACATTGTAGGTATACAGCACAATTACATTTCTCACTGGGAATTGTACCATTACATAATGCATCTTGGTTCTTATTTTTTCCCCATTCCTAGCCCTCCCTTCACGCCCTCCACCCTTCCCTATTT
>NW_004624942.1:77475-94385 GCF_000247695.1 Heterocephalus glaber | reverse complement strand
TTATTTCTGATTTCATTTTTCCCAGATCCTCTTTTGTTGCCAGTTCAGAGAGTCCAGGTGGTTGAGTATCAGATTGTTCCATCTCGTTTCCCCTTGGGGTTGCTGGAGGTGATCTGGAAGTCTGGTTTTGAGGCTTGTTTATGTGTTTTCTCATTTCCATGGGGGAGCAGTGATTCTGGCACCCACGTGGGTCACTTTCTTTCCCCTAGGAGCTTGGGATGGCGGTGGGGGAGCTTCCTTCTGGGTGCTGGGACCAGCTCAGCTTCTCTGCTCTAGGAGCCTGGGATGGCACTGGGGGAGCTTCCTTCCGGGTGCTGGGACCGACTGCCCTAGGATCCTGGGATGGAGGTGGGGAGCTTCCTTCCAGGTGCTGGGACTGGCTCAGCTTCTCTGCCCCAGGAGCCTGGGATGGAGGAGAGATCATTCTTTTTCACTACATTTTCCAGCCTCCCTTGCAGCTAGGCAAGAACCACATGACAGAGACCTCACCAATGGTGATATAAGCTGAAGCGGTGTTTTCCCAGTGATCCAAGGCCATTAAAAGTGTTTGTGAGTCCTCCACACTCTGTTGTCAGTGGCCAGAAGTTAAGATCTCCAAGATGACAGTTTCAAAGAACTTAGATCCCTGAGTCAGCACTGGAAGAGAGGCTCTTAGGAGACCTGTCTGACTTGTCTTGTTTATGTCAAAAAGAGTTGCAAGTATGTTCGAACTTGCTTGTGTGTGTTCTCCCATTTCCTTTCATTTAGAAGAATGAATGTTGGGTCACATGGGTGAAAATAAAATTCTCCTTTTTCCCCTTTTTTCATTATCTGTTTTGTTGTGGTTTTTTTGTACCAGCGATCGAACTTGGGTTCTTGTGCTTGTGGGGCAGGCAGCAGAACCACTGAGCTAAATCCCCGGCTCATTATCTCTGTTTTTAAAGAGTGAAAGAATAACAATTTGGCAAGTGAGGAAATAGATTCATGCACCCAATGGCATGCATTATGTGTTCATCCAGCAAATCTCTATTAAGCACCTGTTAAGTGTCAGGTACTGTTCTAGGCATTGAGCGTACATCCAAGAACAAAAGGATGAAAAGCTCTGGACTAAAGCTGCATACATTTCTGTCAATTGCCAAATTATCTTGAAACAAGTCCTTTAAAAATTTTTCTTGATCAAATATTTTGAAGAAGATTCTGTTTCTCCAACAGTTCTAACGTTTATGCTCGCATGATCTTTATCAACTCCTATTCCTCTCCTCATCATCTTCACCCCCAGAAGGAAACTTACTAAATATATATACCTCTTGATTTCCTATAAAATCAGAATTTATAGTAGTTATAGCCATTTATATTTGTTGACAAAAAAAGTCTTTGAAAGGATACATTATCACTGGTTCCCCTGCATGTTCTTTGTCATGAAAATGAGGTAGCAGAAAAACATCCATATATGAAATGTCAAAGAAAATAAAAACTCCAAAGGAACACAACAAGAAGATCTTTCCTTCATTCTGTGCACCACAAGTAAGTCTCTGGTTGTATTATAAAAGAAAAGGGTCTTTGACCTACAACACTGTTGACTAATCTCTGATTCTATTTCACAATATTTGGTAACTCCAGGGGCCCTGAACAAGCTAAAGAGGATTATTCTGGCCTCTTCAAGTGCTCTCTCTCTCTCTCTCTTTCTCTCCCTCCCTCTCTCTTGTCTCCATCCCTTCCTCCTTGCTTCTCTCCTCTAACCAGATCAAAGGAAGAAATTCTAATATTACCTGGAACCTTCAGAAGAATCCCAGAATCCACTAGTTGAATGAGACTGTAAACTCAAAATGACCAGCTAACATCATTTTCCAGATTTGGGGCACAAACTCTGGGGAGAAACAAACTTCTTAAGTGGTTCCAAACTAGAGAGGATTATTTGATCAAAGATGTTTTGATCCTTGACCCAAACCTAGCTCCTGAGAACTAGGAATATTCAAAGGTGGTTATATCTGTACTGGTAGGGTTATTTGCACAAGAGATGGGGAATAGCATGGAAGGTTTCTCTACCATCCATCAGCACAGGCTTTGTGAGAGCTGAATTATGGCAAAATCTCATGTTAAAATGACAGAACTCTGAGGGAAAAGTAAATACTAGCTGACTTTCATTTCACAACTTCTAAATGTTCTCTAGGAAATGACATGAAGAAACTGGTTATGTGACTTCCTTGTGGGTATTTGAAAGAAAGAAAAGGGAAGATGTTTCCTATTGTAACACACTGATTTGCATGTTACTATCAAACCTGGCAGGTCACATTGTAATGTTCCCATTAATGTTTTTGATCATAAGAGGTAACATCCTGTCGTGAAGCTTGAGTATGTGCTCTTTCAGTATGGAAAGACTGACATTATCTGGAAGGTGAATTCATTCTTCTGAAATTAGCTTCCCACTAAGATTAGAGTTCATAGATTAGCTCTTTATGTTGAATGCTAAACTGAGAGACACCTTGCCATATATTTATTCTTCACTGAAAATCAAGAGAGCAGAAGAAAGCATTAGCACAATCAAAAGATTATCCTAAGTTGTTGTATAAATGATGTTTTTCAGTGAAATTATTTTTGTAGGTTGATATTAAATCAATAGGCAGTTGACTTCAGGCATGCACTGTCTGTGTATGTGCATGTGTATGTGGACTGGGAGCAGAAGTAGATATTGGAAATAATCCTCTCCCAAAGCATGCAGAAGAGCAAAAGGTAAATATTGAGTATAATATGCTATAATATTAACAATAGAAACCACCATTTATTTAATGTCTGCTGTACACATTATTTATGCTAGCTCATTTAGCCCTGAACATTCCCTCACTTTTTAGAGTACTAAAGGAGCTCAGAAAGGTTTTTTAAAAAAAAACAAACAAAAAAAACCCTTTAGATTCTGGAGTACACAGTAACAGAAAGGACTGATATTTGAATCTGGGTCTTTCTGACACCATAACCAATGCTCTTTCAAATATGCTACAATCCTTCTATTTCAGGCTCATCTGGATCACACAAAATTGGGTAATTGGTGATGGTTGCCTGAGAACCCTAGACTTTCAATCAGACAAGGGTTAAAGACAACGTCATCATGTGAGCCTGAATGAGGACAAACTTTCGTGCTAGTAGAGGAGTAATTGGATATTACAAGGTGTTCAGAGTACAGCCCATGAGATAAAACTAAACAAAATTTGAGGCATTGTGTAGCACCTAACTCACCAAAAGCTGACTAAGTCAACCTTTGAACTTCTGAACCTCAACTCAGGATTCTGCCCTGTCCCCCATGGAAGAAATCCTCTGGCAGCTGCTGCCCTGAGCCCAAAAGCCTTCCCAGGGAGTGCATAGGTACAACCAACTTCTCTTCAAATCTGAATGTCACCATTGAAATGGAACCTAAACCTGCTCAACAGGCTCTGACCCCACAGGAATCTCACTGATGAAGCCACACAGCAGATTCCATTTTTCAAACCCTGTTCCAAATGCCTCATCTTCATCTTCCATTTTATGTTGATTGCCAAAGGGAGCCCAAAACCTCACTAGGTAGATAATCTCACCTCCTGCCTCAAAGAGGCCAGATTGAGCCCCTGTGCCATAAAGTGAGCATTTCAACAACACACCTAGAAATTAACAAATCAATTGATTACCTTCATCTCCCTACTGGATTCAGAACAAATTTAGAAACATACATGAGACTCAAATGAATGATCAAAAGATTAGTTTCCTTGCTAGCAGTGTTAATTGCAGAACATTTAGAACAGAATATTTAGACTTGATACCAAAGGGATCTCCTAATATGCATCCTTCACCAAGTTGGCTGAATTTCCAACCTGTCAGTTATGTTTCCAGCTATAAACTTCCTGCCCCAATAGGCAGAAACTTTTCACATTTGCCAGATGGAGATGAGAACTGTCACTCCTGAGCAATGCAGTTGCAAAGGAAGAGAGTGAAAGAGACAGGCCGCATACAAAGAATGGCCTTTTCTCCCCCCACCCTACCTGCCCTCAAGCTCCATTCACAAGAGGATCATGGATGATTATGTCACATTCTTGTTCCTTTAACAATTGGGTGAATTGGTCTTCTTCCTACGAAGCACAGTAAATAGTAGAGAAAGAGACCAAGGTTTAGTGCCTTGTTACTCAAAGCACATGCTGGAACCAGCATGGTTTCCTAGAAGCTTTTTAGAATTAAACACTCTCAGGCCTATCCTTTACTGAATAACAATCTGCATTTTAACGGAGTCCCCAGGTGATTTGGATGCACATGAAAGCTTGAGAAGCAGAGCTTTGCAGAAAGTCCTGTGCCAGAAACCCCAGGGCACAGCAGATTTTCTCCCAACAGACTTGGGGTGAGAGAACCAGTTGACTAAATGCCATCTGCATATCTCATCTGCATAGTTCATGAGGAAGTAAGCAGCACAGGATCTTAACAAACAATAGTTTCAAAGAAAGGAAGAAAACCAAATATGATTCTCTTTTGCATTTGATATTCTCTGCATTTCAAGAGCAGAGAACCACCTTCATGGCTATAAGTGACAAATCCCATTTGCGTCCAACACATGCAGAGTTCTTGTGACAACTCAGGGTCTCACTGAATCCTTACCACATGGTCTTTAATTTACAGGGAGTTTAGAGTTGGAAAGAGCTTGATAGCAAATTTAATGCTTTTAGGCAGATTTTGTCACATGCAATTGGCCCTTAACTCAGGGATTAGAGCAACCCATACCCTGTGTAGTAAAAAACCCAAACAAATGTATATAACTTTCTCTCTGAAAACTTAACTACTAATAGCTTGCTCTTGACAGGAAGTCTTACTATAACATTAATAGTCTATTCATACAATCTTGTATGTTCTATATATTGCATATGGTGAAAAATATGTGAGAACCTCAAGAGACCACAAGAACTCTTCATTTGATGAAGGCAAAACTTTGCATAAATCAAGATGATTCCAAATAGCATCTTCTTCTGAGAAGTCCTCAAATGAAGGTCAAGCCTCTTGGTGGAGAAATTGAGGACCAGGGAGAACATTGAAATCTATGGTTTTTATTTTGGGAAACTTCCGGGGTGTGTGTGTGTGTGTATATGTATATATATATAATAAGAATTATGTATATAATATATATATTCACACTGCAAATTCACTGAATTTTGCTCTAGTCACATTTCTGCTCATACCTCCTTTACGGCTTGTCAAATGGCATTATAATGAGCTATTTTCTCTTCCACTGAATTACAGATTTTTTGCAAGATTTTTTGTAAGATCAGTGACTGATCAGTGATAATCAGTGCAGGCTTTTGCGAGTATGGATGACAAAACTGTAGTTAATTCATGATTATGTTTCTTGGGCTGTTTCTGGTTTAGCATATAGTAGATGTTCAGCGAATGCTTCACTGAATAATTGAATAGGTGACTGAATGTAAGATGCCTTGTGAAAGACTTGAAAATATCTTGCAGCACACCACGCTTTTTTATCCTACCCACCTCCAACCCATAATTTATTCTATGGGTGGCTTGGGTAAGGCTGGAAGCATCCCACATTGTATCTAGATTTGGTTTTCTTATAACCAAATTGATTATGAATATGACTGAAGCAAATGGTGAGCACTATTGACACTAAATACCCACTACTGAACACCAAAAGGTAAGTTAGGGGGAGGGAAAGTTTGCAATAAAAGTTAAAGTTTCAGTCAAGTTTATGGACTTCTTAAAACTCAAGAAAATTACAACTTTCCAAAAGCTTTCCTTTGCAAAATGTACTGACAGTTGAGTATGCAGCAATAAAATTGATGATCAAGATAACGGGAGAATAAAACTTACATGTAGTGTTATTACATTAGAACCTTCTGAATGAGTAATGTACTCACAGAGATAAGCTTTATTGCAGAAAAGTCATTTAAAAGTTTATCGTCTGTGTGGTACATGTAGTACTGAATGCTGAGGCTACTGGAAAATGAGATGGAAAAGACATTTGAAACACAATCTGCTTCACATTCCTTGATTGTTTTGTTTAACTCAGATTCTTTGTATATGGATAAGATAATGCCTGGGGACTTTTCATCTCTATCTTGAGATATAGGTATTTCCTTCTTATGGTATAAATCAGCATTATTTTATAACACTGGAAATGATTTTGAATAAGTTTATTTTATTAATCCCTTTGTAGACTGATACCAGCTCTAAATCATCACAGACTACATAGAGGAACTAAAGAAAAATAATTAAAGCTCAAATATAGCAGGTGGATAATCTCTCAAATGTTCATTCAAGTCAGGCATTTATAGTGTTGTCAATGAAAAGCAAGTCTTAAGACATTTCTGTAATTCTGAATTCTCTCTAAAAAATGGGTATGGAATTTGGCCTATCTCCCAAAACAGGAGAACAAAATGTCTATTTTGCTATGTTTTAGAGAGGAACTTCTTTGAGTAGAAAGCCATGACTAGTTGCCTCCAGAGCAGAGGATTGAGAATATGGCTGGTCCTCCTAGGCCCAAGAGCAGAACCTGTCACAGCCTAACTTCCCTTGCTCCATGGCTGCATGGTTTTAGACCATCAGGTCCACCACAGGCATTTGTTCATCTTCTGGTCACACTATTGTCTGGACAGAGCTAATAAGAAGAGTTACAGAACAGGACCCTGAATCTAATTAATTATATTAGGCCTCATATTACATAATAAGAAGACAAGAAGCTAGAAGTGGTGGAAAGAACATTATCTTGAAGTTAAAATATGAGGGTTCTGGCCCTAGCTCTGCTACCTTAAAATATGGGGCCAGTCACTTAGATATGCTGAGACTCAGTTTCTCCATCTGCCCTATTTTATAGATTATCATGAACATTAAATGAGATAACCTATAGACAATTGTCCTACAAAATATAAAAAGACTGCATAAGTATAAGATATCTTTCTCTCAATTATAATGAATTTTGTGTTTATGTTGAAAAACTTTACAAGAGTTTTTACCAAATGAAAAAGATTCTAAGTTTCCTCTTTTTGTCATTCCTACTTAAACAAGATTCTTTGGTAATTTGGTTAGGAAGGTTTCAAAGCAGAAATAAAATGTTTTTACTTCTCTTATGTTTTTATAATCATCACTTGAAAAATGTTTCCCTGAGTACTTACCAAACCTCATAGAATTGGACAAGAAGCCAGAAGACCTGGGTTCAATTTGTCATTAACTATATGGCTTTGTCACCCATCAGAGCCTAATTCCCAAACAAGAATACTACTGCTGCCCAATTTTCTTGCCTCAAAAAATTATAGTTGAAAAACAATGAGAAAATGTACATTAAACAACTTAGTAAGCTATAATAAAACTCTGCCTAAGTACACATTATTCCTTTAACATTACTACTAATAACAGTTTGATTATATCTTAAGTGGACTTGACTGGTAAGAATAGCTTTTCATTTGTGTGGGTTTTTTTCAAACACTCAGTTAAATGAAACCAATGTGTTAGTGTTTCCATCCAAAGACCAGCAAGAAATCACAATGCACTTGATCTTAGCCAAAAGGCCGAGAAGTGATAAGAAATCACAATAAAATATGCAACATCTTTAGTGAAGTGTCTATTCAAATGTAATGGGAATGTCTTATCTCAAAGTATTAGAAGATGGACCATTAGCTGCTTGATTATTATTGCTAAAAACAATTTTCTCTATAAAATTACTCAAAGTAGAAGTGCACATCATAAGCAATCAGTTTCAAACTTAAAAACAATTTTGTGTAGGTCACTTAGTTTATTTTACACAATCTAAAATGAAATAGGAAAGTACCAACACCTCAGAAAATCTAAACAGATGATCTGATTAATTCCCACTGTATTTCACCTCTTAAAGTTCATGGCATTCCTATAGTGTCCTGAGTAACGGATTCCAATTTCCACTCAAAAGACTTTGTGGGTTTCTGATTATCCCGGAAGCCTGTATTGATCCAATAAATCAGATAACTGGGGAGTAAATGTCAAATTTTCTTCTTGTGGTGCTGATATAACTTCAGAGGTGGATTACTGAATATATACCTTCCAGAACAAAGAAAGATTCACCAGGAAAAAAGACCACACAAGGAAAATGATTTTCTTCTAAATAATCTAGGCCTCTCACACTTTCATTTTAAGAAAACGTATTTAGTAGATCAAATTATACATTCTTCTTCTCTCCCGTGAGTACTTCTGAAATTGTTTACTGCTAAAGTGCCTTGCAGTAATATGCTGTCAGGTTCTGTGCAAACATATACTATTACCAAAAGAAGCTCTGTGTCATGTGATAATGACCACCCCTCTATGGAATGATTTTACTGGATTTTTTATAGTGGAAAAAGCCACAAGCATTACTTATAGACTATACATAGTGTCATTCACACTGGAAAGAAACAGAAACAAATGTAAAGATGCAGTATTAAATGATACAGTATAAAATTCACTGCAGTATAGACTATGCCACTGTAACAATTCATAGCCACCTCCTGTTGATGTTGTGGTAAACTCTTAAGCATCAATCGAAAATGTTCTGTGATTTAAAATGGCAATGTGTGATACTCATAATCTTCAAGTGAGCTATTTATCTCTCTAGCCAATTTTGTATCGCAGTAAAAAATGGCATGGGCTCATCAAAAGCAGACAGTTGTTCTCATTTAGTTTAAGACAATTGAAACTATAGTTTAAATTTTTCATTTTTTGCTAAAATCCTGTGCTATCTATGATTACTTCAACTGGCTTTTCATTATGACTATGCAGATGGAAATGTGGATGACCTTTGGCCCCACTAGTTCTGTTGGGAGAAATTCTTTTGTACTGTCTTGGCACTTCAGGGGCAGGACTTCTGCAAAACACTGCTTCTCAAAATGAAAACTGTAGGCTCTTCCTGGGCCTCAATTTCTCCACCTACCACCATGTCACTGGTACTGTCGTTTGAGGACTTCTCAGAGGATGCTACAGGAAATTCTCTTCACTTATGCACAGCTTAATATTTTTGCAACATTGCAACAACAGAAGTGTTTATTGGCTTTATACATTGACCTAAAAAAAGTCAAAGATGAAAGTCATGTGCTAATTTTGTTATTTTTTCTATTTTCTCAGTCTTAAAAAATAAGGAAAGTCTAATCTAAAGTATTATCCACATATATTTTATAATAATGAGGCTAAAGATGATAGAAATGACTCTGTGCGTGAGTAAAATTTTCTTATAAAAACAGGAAGATGCATAGTAATGTCTAATTCAGTGCCATGAAGAAAATATCTTCATCTGGGTAGTGAGTTGTGTTTATCCAAAGTTTAGGGAAAAGTTAGCCCTCACCAATACTAGGTTCTTTTAATCATCACCATCCTCTCCCTCCTCCTCTCTTCCTCCTTCTCATCATCATCACTATCATTTATCAAATTCTGACTGATTCTAAGCGCTTGCTGGATACGATATACCTAATGCTCACAACATCCCTTCCTCGTAACTGATGCTTAGATTAATCGCCTATGAACCCAAGTGGAGGGACAGAGCTAGAATGGGAATAGTGTCCAAAGTCAGCCCGGGCTGTTACCACAAGTTTCTAAGTGGAATTGAATCTGTACTCCAACTTAGCCTGGTTCTAAGAGAGCCCAGCTGCTGCTGCTGCTGCTGCGGGTTTGTTTGGGTTTTTTGTTTGTTTGGGGGTTTTTTTGTTTTTATTTTTATTAGTATATGTTTGCAGTACATCATCATTACATCCTTCATGGGAAGTTGGTTGGTACCTGTGCATAATACATCTCAATTCTTTCTTCCTCCCCTTTTCCTCCCCCTTCCCTCCATCTCCTGGGCCCCTTCCGCCTTGCGAAAGATCTGTATTACGCATTTTCATGAGACCATTGGGCCAGGAGGTCTCCACATCCTAGCACATGAACTCATGAACTTGGCCTCCTGACTTGCTTCTGCATCAGCAGGAGCAGTGTGAGAGAATTCTAGAACATGTCCTCAGAGCAGGTCATCTTTAATCCTTCAATGACCTCTCTGTGTCTCTCAGATTTGAGATCTGATCTTGCATGAGCATTCATTTTCCTTCTCACTGGTTCTTTCTTTCTCTTGCTCACTTTTTAAAAGAAAAGTGAATTTTGCTGATAAGATGCTGTAATTTAATAGAATCTAAGAGGTAATTGCATATGGTCAGAAGGTGCCAGGAGCAGTTTCTACTGGCTCCTGTCCTACCAATCCTATAACAAATATTGCCACTTGCTATCAAGAAGCAGCTCAATAACGAATTCCATGATTGAAATTAAATTGCTTTAGCTTCACTACAATTACTTCTTTTGTTGGGTAAAGAGTATTCAAGTCATGCAGCTTACTGGCTTTTCACCAGTCTCTTCATCCCTCAGGTGCTTTGTAGAATGTGTGCTAGATATGAGGTGGGAGTCAGAGAATAATGTACTGTTTTTTTAAACCAGATATTAGTACTAAAACTATCAGCAATTTTTTAATGAAAAAAGTCTGAAAAAGTCCCCTTTAAAGCTTATTGCCAAAAGGAGAGAAAGAAAGAAATTTTTAAGATTCCTGGTCATGTCACGTATCTATTTCCAGACATGTTGACTAACTTTAAGATTGAAAATCCCATGCTACATACTCTCTGTGGCCAAGGTGATCTATGTTAATAACTTCCTATAGTCCCAAAAGATGCCAACTAGATTTATCGGCAGTGAAAAACAACTTCTATAATTGGTACCTTAGCACCTTTTCCAAGAGGAAAATATTTAAACTTTATAAATAAGTGGGACTTACATAGGTACTTCAGCTCTTGCTTCTTCCCCTTTCTGCTGTTGCTGATTGATATGGTGGTGTAACTCTACACAGACTGCTTCTATTTTCTTTAAAAAATATGTTCCCAGGGAGGTGATGGGAGTATTCTAACACTCGCGTACTTTAAAGTACTTTTATAATTCTATTTTATGGACTATTAAAGACAATGAATTGTGAACTTCAATGACTTTACTGATACAAGCCAAAACTGGAACATCAGGTATGGTTCCCAGTCAGTGACAAGGAAATAAAATCAGTAGTGGCTTCAGAAATATTTAGCATCACAGGGGCATCCATATTTTAAAGAATTCTGGTAATAAATTCCATTATCTTAAGCTCCAAATCAAGAGAAATTATTACTTTTTCTGGAATTACCAGAAAGATCAGAAAGTAAAATAGTAGGATATGTATCAAGTAAAAAGCACTGGTTGTAGAAATAAATAGAGCTTAACTCAAAAAGTGGTAACAATACTAATAAATATATAAAACTGAAATAAAATGGCTGATATTGTATATAACTAGATATTTCATCAAAGAATGCAACAGATTAGGGAATTTTTGCTAGCATCTTTTTTCCTGAAATTCATTCACACATACATTTGTTATGTGTCTACAGTGTGTTAGATTAGATGTTAGGGATAGATAGTGGAAAAACATAGCACACATACTAGTAATATTTTACAATTATTTTGGGTGTATCATATGTGGAGAGGATGATCAGAATTTGTTTAAAAACTAGACAACCAAAAATATTCATAATATGTAACATTTATGGGATAGTCTTATATAAAAGATCAAATAAGTTTCCAAAGTATTTCTGTTGGCCCAATTTTTTTAAAATACCTAAAATATGGAACAACCTAATGCAAGTGAATTCTAGTTACGGGCTCATCTTTCCATTTTTCACCCAGATTTGTACATCTGCAAGCAAGCTTCTGATTGGTTGAGCGAGGTAATGATCTCTCACACCAGCCTTAGTGGGATAGGAAGGAGGATCTGCCTCTCGCCCTTTTTAAGAGAAGCAGCTTGTGCCTTCACCAAGATTAACCTGAAGTGAAGTTTCTCACAAACAGAGAAAATGTTTCATGGCTAGACAGCCAAAAATATGGCAAAAGTCCATCTCATTCTCCCACCTTCAGCTGCCAGACATCCTTCCACACTTTCATTCCCAAGTCATTTCTTCAAAAATAAATAAATAAATTACACATGTCTCTGCCTAATATAATTCAACTCCTCTCCTGTACAAAAATGCACTCTCCTGCTTCTCAAACTGAGAAAACCCTATGTTGTAATAGTCCCTTCATTCATCTCCAAGCCTAGAATTTCTCCATATTTCAGTTCAACCACCACTTGTAATCACCCCCACTTTGGTCTTTAAGATTTATAGATGAAATTGTAAATTTAACTTCTCCCCCCAAAAAATAATGATAGAAGGAAGAAGACAGTGAATGGATGATAACAAAACCTACATCAATGAAGCGGACGGGGAAGAAGCTCCCTGGAAGACATGCATGGGCCATGGCTCTATTTCTTGCTGGCGCCTGTGTTGTCAGTTGTTCCATGTGCCTTTCTCTCCAGCCAGTTGCTCTCCCCAGTTGGGAAACTTCACCCAAATTTCCATTCTTGATGAATCAGAGACCTCTTATTGTTCTATCTACATAGAGTTGCTGAAATGTTTCTCTAACTTTTATCTGGACGCAGTAGTTTCAAGGGGCTTTCAAGACATCCTTGGGACTCCATCCCCTCATCTCTTCCATTTTCCTCCTTGCTCTACCTTGCAATGAGAACTACATTGTGAACTGAAAATGAAAGTCCTTCAGCCCAAGACATCTCCCTTTTCACCAATTTACCTAGCATTGCAATGAACCCAGGAGAGGCTCAATTTTCAACCCAGGGGAAATACTACTGTGTTTCTTGGTGGATAAACATCTCCCTTAGCATCTAAAATCTCGAAATCAGCTGAGCTCAGAGTTTCAGAAATTAGCTAGAAGACCTTTGCCAGCTAATTAAAAGCCGCATGTAAGAAATCACCTCAGTTTATATCCTTTGTATACACACCTGTTTTCTGGCCATCTATTTGTTGGTTCATAATATATGCTCCATCCAGCAAGAAAAACATTAACTCTGAAGGATAATATCATCCAGCTGCTGTTTTAACAAAATTTTACGTAGGCTTGTCCATTGTTCTATAAAGTCAGATCCTTGGAGATATGACTGCATAAGATCACTAAAACTTATGGACACCCATGTATCTTTTTCTACAAAGTGTGTCCTTAGGTCAAAAACCAATATTGTACGAAACACAAGAATATATATGAAGCATTTTATAAATCTATGCCAGAAACCTGAAATGTAAATCAATTCAGAATAATCACTGATTATCATAAGGATATACTGATAGCTCTTCCATGATGAAAGTTGGCCAAGGTTGGCTTTTCACCAGGGTGAATTCTCACCCAGAGGCTGGCTGGTTTCTCTGAGGTGTGATGTCAAATGAGAAGGGATCAAAAGGACACTCACTTGTTTGCTGCTGTTGGAGCTGCCAAGTTCAGACACTCAGAACAGCTGGTTGGGTCAGAGCAGCACGCACTACGTATCTTCTAGCAACAAAGAACTAACTGGTGTGGTGATTTGTAGTTGTAAATTTTCTTCATTTTAAGAGGAATACCCTAGGATGTCTTCTAGACAACTGGGATACTGATAGCATCAGTCTCTTGTATTTTTTTCTGAGATTTGTCTCCCACCCTGTCAAATATATCCTATATTAAATATATCCTTTATATACATCTTGATTCCACTTCCTGCTTTTCAAGCCTATCATAAGAAGCCACCAATGGAGCAAATCAAAATGATATCCTAGGAGACTGTGAGGCCATCAACATCTCCCAAACCAAAAGGTGTCACAAAATATTCAAACTGATCTTACTTGGAAACAAGATAATAAAGGCATATTTCTTACCAGGCTAGTTACAAGCAAATGAATTCAAATGACTTGTATTTATCAGAATAAAAAAAGAGATATAGTCACTCTACCAGTAACTACATAGAGGATGTGTTTTAGAACATTATTTTTCTATAGTAAGATGATTACTACAGGAGTAGTATTTAGTTTCCACTTAACTGTGTTCCTTATAATCTATTATTATTCTTTTTTTTTTTTTTTGGTACCCAGGATAGAACTCAGGACATTGCGTTTGCAAGGCAGGCAGCAAAACCACTGAGCTAAATCTCTGGCCCATCTATTATTATTCTTTAAGATTCATTCATCTTCTAGAAGTTCCAAATTGGAGAATTAAATGAGCAAACAATGCCATTCCAGTATTTTTTTTATTTGCTTAGCATAATACCTGCATTTGAGGGTCATATTATTGCTTCTGATTTATTACATTGGTAAAATGGAGAAGTCTGTAATGTCCTTGTGACATTCCCTTCCAGAAAAGGCCATATCCACAACTAAAGTTGGCATTCTGCCAATCACTGAAGCTAGCCATTGGACCCAAATCAGAGGTAGGATAATAGATGTGACTAAGGCTTTTAAGACAATACAAGTGTAAGAGAAACCCAGTATGGGGTCAAATCAAAGAAGGTATGAGGGGTGAAAAATATTAAAGGAACCATAAAGCTTAAAACATTTCATGAGAATAGATTAAAAGTTGGAAATTTCAATAGGTCAGCCAGCAAGAGACATCTCAAACAAACCCAGTAAAGACCTTGAGGTCAACACAAAGACTGATACGTAAAACTGCCATGAAGACAGATTTCCCAGCCTAAACACTATTTTCAGGAAAAGAGTGGACAGCCCAGGGAGGAAGTTTAAACTCTGAATTCGATTGAATATTTAGCTAAAATAGAATATAGTCATTTGAAAGAGAATTTTTAAGACTAAAATAGTCTTTAATTGGCTAATTCAAGTGCCTTCTCTCCTTTACTGTTGAAGAGAGATTTAGACCAAATTTAAATTGGTTCTAAAAAATAAAGAATATTTCTCTTTTATTTTTACACATTAGTGTATCATGTAAGCATTGGCAGCACTATCTATTGCATATTATTCTCATTGGTAAATTACAGCTCTAAACATACCATTCCTCTTTCTTGCTGAACAATTACCAAGAAATAACCTTTGCTTGGAAGATAATGGTGTTCTTGTTCTGTTTCTAACAGATGATTCCAGACTTTTCTCCACAGTTCTCTCTCTATAGGCTTTCTTGTTTTTATGTAAACCAGAAGCTCTCAGGTTCAGGGATTTAGCTCAGTGGCACTGCGCCTGCCTCGCAAGTGCAAGGTCCTGTGTTAGATTACCCCAGTACTGAAGGAAAAAAAAATCAAAAATCCAGAAACTCTCAACATGGTTGGATATGAATTGGAAAGAGAAACAGAACTTGGTGAGTCTGGAGCTAAGGGACAGCTAAAACTGCCATATTAGTCCCATTGCAACAAAGTAAATCTGCCACCCATATCACAATGTGCAAGACAGTTTGGCAACCTAGGCAGGATGCACCAACACCACCACTAAAAGGGATCTATGCCTGGAAGATGGGTTGCAGGGCCTCTTGGCACAAGCATATTTGGAAATTAAGTGAGAAAAAACACAGGCATCTCAGGTGTCTGTCCCATTTGTTACAGAGCCTAGACCATAACTAAGTATGTGGAGAACATGGTCCCACCTTCAGAAAAATAAGCTAGACCTTAAAAAGGCTCAGGAGTCCCAAGTGAAACTCAGATTAACAACTGGTATCACCACTCCCAGAGCAGGAGAGGCTTCTGGGCCTCCATAACACCACTCTCTGGATAGAGGAGGGCATTTCCAGGCCACTGTAATACCGCTGCCAGCACAGAGGAGGCTTCAGGGCTGCCATAGCACCACTCACAGCACAGAAGAGGTGAGCCACACAGGTGCCAACAGCATCCACCCCCTACCCCCCCCGCATTGAAATGAGAAGACACATAAACAAGTCTCAAAACCAGACTTTCAGATCACCTACAGCAACCCCAAAGGGAAATGAGATGTAACACTCTGAAACTCAACCACCTGGACTCCCTGAACTGGCAATAAAAGACCATCTGGAAAAAATGAAAACAGAAATAATTTCTCACATAACAGCAGAGATTATGCCCACAGTGCAAGACATATTGATAAATCTAGAGAGGAGCTGAGGAACGTGATGGAATCCTGACATAGGAAACAAATGGAATCCATAAAACAGATGCAAACACATTTCCAAGAGATTAAAAACTCCATTGAATGTCTATGCAGCAGAATGAGCCAATGTGAGGATAGAATTTCAGAAATAGAAGATAAGATTTCTATTAGTGATTAGGAAAAGAAAAATTGCTTTAAAATGGTAAGGGACCAACAGAAATCAATCCAGCAGCTGCTAGACATTGCAAAGAACAATAACATAAGACTGAATGGAATCAATGAAGAAACAGGAGAGAGTACAGAAGACATAAAAAAACAGATAACAGAAGTGATGGCAGAAAATGTACCAAGCAGAGGAAAAGGACTTGACATACAGATAAGTGAGGCATATAAGACTCCAACTAGCCTTGATCAAAAAAAAAAAATCTACACATAGGCATATAATTGTTAAGATTCCAGAAACCCAACAGAAGAACAAAGATCTATAAGCAGTGAGAGAAAAGAAACAAATCACATACAAAGGAAAGCCCATCAGAATCACAGCAGACTTCTCCAGACAACCACTCAAGGCAAGAAGAGCTTTGATGATGTATTCCAAGCCCTAAAGGAAAACAGCCTCCAACCCAGATGGATGTATCCAACAAAATTATCTTTCAAAATTGAAGGTGAAATAAGATACTTTCATGACAAAGAACACCTTAGGAACTGCATGAATACCAAACCAGCACTCCAAAAAATTTTAGACAAAATCCTAGGAAAAGGCAATGAGGATCACAACCCCAGGAAACCCAGCAGAATGAATCCACCGGGCATGACCAGAAATTAAAAGCAAAGGAGGAGAATGCAACAACAAAAAAAGTTATGACAATGATAATTCAATGTATATCAATTATAACCATCAATGTTAATGGTCTCAACTCACCAATCAAAAGAAGTAGATTGGCAGAATGGGTCAAGAAGCAAAATCCAACAATATGCTGCATACAAGAAACACACTTAATTCAAAAAGAAACTCATAGACTGAAA
>NW_004624942.1:63166-73736 GCF_000247695.1 Heterocephalus glaber | reverse complement strand
AGAACCAAGAGAGATTATGTAAAGGTGCAAATTTCCAATGATGAATGTCATTATATTGTATACCTAAAATGTACCAATAAAATAAAATTTAAAATAAAAACAGGTAACTGCACACACCAAAAAAAGTGACCTCAGCCATTGACTTCAGGTAACAAGAGTTTTGCAGACCATACATGGAGACAAAGGGTACCAAGGCCAATAAAAGCTAGGAAAAGCAAGTACTGGACCTATGCATAAGTCACTGTGCACAGTAGATTCTCCCTTTCTTATGTGTTATTCTATTTCATCTTTTCTTACCTTTTATTATTTTCTTTATGAGCGCCCTGTCCCCTTACTCTCTGGAATAGATAAGATTCTTATGCATTTTTCAGCATTAGTTATCTTAGCATCACCAAAATGGTCTAACAGTAAAACTTGTCCACAGTGGCACTCAACTATTGAACTGCATTTTTTTCTGCTGTGCAAACAAAATGTCAAAGATTTACCTGCTACAGTCATGTACAACCACTCTGATATAAAGCACTGTTGTAGCGTTTGCCCAGTTTTACTTGAATGTAACAGCTTGAACCTGCATGGAAAACGTTTTACACATGGAGGGGTGTTGCAATTGCTAAAGCTGCTGCATTCTTTCAGAGAATAGCAAAGATTCTTTGAAGCATTCAAAAGCATATAGTCATTGTGTAGGTTAGGCTGCCAAAATCACAAAAGACCTTTTGATAAGAGTGCTTAGTGACAAATGTTTCCATGGGTGCTGGAGAACAATGGGCACAGATTCACACTCCTGCATGTATACTTGACTCATCTCTTTTGTGTCTCTTCCCTTGAACAAAGAATGAAAGTAGGTGCAAAGTGAGCATATACTGAGTCATATCAGGACTTTTACTAATTTCCAAAGAAACATTTTAATGTGCTGAGCTCTGTACAGAGAATTTTTGTGGGAGTTACATGGGTTTAGAAAGAGCCTACGGATGTATTCAGCCCTAGTTTGAATCAAAGAATCCAACAGAACGAGTATTATACTTTTTTTAGTCAAAGAGAATTAAGTTATAGCTAGGTGGATTTCTGAGTACTTTTCAAATTAAATTGCCTATTTAAAAATGAGTTGAATAAATGCCAAAGTAAAATCTCATTTCACCAAAAAACATTTTAATGACAAGTAAAGCAAAGCAACCTTTCTGAGTGTCTGCTTATTTAAGCCACTCACTGTGGCCTTCAGGACTATAGTGTCTGAGTATTGACTCATACACCAGCTTCGCCTCCATCCTTTTGTTTCTGGTACACAGGGCATCTTCCCATTTCTTGACTTTGCTAAGATTTTATACATTAGGTCTTTACATATGATGTTTTCTTCACCCTAGAACATTCTTCATCTGAGTAACTCTCACACTCCTTACACAACTGGCCCCTTCTAATCCTTAAGGTCTAAGGTTAAATGTGACTTCCTGAGACAGGTTTCTAAAATTTGAGCTCAAGATAATCCCAACACCAGTAGGCTTTTTTTTCCTAGAAATTGGCAAACTTCTTGACAAATATTTACAGAGATCCAAAGAGGCAGGAATACCCAAGATAATCTTGAAGAAGATGTAGAAAGCATTAATGATAAAAGGAAAAGTTAGATTGAAATACAATAAAAGAAGAGTTCTTCATACAATAACACCATTAAGGTTGTGAAAAAGCAAGTAACAAATAGGCACATGTATGTGTGCATATGTGTGGTCTTGTGTACAAAATCTATGAAGAGTTGCTACAAATCCATAAGAAAAAGAAATGGAACACAGTAGAAAAATGAGCAAAACATTTGAACAAGTACTCTACAGAATAAAATAAACAGACTATGAATACATGAAAAAACAACTACACTAATTGTGTAAATAAAAATTAAAGGCACAATGAAAACATGCATAACTTCTAAAATAATTAAAATGTACAGGTCTGATAATATCAAATGTTAATAAATATGTGAAAGAAAATTTAAATTCTCTTAGTTGCTGGTAGGAGAATAAACCATCATAAGCACTTGGAAATCACTGGGTCCATCTATTGAAGCTGACTGTGCACACACACTTAAACCAGGAATTTCTCCCCTAGGTATACAAACAAGAGAAATGTATACATGCACTTGCCAAACAACATATACAAATACACACAGAACACTTTCAATAGAAGCCACAAATGAGAAACAACCCAAATATCCATCAACAACAGAATGGGAATGGTTAAATAACATGTTTTATATTTATACAACGGAATACTATAGAGTAATGAAAATATTTTGAACTCAACAATGTGGACAAATTTCAGAAACATGATGTTCAGTGAAATAAACCAAACATAGAAGAGGACATGCTATTATGAGTGTATTTACATAAATTAAGAAATAGGCAAAACTAATCTATGGTGATGGAAGTCAGGGGAGAGATGCCTTAGGAGAATAGGGGCGTGAGTGCTGATTACATTCTGTTTCCTTCCCTGAGAAGAGTAATGTAAGGATGCTTACATTGTGACATTCACTTATTTTATTCAATGATTTACTTGTATACTTTCCTACAGACCTGTTATACTTCAATAAGAGATTTATTTAAAAACATACATATCATATATAGATAATGGATTTGATTGTTTAGTCACAAATATAAGTATATTCAATAAGTAGAACTTTTATATAACTGAATTTCTATTTTGAGTTCCAGTCTATCCTTCAAATTTAAGAATGCCCTATTCCCTTGCTTCTGGAGGTGCATTTAATTTTGTTTAATCATGGAGAAGTAAGGGCATGTTAGCACCTGACTTTGTCCATAGTCTCTCCACACTGGCGTCAGCTGAGATGCTATCAAGCTGTTTTCTTCTTCAGCACACACAGTTTACTATGAGTCCCCCATAGCTCTACCCAGGAACTCTAGTGCCCACTACAACTCCTATTGATGCCCCAGAGGAAGAAAACTCAAGGTTCTGCTGCAAATTATCCATAAGCATCCAAGCTTTTGTGGCTCTCCCACCAGGATGACCTTATTTTAAATTGTCTGATAGTCCCTCAAAGATGTGACTTATTCCATGAGTCCTTTCTATTTCCCCTGGTATTTCAAGGTACTTTTGAAACTCAAAACAATAGAACTTGAACTTAGAAATAGAATTTGGGGTAAGTGAAGGAAAAGGTAAGATCACCTATAAGTCCAATGTTATCACTCCATTGTTTAAATCTTTTAATTGGTTTTCTTTACATTTAGCATAAAATGTATGTATGTCTAAAGAAAATAAATCTAAGGGATTAAAAATGGCCACAAGTACTCTCAGCTCCCTCTACCAGGAAATATCTTATTTCCCCACATGGTGGATCTGGACTGGCCTTGTGACACTGATCAACAGCATAAAGTGCAAGTGATATTATGCAACTTCCAAGGAAGGCCTCAAGAAGCTTTTCAACCTGCTGTTGTCCCCTGGATGCCCTGAAGTGGCCACATCAAGAAACTCAGACTAGGTCAGAAGGGATAAGAGGCTCTGTGGAGACAGGTTACATGGGCCTGGCACATAGTACCAGCTGCCAGATATATGAGAGAGGCTATCTCAGACCACTAGTTCTTACAGGCAGCAGCTACTGCAGCTATAGGAGTAAGCTCAGGTGAGACCAACAGAAAACTGTGCAGCTCAACTCAGCCCAAACTGCTGACCTAAGAATCATGAGTAAATAAATGGTTGATCTTTTTTAAAGCCACCAAATTTTTGGGTGGTTGGTTACACAGTGTGGACAACATACACTATGACACACAGAGCCTCACATAAGATCGTCTTGTTTGCTGCTTCTGCTTGTCTAACTATAGGGGGGCTTTCTCCTGGCTTCCTAAGGCCCAAGGCTGCTTGGATTCTTTCAAAGCTCTTCACCTCTCTTCTGCTTAACACATTTGCACATTTTACCCATGCAAGAATTTACTTTCTCAACCATTTTCTTGGCTAAATTTTTGTTAACTTTCAAGCCTCATTTCAAACGTGAAAGGACTATGATGATTCAGCAGAAATTAGTTCCCCTTGGTTTTCCTGTTTAATAGTACCCTGTTCTTTCCTTATCACAATTTAGAACTACACTGTCCTTGTATGTGGTTGTTTAATTTATAGTCTCCCAATAGACAGAAAGATCCATGAGTTCAGGGGTCATATAAATGTTTAGCTTACCACCCTGAGCCCAGAACCTGTACCCAGGGACTCATAAGTATGGATGCTTAATAAATTTGTTGAAGAAACATGAATACTTTTTACTATAGTTATCTTCTTAAAAGAATACTTCAGAAATACTCTGCTTGAAATGTCCAATGAAACCAGTTCCTTGGGATTAGTTAACATGCAAGGTAGACAGCTGAGAATCAGATATATTAGTGGTTTCAGTTTTGTTCCCGTTTTGGAATAGAGTAGCTATTTTCACCAAGGTTACAGCCAAATGAAATGGTTCTACTATCTAGTAAAGTGGTATAGCTAAGACTGTTTTTCCAAGTCTTCCTGAATTCCTTCTTTCTCTTATTTTGAAATTACCAAGAAATAAGAACTAGTCAGACACAGTTGTTTGAAAAATATTTGTATATTTGAAAATTGATGTCAAGTCCAGAGTGTCTAACTTTCTTGGTTTCACTGTAGAAACAGATCAAATTATGTTGACATTTTTGTACGCACTTCAACACTGTCACAAACAAGTAGGGCATTGTGCTGTGACACTCTCTGCCTTTCCTAAGTGTCCACATTGTCTTGAATTCTGCTACCATTGCCCCATGGGCACACTGCATATTCAAGGCCATCATTCTCATTTTTAATATTGCATAAATATTTCTTTTCAAGGTTAATAAAATACATTTAGAACACTCAATTGGGCCTAGTATTTCAACTCATGTATATTGAGCTCAGTGGAGTTTAATTTGAATTAGTTTAATTTGAATTTTCAGGCAGAGACTCTTATTATTTTATTTTATTTCAAGACAAAACCATGGATTTTCCTGGCCTCTGACTATAATCTCATTTTATGGCTTCCACTTGCAGCCTAAAAAACCTTTGAACAAGATGTTTCCAGGAGTTCCCGGAATCACTCATACTCCTCATCCTTGCTTTCCTGTCTCCATTGCACTGAAATTTCTTTTTATGGAGCCTTCATAATAACACTCGGGCTCTCCCTACATATTATACCTTCCTCAGAATCTCACAATGTCCTGGGGTGAAATAAAATAATTATATAATGTTCATTAAGATCACATATCTTTTGGTTATTAAAAAAAGTTCATCGTTTGAATTTTTGCAGCAGTAGAGGACAGCTTGCCTACATTTAAGCTTTCTTTAAAGGTAGTGTGATAAAATCAACAAGGCATTAATCTCTCCCTTTGTATGTTGTATTTTTACTTCTTTTTTCCCCTAGAGATATTAAATAGATTATTTATAATACAGAGCTACCAAAGTAGGACCAAGGACAAATTCTGGATATATGTGGAATTAGGACTTGGATGAATATATTTCCCAGTCAAAACTGAGCTTTCTTTAAAGAACACAAACATAAATTTTTTAAAAATCCATGTATACATACCCAAATACCTATATAGAAGGCACTGAAGATACAAGACAGATTTGCTACTAAACTGATGGCTTAGAAAACAATAATAAAATGGCTCAATAGTGGATATCTGCTGTATTTTGGGCCTTTAGTGGCCCCTCTCTTCTTTGGGTGACCAGTACATCTCTTTCTTAAAAGGAATGAAACTTATGCTGCTTCAGTGAGGTTAAACCAAGCAACTCCCTCAGTGGAGAGGCCAGTGTGTGCCAGGATTGGCTTGGGTATTTGCTGAGATCCCCTGTGCAAATGTAGCAAGACAGGGCCTCCCTCACTCTAGGGTGGCACATTGTAAGATAAACAAAATCTGGGGTTGCCCACTGCCATCATTTCAAACCCTAATAAACTAGCTATCTGCAATAGATAAAAATGAGGCCAATATTTGAAAAGAAGTCAGGAGACACAAGGGACAAAAAGACAGAACTCTGTAACAGAACCCTTGAGCGTCTGGATTTAAAACATTTCCTTTTCTATTTTAAAGAGTTTATATTAGGTTTCTATTATTTGCAGCTAAGAGTCCTTGTCTATGACAGAACAGAGGACAAACAGACCAAGAAAAATTCTGGAAGGATTAAAGATATCTGCCTGCATATGCAATAACGTAGGTCTTAGATTTTAAAGATTTTCCAGATTGCTTTAGCAGTCTTACTGTTGTTCACAAATTGTATATATTGAGTTGGATTGATGACGTCTGCCAAGTTTTTCACACTCAGCTTTTTCAGATAAAATATAAATTAAACACTTAAAGATACATGAATAACTACTAGAGTTTTTAACATTTTACTGATCAACAGAATCTTTTCCCAAGTTTGGAGATGGAGAAGATGATAAAACTAGAAATCAATCTTTTCCATAATTTTTATTTTACTTTGTGAGACAGTATCAAGAGAATATTATGAGTTAAAATTAGTTTTTTATGTTATTTAGAGATTTTGTTTACCTTTATATTAGAGGTGATGAATATTTTTGCATAACTTAATTGCACTGCTTATTTTGGACACCCAAATCAATTTAGTTTCTTCTGCAACACTGACATTTGGAAAGATCACGTATTTTAAAATATCTTCTTTTTCATGTGTTGCCTCAAGAAAAGAATATTGATTTCTGGTCTTTTAGAAATGTTGCTAAAATTATCAGCATATAACTTTGGATGCTTTGGTTTAAATGACTTACTTCTACTATCTAATAAGATATTTGGTTCCTTTTCAAAATGTATCAAGTACTCATCAATGTGAAAGATAGTCATTGCTCTAAAGGGCAAAGTCATAGGCAACTCTGCAACTAACAGCAAGTGTAGCTGGTTCATCTCTGCTAGAAAGAACTGTAGGCAATAAACCAATGTGATATTAAATTTAAAACCCAAAAAGCATGGAACTTGGCTTGCATATATCTAAGAAGAAAATAATAAAGATTTCCTTAAGTATTGAAAACTGGTATAACCCTTGTAATTGACACCAAAACTCAAAAACCAAACCTAAGAAATTTGAACTAAAAAATGCCTAAGTTCTTAAACTTCACAATCACCTTGATAATCTTTATCAGTGGTAACTGGGGATGCACAAGCAGAGATGAACGAACAATCCTTCAGACCTGCCCAACTTAAAACACATATACTTGAGGTGGATGAGTAATCATGCACACCAGCCATGTGTGTTGAGACACGAAACATTTGTTACTGATGCAGTCAAGGTGAAGAGCCAACTCTACCTTAGGTAAAACTTAAGAATTATGGTATTACTCTCTACCAAAGTCTTAGTGTATAGACACATGCAGTAGTAACCATCTGTATTGCCTTTTTAATTTTTATAAACTACAGACAATGGTTTTCAAAAATTAGGAAAATAGAGCACTACAAGACATGGTCACCTATCTTCAAACAATACAAATCCATCAATACATGAGTCATATACAGTGTGAGTCAGTCAAACCCAGGGCTGAGCTAAGCTATGACTCATCATTAAACTGAATTCATATTCATACTTCCCCATGCTTGAAGGCAAACACAAGAGATCAAATTATTTTTAAAATGCATCTTCTTGACAAACACACCAGATTTGCAAGTGAAAATGGCAACTTTGTTTGATGCCAAGTTTCTCCAAGTAAATTGAATACTTCAGCACCGCACAGAGCCATGCATTTCAAAACCACTGGGGAGTGCAAACCACACAGGGCAACACAAGAGAAAAATTTGAAATGCTCACCGTTTGACCTTTGTGCTCATCCTGGACTTACTGGGGATATTGCAAAATGAGGAAGAGGGAGCACTGAGCTCCTGTTATCTTCCTGTGCAATGTGGGCAAATCACTGCATCTCCCTGAACCTCAATTTCATGACTGATAAAACTAAAATGGTACAAATCAGTCTACAAGTCCCACCAAGTCATGGGAAAGATTGAATATGTGGTTTGTTCTCCCCAACTCCAAAGGAAAAAGAAAAACGTCTCTATTCTGGCCTTGTCCCATAACCTGTAATTCCCACTTATTACTGCTTACAAATTAAGGCATTCATTCTCAGCCCTGTTACCTGATAGGATCACCTGGGGAGTTTGAGAATATCATTACCTAAACCCCATCTCAGACCAACCAAATTACAATCTCTGAAGGAGGAGCTGAGGCACCGGTAATTTTTTTTAAATTACTCAGGTGATTTGGATGTGAAGCCAGGTTTGAGAGCCATGAAAACACTTGTTCTCATAGTGTGGACCCCAAACTAGCATTAGAATCATCGGAAGACTTGCTGGAAATGAAACTCGGGCCCTACCCCACACCTCACGCATATTGAATCAGACACTATAGAGGGAAAGATCCAGCAACCTGTTCTGCATTTTAACAAGCCCTCCAGGGAATGCTGGAGTAAGCTAACCTCATAAACACTGCAATAGAATAAAGTATTAAAGAACTCCGTTAAAACTCGTGTTGCCTAGAAATGTTAACATGTTGAATTACTGGAATGACACTAGTATTTTAGGATGAATTAGCTTGCCATTTTAATATATTAACCACTTAACCTGTTCCTGAAAAATATGGGACAAAGGATAATTAAGCATACAAGGAAAAGTAGAAAAGGGATCTGGCCAATACTACCCAATAATGTAACACATATGAGCCACAAATGCAAGACACTATATAATACAAAGTTCATCCTTATGAAAAGACTAAAAGGAAACAGCTAATTACATTTCATTATATATTCATTGATCTAATATACCCAAAGTACTGTCGTTTTAATATTAATCAATATAAAAATTATTGATGAGACATCTACATTATTTTTGTACTGTCTTCAAAATCCAGTATGTATTTTGCAGATAGAGCACATTACAAGCTAAATTTCTAGTGTCCCACTGCCTCACCTGGCCAGTGGCTACCATATTGGGCAGCACACATCTAGATTAGTGTTTCTCAAACATTAATGTACAAATGAGCTATCTAGAAATATTGGAAATGTGCCCCTGCTTTAATAAGTGTTTTAGTCTGTTCTCTATTGCTTTAACAAAATATCAGAGACCAAGTAACTTATTAAAAATAGTTTATCTAATGGGCCAGGGATTTAGCTCAGTGACACTGTGCCTGCCTTGCAAGCTCAAGGTGGCCTGAGTTCGATGCCTGGTACTGGAAAAAAAAATAGAAGTTTATCTAGCTTACCATTATGGAGGATGGGAAATCCAAGAGTGTGGCACTTGTAACTGCTTTGCACCTGAGAGATTTATGCTATATTACAATATGGAAGAAGTCACACATGGCACGAAAGAATAGGAATACTTCAACTCAGGACTTTCTTCCTCATCTAAAATCACCAGTCCCATCATGGGAGCCTCATCTTGATGATCTTAATTAATCTTAATTACATCTGAAGGTCTCAACTCCAAATACTGCCAATATATGAACCTGGGGATTAAGTTTACAACAAATTAAATTTAGGGGACATGTTTATAACACAATAATAGGTCTGGATGGGGCTGGAGATTCTATTTCTTTGTTAAGTTCTCTCATCTGGCCAGCTACATAATTTATGGAGCCCAGTGCAAAATAGAAATGCAGTGTCCCTTGTTCAAAAGCCAGAACAAAAAAGAACCTTCAGGGGTACTAAAATATAAAATGCTGTCCTTTCCTCTGCAGTCTCCTTCCTACATGAAATACTGGTTTTTGTTTGCTACTTGGTATGACTCGTCCCAGGGGTAGACCTGGGGTAGGGTATTCAAGTGTTATTCACAGCAAGAGGGTGCTGGCCTGGGATGTGATGTGTGAATATGTCACTTCATCATATATATTTCAATTGTTATTCTTATGTCATAACTTGTAACTCTAATCCATCTCAGAATATAGGTCTAATTACGAAAATAAATCTGATCTTCCCTTCAAACAAAAAATTCTATTTAAATTAGGTTGCTTATAGAAACAGGAAAATGAAATAATAATAAAACTTCCCAAGATTGTTTACTACAAAAGTTAAATCTTCTAGATCTTCTAGATAAATCACCTTTTCCAAACATGGATCCCTTTTTCTGAAAATCCTGGCAGTTTGCCTCGGAGACCAATGAGCTCCTTTAACAGTGGAAGGTGTGAAGAAAAGCCAACTTCAAAGAATTCTTTCTTCCTCCAGCCTACTCTTTTAGACAGGCAGATCCAAAAACCCCAAGGGCTGGAGCATTTCTCAGAAGTGGTGCTGAAAAACTGGACTTACTAGAGTGATTAAAAACTCCTATCTTAGGACTTGGGAGACTGCATTGCTTGAGAGAGACTCACCAACCTTGCTTGAGAGAGACTCACCAAGTTGGACTGAAAATGGCCACTGCAAGGAAATTCACTACAGGCTCCTAGGGCAGTGAAGCTCAGCCGGTCCCAACACCCAGAAGGAAGCTTCCCTGCTGCCATCCGAAGCTCCTACGGCAGAGAAGGTGAGCCGTATGGGTGCCAGAAGCACTGCCCCCCCCCATGGAAATGAGAAGACACATAAACAAGCCTCAAAAACAGACTTCCAGATCACCTACAGCAA
>NW_004624942.1:0-53882 GCF_000247695.1 Heterocephalus glaber | reverse complement strand
TTTTGCAGGGTACATCAATCTGGGTTGGAGGCTGTTTTCCTTTAGGGCTTGGAATATGTCACTACAAGCTCTTCTTGCCTTGAGTAGTTGCATTGAGAAGTCTGTTGTGATTCTGATGGGCTTTCATTTGTATGTGATTTGTTTATTTTCTCTAAGTACTTGTAAAACTTTGTTCTTCTGTGGGGTTTCTGGAATCTTAACAATTATATGCCTATGTGTAGATTTTCTTTGATCAAGGCTAGTTGGAGTTCTGTATGCCTCACTTATCTGTATGTCAAGTTTTTTTCCCCTCCTTGGGAAGTTTTCTGCCATCACTTCTGTGAACAGTTTTTTTATGTCATCTGCACTCCCTCCTGTTTCTTCATTGACTCTGATCATCTTATGTTATTCTTCTTTGCATCATCTAGCAGCTGCTGAATTGATTTCTAGTGGTCTCTTACTATTTTAAAGAAATTTCTCTTTTCCTAGTCACTAATTGCAATCTTATTTTCTGTGTCTGAAATTCTGTCCTCACATTGGTTCATTCTGGTGCATAAACTTTTCGTGGAGTTTTTAATCTCCTGGAAATGTGTTTGCATCTGTTTTATGGATTCCATGTTTCCTATGTTGGGATTCTATCATGTTTCTCAGCTCCTCTATTTGTTTATCTATGTCCTCTCTAGATTTATTGGTCATATCTTGCACTATGGGCACAATCTCTGCTGTTATCTGAGAAATTATTTCTGATTTCGTTTTTTCCAGATCCTCTTTTGTTGCCAGTTCTGGGATTCCAGGTGGTTAAGTATCAGATTGTTTCATCTTATTTCCCTTTGGGGTTGCTTTAGGTGGTCTGGAAGTCTGGTTTTGAGACTTGTTTATGTGTCTTCTCATTTCAGAGGCAGGGGGGAAGTGCTGCTGGCACCTGTGCACCTCACCTCCTGGAGCTGGTGATGGTGGTATAGCAGCCCAGGAGTCTCCTCCTCAGCACTGGGGGTGGCTCTCCTTCTTTGCATTGGGCGTGGTGGTACAGCAGCCCAGAAGCTACTGCTGCTCATTTCATTGCATTAAATGTTATTCCTACCCAAAAGAAAGCAGTTTAATATCACCTGAAATTCTATGGAGTCTTTGTAAAGTTAGCTTTTATCCAAGGATGGAAAATGCCTCCACCCCAAAGATTTGGGGTTTAACATGAACATTTTAAAGTGAACATTCAGTGACCCAAGAAGAGGATTACTACCAGTTTTATTGGGGAAAAGAATATTGCCCTGAGTCTCATAAAAATTTTACTATCCAATCAAGCCTCCAGCAATTGCATTCATCTTCATTTTCCTCTTCTCACCTTCATAATAGAAAACCTTTAGATACAGTTCTCCAAGGAGCCCAGCCCATTCAATCCATGGCCTGATATTGCTATGACATCAGCACTCTGTGTCCCTTGCTCTGCAGGATCATAGATGAATATCTAGCACTATTCCTTCATAGCTCATGGAATATAGATGGGTATGCAGCACTTTTCCTTCATGCTCATTCTCTTTGACCAAGTTTCAGATCACATCTGGCACCCAGTTTGTCAGACTTGGGTGATTATTTAATTATTGTCTACCTTTTCCAACAGAACATGTGCCCAAAGAGGGAACACAGTGTGTAGTTTGTGCACCATTGTGATCTGCATTGTCCAGAAACACAATGAGTATATGTTGAATGAATGAATAAATGAATGAAGATTTAAACTGGAAACAGAATAGAAAATTTCATTATGTCTACCACACCCTCAATCCAAATAGTGCAAACTCAGAGAGATGTGGTCCTAATTCTTGTTTATATTTTAGTTAAGCTCTATTAGTTATGCTTTATATTATATTTTAGTTAGAAAATTATACTCTGATTTCTTAAGTATGTTCATCACTAATTGGTAGCAATAAATATGAACAAACCACTAAAAAATGCTGAGGAATGAATAATGTCACTTCCATAACAAAGCAGTCGTCTAAACTCTTTAGGACATAAATACCCAGTGTAGAGGTACTGAGGAGCTTTGTGGGACAATGGGCCTCTCAACTAAATTATATCAATGCCAGAGCAATTGCAAATCCACTCTGATATTACAACTACCCTGGAAGATGCCATAGACTTCTCTTTCTGATTTTTTTCTCTCATCTCCTTAATTCTTCTCCAGCCTCATGATCTACCCTCTTGCATTTAAACTGAGAGCTAAGGAATAACAAGGAATATTACTTTAAGTGAAGACATCGATCCTGTTTTCCTATTTCCTGCCTTCATCTCTTAAAAAGATACCTTGATATTTTACCCCTTTGATTCTTTTTCAAGTACAGATAAATTAAAATCCCCCTCAACAATTTTCAGTATTTTAAGTAATACATATTTTTTAAAAGATAAGTGGCCAAAAAAAAAGCCACCTTAGATGGTCAAAGCCATTAGAACATTTTTCTCACAACAGAACAAAAAGTCCAGCTAGGCAGTCAGAAAAGCCATGCTCATCAAATCCTTCCTAACCTAAAGAAGGGCTGTCCAAAGGGGAAATGTCAAAGCAGAACAATTTCTTGGTGGTTGACCCACATTTTCGTTCGGTGCTCTTTGACCAATTTCCAGAACAAATCTGGCACCCGGTTCTTATGCCAATCACGCTACATTCCGCAGACTTTGACCTGCACTTTTCTTATGAAGTCTAGGTTCCTGAATGATCTCAGCCTTTCCATCCATCCCCACCCTATTCTGTCTGTACCTAGATTTGGGTTATCCAACCAGCTCATTTGCAGCAATGATAAGCTGATAAGAGTTAATGGAGTTGGTCACAGGAAGTGTTTGCCTTGGAAAAAACATGTAATGCTTTAAGCACAGAGAAGCAAATCTCTACAGGTGACAGTTCAGGGAGTACAATGTAGGACCATGCACTGAGTCTGTGAAGGTGGGAAAATGTTAGGGACTAATGACAGTGGATACTGGGACTGACAATCCACAATCTTTGGAATATATAAATGCATACGAGGTCTGTTTACTTGGTAGTTTGCAAAGAACTTATTAGACAAAACATGAAGCTAGAAGAAAGCATATGGAAAACACAAGTGAAGAAAGCTAAGGAGAGATGTTTTGGCTCATGGTCTTGCCTATACTATACATCAGGCAGTGGAAAATATATCACCAAGTAGACATATTTTGTCCATTCTCAATCAGCAGCAGAGTACTCCTCACTCAAACCACAACCACAGCTCATGGAAATCGAGGTTGCTGAAGCCTGAAAATTTTTTCTGTGTATGTCTTTTCCTAATACCAAGATCTTAGGGCAGTATTTTAACTCTGTTTATTAATTTCAGCTAGAGAAAACTCCTTAATTTTTCATCTTCTGAGGACACAACTTATCTGCTTTTCCCCTTTTCTATTCCTCACTGAATTTTCCCAGGAATTCATGGTGAAAGGTAGGGATTGCTCTAATAATCTGAGAATTACTTGAATATTCATCTCTCAGAGATAGCCATGAAGTTAATCATTACTATTAAAAGTCAGTATAACTTCAGAGTTGACAAGCAAACTGACTTTTTCCTCAAGAGAACCTAAACTCTCCAGACCCAGCCAAGTTTTGCAGTCATGGATGCCAGGTGACAGAAATGACAGTTGAGGTCACATGGACTAATCACAGGCCAAGCAGTACAGGAACAATAAATATTACCATTAGTCCAAGACAAGTCCCTTTTGCTTTTAGGGCAAATGATGGTATAGTAGTATTTTTTGCTTCCCCTTTGCTTCAACTCCTCTATCTCACCTATTCTTCTTCCTCATCCGTTGTATTCAGAAGAAAACATTATTGATGAATCATCATGTATTATCTTATTTTCAATATTTTAAAGTACTAAACATGTATGTCAGTGTCCTTGGTGTCAATCTCTCCCTTTCCTCCCTGTTATTTCCTCAGTCCACTCGATTCAACCTGTCTCTCTCTCCCTGAAGTTTCCCTTTCTTCTCCCCTCATCACTGCAGTTTACTCACCCTGGGCCCTATCACCTAACTACCAGGTTCTCTTTGGTTCCTAAGATTATCCCTCTCACAGGATCACATCACACAGTCACTTTTTAATAAAGTTTCAGAAAATCTCTAAACAAGGCTCTTTTATGCAAACCAGAAATGTCTTTATACAGAAATGTACTATGAAGACAAACAAATCAAAAAAGTCTACCTCTGGTTGTTGATTTGGTCCAAAGATATATACTATTGTGAGAACAAAGCATTAATTGCTCTCCTAGAGTTGTCATGTATAAAAGAAAGAGCAGAAACAGAAGAGGAACACCATGGGCCACATCTGCACCATAGGTTTTCATGCAATAATTCCATTCCTGGTCATAAATAGCAAAAGCCAACAATGGTCGCCACTGTGAAAGGTGTAGGTAATAAGACAGGTCTCTTTCCTCACAGGGTACTGTGTAATGGACAAGAGAGATAGTTTAAGATGGCCTGGAAAGAGCTACAACAGGAAAAGAGAGGGTGGGACCATGGCAGGGATTTCCTCCCAGAGAGTCAGAGAGGGATTCTGGAGAAAGTGACACCTCAGCTGGTGAGCAAAGTCCTATCAGAGGCTGAGCAGGCATCACCCTAACACGTGGCTGGGAGGGAAGACATAGTAGAATCTTAACCATGATCCTGTGGAATTTGTGTGACTGGTTCAAGTTTTCCATTATGATAGTGAGATTTATCCACGACTACAAATCCAGTCAGTAGCAGGTGTGAGCTGGGTCCTCAGGGAGGCTGCAGCCCGTAGGCAGCCTGGACCTTGGCCTTGTACCCCTAGCCCAGGCCTCTGTCGCACTTCAGTTCCACACCTCATCCAGGCCCTCAGAGAAGCAGTAACTGTCAGGTCAGAAAGGAGGGAAGACAGTGCTGCAGTGAGGTCATGGGATTTACCCCTGAGCCAGAAGGCCCCCCAACCAGGGAATCCTTTCAATTCGCCAGAGTTCCTGTATATTCTCTCTCTTCTCAATATAAGTCCTAGTGTCTAAGTGACACACAGTAAATCAATTTGCTTCTGACAAAGTACATGCAAATGTTCCTAAAAACAAAAATAAGCTTAGAGCAGATCTGTCACAAACCCCTTCAAAGGAAAAGTTTATTTATGTGTGTGTGTGTGTGTGTGTGTGTGTGTGTGTGTGTGTGATATCTCCATTCTCTAGAAGTACAGCACAAAGGGAGTAGTGGGTGGAGGCCTTTCATACCACAGGTTAGAGCCTATCAGAGAGGGTCAGAGAAGACAGACACTGATAGAATAGTTGGATTTCATGCCAGCCCCTTTCACAGACTCAGTGCATGCTGAGGAGAAAAAAAGTGACTGATGTAAGTGTCCATCACTAACTGTATTTATTTAAGCCTCAATGGAAAAATGCAAACATTGTAGATACTAATGAAGAAATAAAACACACATTTGATTTTCTTCTTTACTCAATGACATTCAGTTTCTTCAGGAGCCTCCTTACCAGATTTAAGCCCAATCCCTCTCAGCTCATGGAAAAGACTTTCCAGGTAATGAAAATCTTTGTATAGGAATAAAGGTGACAGGTGTATAGAAGCCCTCTGTAGGGGTTTGCTGGCTGTGAGGATGACAAAAGGTACACAGCTAATGCTTTCCTTTCCAAGCAAAGCCGTGAGTGTGAACTTCTACCCTACTGGCCATGCCAGGCAATAAAAAAAAGTTGGTGGCTAAGTTTTCAAGGGGAGTTGTAAAAGATGTGCACAGACCAAGAGCTGACTGGCATGGATATTTTAGGAAAACCTCATCACCCCCTTTTTTTTTATAACAAAACCCAAAAATCCCTCTATGGAAGAGAACCATTCCTGGCTATAGTCCTTTTGGCTACTAGCAAGGCAGCCTGATGAGAACGTGGCTCCAAAATAACCCCATGTACCTGCCTTCTCTCTTTAGGGCACCCCCTGACCTCTTTCTCCTCTCTCTTCTATTCCTTCTGTTTCTATAGGAGGACTATCTAAGGCCTCGTCAATGATTAGTTTCAGCTCTCCTAAATCTGAAAAAAGACAGCTTCTCCCATTCCATCTAGATTCTTCACCTCTTCCTATTCTCAAAGTCATCTATTCTGAATCATCTCTATATCATTTGTCTCTCCCTACTCCTCCCCACCATTAGCCCTACCAGAGTAAAGTCCAAAATAAGTCAGAGATAAGCCAGTGAGCTAAGAACCAGACCTGTTACTTATTTAGTTATCAGGGTTCGCATTTATATTATTATACTTTGGAGCTGGCATCTAGAGTAAATAGCTTCCCCCTCTCTTTATCCCCAGGCCCCAATATACTTACAAACTTGAATCTTTCACCAAAGCTCAATAAAAATACTGCGTATCATTCTCACTCTTATATTTCCATTTCTTCTCATTGGAAACAAAGCAAAGATAGTGACTGGAAGTAAATCAGCACAGAAAATGAGCATAGGAAGAATATAGTTGCCTAGTAACCACATTCTTGCCTCCATTGCTTCTCCTGGACTAGGGAAGTAGTAAAAGCACCTGTTCTGGAATCTGATTGTCCAAGTTCATATCCCAAATTTGCACTTTCTACCACTTCGAGCCCTTAACCTTGTTGCCTAGTCTCTACACCTCTATTTTCTCATATGAAATAGGGAAACATATAGTACCAATCTCTTAAGATTGGCATAAGGACTAAAAGATTCTCTCTATATAGAGCTTTTAGGGCATTTAAACTACAGTTAACATTGGCTATTATCTTACCAGGAGAGACACGATATGAGCTCACGCACTGAAGGGTGGTACTTTACAAAAAACAACAACAACAAAAAGAAACAAAGCTATAGCAGTTGTTTATTTCTCCTTTCAAGTTTCCTTTTTTTTTTTTTTTTTTTTTTGGTACCAGGGATTGAACTCGGGTCCTTGGGCCGGGGATTTAGCTCAGTGGTTCCACCACCTGTCTCCTTTTAATTTAATGTTGCACTGTAGGCATGGGAAGTCTTTTGAGATTGTAGTTTAGAATACATGATCATATACATGGTCATATACATGGTCAAGAGACATTTACCAAGCAAGCATGAAATTAAATGACTCCTCCCACTGTGGATGTGAAAAGACTAGAGATCAAGTCAACTCTCCTGGAATTTCTTTGTGAAAAGATGAATTGTCTAGCCAGGGCATGAGCCCTGGTAGTCTATAAATAAATCTCTTTCTTCAAGTCATATTGATGGAAAACAGCCTTTCATGCTCTGGATTTTTATAGAAATAATTGATGTTATTATATCTCTAAAATCTTTTATCCTAAGGAGAAATGGCTTCATTTATAATTTGCTGCCATATTTACATTCTCTCCTGTGCAAATGGTATTAAATGTCCAGTCACAGGACAACAATTAGTGCAAGAGCAGTGAACAAGTATGTGAAAACCACCACAGCTGCTAGAATGAAACAGTGCAATAGTGAAGAAATGAGCTGTTGCAGCAGAAAATGTATCTTGCTTGGGAATAAGAGATGATTTTACAGACAACACTTAATCTATATATAATTGCTGTATATAAAGTCAGGAAGTTATGGAGAACCACCACCCCTGACAGGCTATAATAAAATTTCACAGACAATCGTAAGTATTTTATGGCACTGATATGCACTGCAGACAAGTTGCATTTGTAGCACCCTCCGTATTTCCCACTTCAAGCAGTAGGACAATCATGGTTTTGTTTAATCAGTCATTCCATTTTTCTTAATCAACAAAAATTAAAACCTTTCTTCTCTAAGCCAGTGAATATCCAAAAGCAAAATTCTAGGACCTGTTATTGAAGATGGTTTCCTTTTGTCTCCAATCTATGCTATCCACCTTTGGGATGAGGATAAGTGCAAGAATTTCAGCTTCCCTACTCTTCATGTATGAGCCTGACCTTGAAAAGATCACTGCTTCTGCGGTTCAGGCTACTGGTCAGGTCAAGAGTTCTGTTCAACAAACGTTGATTACTCTATAATGGGCTTGGGCTCCCTCATGCACTCTTCTTTGAACCTCTCTGAGAAGCACTGACTTTGAATGCTTTCCACCTTAACACAAACATCAGGTCAAGGTCACCTGGCAAACCAAGGAGTCCCATCCCCCACCCGGTGGGGTCAGGGTCTTCAATAATCAACTTCTGTTCCTTGTTGGTGGTAGGCCAGATATTCTGGCTGAAATAAATTGACCGATTTCATATTAAAACCTACCTCCTATTGATTGTTACCTCTTGGGTTAACAATTGTAATCTCCAATGATGTCAGTAACCACTCTCAGTCCCAACAACTTATTTGAATCTTCTCAGACTATCTAGAGGAGCTGTTTATTTTGCTGCTTTAGATTTAGAGAGGAAATTTGTGCTTTAGTTCAAGTCTTCCTACTAAGATTATCTGCCTAGAAACAACAGGATACTTCGTCAGTAGTGCTTTTTTTCTTTCTTTTTTCTTCCTTGTCATTTCCTTCACACAATTTATCCATCTGTTATTATCTGCCAGCAGGATTGAAAAGCCATCACAGACTATCTATTGGGAGATAAACTTGACCACACTTTTAATATCCATCAACATAGTGCTGTCAAATCCATCATCATGTGTCACATACAAGAAGATAGAGCACTAACTTCGAAAATGCATACAAGAACCAGTATTTGAGTTTTTCCAGCCAAATTGATTAATTTGTGATCAATAGTAAAATAATTTGTTAGTCCATGCTCTGAGGAGGCTTCCTGCTTATTTATTACAGTCTTAGAATCCTTCCAGAGGCAGAAAAATCTGAAGCAAGGATTAGGAGAAAAAGCAGGTACTAACATCTGCCAATAATGGGCATAGAAGGAACATGAAATCATATAGATAAGCAGAATTTCAGATTGGGTGTCCATATCTGAACTAATTTGGAAAGGAAATAGAGTCCGCAATTAAAAGGTCAATGGCTCTGTCTCTAAGACTCAATCAATTATAAATAAAATTGGCATGCTCCAAGAGGCTGAGGTAGAAGAATCACAACTTCAAATCCAGCCTGGGGAACTTAGCAACCTAGCAAGAACCTGTTTCAAAATAAATGTAGTAATAAAAGGTGTGGGGGTGGGGACGGGGGATGTAGTTCAATCCCTTGTACTCTAAAACATACTGGGTTTTTTTTCCTTTTTGCACTTCCCTTGTTTTCCACTGTTTTCTTTCCAATTTTAAAAACCCTTGGCATACCAGTAGCATTGTTGGAAGACCAATAACATGAAGAATATAAGGAGGAAAGATCAGTTGCTTATTTAAAATGGTGACCTGTTGAAAGCCAGATGCTTACTTAAAACATTCCAGAGAAATGATATGGAGACCTCTTCCATACCAGAATCCAGTTTAATGCTTAACCACACATGGTTCAGTGCCTTCAGCTCTCCCCTGCCCTGCAGCATGTACCCAGGCCGCCTGTAAGTCATGGGTCATTCATCACACTGGCTCTTTTCTTAGCTCACCCACTGCCCCAGAATTCACAGTCTGCTGCTAACATTCTCAGTTTTCCACATAATTAATACAGCTCTATTGAGACCCAGTGTACTCTGAAAACCATCCAGCAAACATACTTTCACATTTAAACCTTTGAATACAAAACCCACTAATCAAAGAAAGATAAAAAAGGGAGCATTCTGTATAATTAGAGTTAATGAACTTTAACTGTTTCCCAATTCCAAAATTTAAAGATTGTGACTCAAAATATAGCAATGTATTAGAAGAGTAAGAAAAAATGATCTTTGAATGAATATTTGTTTAAGTGACTTTTCATAAACTGTCCAGTTTAGTTCTCCTAACAACCTAGCATACTCACTTTACCAATAGTGAAACTGGGGCTCACAGAAATTACTTGCCCCAATTTACATTCCCTAATGCATATATAAGCATTATATTCTGTATGTAGCATGAAGATTCAAATCCATAAACACCCAACCTGGAACTTTTCCACTAAATATATAACTACTTTCCTAAAAACAATTGATGGTGCCATTATTGGATTCATCAATCAATATTTTCCCTTTTATATGAGCAGTAGAGTTAACATATGTTGTTGACAGTGCTAACTTTTAAAGGAGAAATTACACATAACCAGGCTTGGCTAATCACCAAATTTATCTGAAAGCACTATTTTAAAAAGAGTATTTCCTAGACCTTACTCCAGGTCTACTGAATCAGAATCTCTGGGGATGAACACAGGAACCTCCATAAATACAAAGCTCTCAAGGCAATTTTCAGAATCATCTAATCAGGGACTCTTATGACAAAAGTAACCAAAAAATCCACTATCATGTGCAATGAAATACTTTATATTTTATCAAAGTGCTGGAACATCCTTCATTTCACTTCATTCTAATACACACTTGCTAGACAGAAAGTGGGGCAGATATTTTATCCTTTTAAGGTGAAGCAGAAATTAAGTTCAATGATAGAAGGAAATAAAGTATCTTCTATCACCTTCCTAAGTAAAAATGTAACACTTAACCAAAACAAAACTGGGTTTTGATATACAGTATTAAGGGTGTCAGTGTCACCTACTAGATGTCTCACCTTCTACTCTTTTTCCCTGGGACTGTTCCACTACTTGGGTGAATAGTGTTAGGGGCCAAATTGTGTCCTCACAAAATTCCTATGTATATCCTTACCCCCAGTATGTCAAAGTGTGACATTACTTGGACTAAGGTTGTAGCAGATGTAATTAGTTAAGAAGGAGTTCCTAAGGAAATAAAATGGGCCCCTAATCAACTATGATGGGTGTACTTAAAAGGGGAAATTTGGACACAAACACACAAGGAGAATGCCATGTGAAGATGAATGCATTGATCAGGATGACCCTACAAGCAAAAAAATGGTAAAGATGAAACCACAGGGTTGGAACAGATAACTCTCACAGTCTCAGGGGTACTAATCTTGCTAACAACCTTGATCTCAGACTTTTGGCCTCTAGAACTGTGAAACAGTGTTTCTGTTGTTTAATCTACCCAGTTTCTGGTACTTTGTTATGACAGCCTCAAAAAATTAACACAGATAGGAAATTTCCCACCTGATGATCAGATTGCAAGTTACCATTTATATTGAAGATGGAAGATATCAGTAAATAAGTTTCCTTGTCAACAAGTTTCTGAAAGGCAATTACAGAAGTCACAGGATTTGTAGTTGCTAGTTACCTCTACAATTAATTAACTCAAAAAAACAACTTGCTCAGTCCAAACTACTTTTTTAGTGTTCTCAAAAAATACTAGCAAAAAAAAAATAGTAAAAAAAGCTGAAAGAGAAAAAAAAATCACCACATGCTCCCAGTAGCCTTTTTCTTTTTATTATTTAGTAGATACACATCAACTTAAATGTATCTAATTGTGATCAAAAAGTTACACAGTGTCATTAATTAACAACCTATTTGTCAAGCTGTTTCTCCTACCAATCTTATGTCCTGACACTCCCAAGCTTCTGGAATAAAGGTTTTCTCATGTTTTCTCAACTCCTAATCTGAAGTATAGAAATAGGCACCTCACAACCGTATGACAAACATCAGATTATGGGTTCCAAAGTCCAAGAAGATATTCCAAGAAAAAAAATTTACTTCAACATGCAAATTACTCAATAAAATACATTGAGACTAACATACCTTGAGTTTTCAATTTAAAATATTAGGTAAATGCATGGGGAGTCTATGAGACATTTGTCAAGTTTGTTCTCTCTGTATATCTATCTCTCTCGTTCTCTCTCAGATAGCTCTATGTGGAATCCTTGCAACTTCACATCTATTGTTTTGGTTTTAATAAGTCCTTTGAACTGATTTCTACTCACATAATAGGCATACTTTCAATGCTTAATAAAAGATTGTAAAACTAGCATTTTATGCAGATCTTAATCATTCACATAACATAATCTGTTTGGGGCTATATCTCATGGTTGACTTTTATGATCCAAAGACAAGCAATGCAACCAATGAAAAACACCTAAAAGTGCACAAAAATTATGTCAATATAACTAATATCTAGCCAATTATGTAATAGTTTCAGATATCCGAATATCTGGCAACATGTCAACCAAATACACACGTATCTTCTCTCAGTTTGACTTATAGTCATGCAATATTTCAAAGGAACCCAGCATGAGCTATTTTAAAGGAACCAAATGTGAATTGAAACAAAAATGTAGTCCATCCAATTCAGTGTTTGATCTCAAATGACAGCACAATGACAAAAAGTGTATAAAAGCCTCAGATCTGAAGTTGCTCCCATAACACTATGTCATCCCAAAGTTCACTGAAGGTATTTCTTACTTGGTGTTATGACAGTTCAATCCTAATTTCAGAAAACATGTAGAGAAAAAAGCCAAGGAAATAATTTGGAATCAATCCATAGATTTATCATACAGTCCACTGAACAAAGTAAAACTTTCCCATGGAGAAACATAGGGCATGTGTATACAGTGCAGTCAAATCAAACAGAATTACTTTTTTTTTTGTCCTGACTGATTCCCTGCTTCTTATCTACAAAGCTACAGAATGGCAATAGAGAAATTCCTGTTGTGCACTGTTGTTCAAATGGTTGTATCAGTAGGAAATGTGGCCGAATGCTTTGGTGCTAGTTTAATTTGTTATCTGGAAATATTTCTGATAACTACAATTATATACTTGATCATGATCTTCGTGATCCAGCACATGGTCTTTTCAATTCAACCCATACTGCCTGTACCCCGCCTCTCACCAAAATGGCCTTTCACCAAAGAAAAACAAAATAAATTATCACTGTGGACCTTTCATGAACCAAGAGCTTTTCTGTGTCCTAGAGTTACAAGAGGGAAGGAAACAAAAAAGATCACTTCTCCATGGCGCTTATATTCTAATAGAGGACAACTGTCACTAGATAGATAAATGTGTAGTGTGTGTGGCAAGGGATGGTCTTTGGTGCATTGACATTTCCAGGGTGTAGTGGTCACTGGCAGGAAGCAGCCTCTCTTGCACCAAGCTGTGTCCATGTGAATAACTCTAACCAATGTAAAGGGAGCAGAAGTGATATGTGCAACATCCAAGACACCATTTGTAAGATCTAGTGAGCCTTCTCTACTTACTATTCTTCCCCTTCCAGATACAGACGACTCCGAATTCTTAAAGCTTCAAGAAGGAAACATCTGGGAACCCAAATTCTAAGTGAAGGAAAACAACTGATCAACTAGGAATATTAGCATTAAGCAATTAAGAGAGCATATAACAAAACTGAAATGTATTTAACTGCAGAAATATGGGGGCTAAGAAATAGGATTCACCATTAAGCTTGCAGGAAGCTGAAATATTGATTGTGCCTGAAGCATGCTATAAGCAGTACAGACTGCAGAGTTAAATCCCCCAGTTGGCTTTCTTTAAGAAGCAAGTCTGATTGAAGCTACGTGACTCACAGAAAGTATCTCATGAGCACTGCAGTAACCCGCAGGTCAACATGACCTTCCCGATAACAGCCACAGCCGAGACCAGAGTAATGGCCTATGAAGCTGTGGACCTAATATGAGTTAACGTGTGTAGCTGAGGTCAGAGTAAATCACACCCAAATTCTATTCCCACAATTAGTACCTTCATAGCTAGAAAGACAATGCTTTAACTACAACCAGATATTTTATCTATCTTGCTTCTAATTTGAAAATGTTTTGTCTCTTCTCTTTAAAGCCTTGCCTGCAATAGTTTCCATAGAAACTGCACGTACTGCACATCTATACATGTATTGCGCCTTTGCCCCAAATGATGAAAAATAAAATTCAGCGGATGTGACCGACCCAGGTCTTTTGCTGGGGCTCCAGAATTGGCTGTCCCAATCCTCTCTCTTTTTCTCTTAGTTCTGTTTTAGTGTGCTTTTTTTCTTCAACCTTGCATCCCATACTGAGCAGGTGGTAACTAGAGACTTTCTGCAGGGATCTCTAGCAAACCTAAGTAGTACAGTATATCAAGTGACCATAAGTGCTATTTAGAAAAATAATGCCTAAATGGCAATGAGAAATGCAACCAGTGGGACAAATTGAAAGGAGTGAACAATACAAACCTTCCTGATCAAATGACATGAACAGAAACTGGATGGAAATGAACATGGAAGCCAAGGGAAGCTTCTGGAGAAAACTTCATAAAGAAAGAAAGAATGAGATCAAAGGTCTTGAGAAAGGAACATGTCCACCATGTCTAAAGCACATCAAGGGGGCCAGGCTGCTCACATGGAGTGAACAATGGGGTGGCAAATAGGAGATGAGGTCAGATAACAAAGAACAGGTCCCATCACATAGGGCCATGTAGGTCACTGTGAGGTTTGTGTGTTATTCTGAGTGAGATAGAGTGCTGTTGAGAATTTTGAGCAGAGGAGTAACAAGATATTATTTACATTATAAGCAGATTGTTCTGGTTCTTGAGTTAAAACTATGCTGTGCCAGGATGGAAATGCAAAAGTGAGAGCAGTTAAGAATCGATTGCATTAATCCAAGTGAGAGATGTTGGTGACTTGGGCCAGAGTGGTAGCAGCAGAGGTGACAAAAAAAGGCCAGATTCTAGGAATTTGTTGAGTAAGTAGTAAATTGTAATGGGAATGGGTGATGGATTCAATATGAGTTGTGGGAATGAATGAGGAGTAAACTTGAAGGTAACAATCAGAAATTCTAGTTTTCAGGTGCCTCTTAAAGATACAGATGGAAATATCAAGTAGGCAGATTTTTGAGCCTGAAGTTCAGTGGAGAAATCCAGGCTGGAGAAGAGAAAAGAAAAGAAAAGTAAAGGAAGGACTATGGTATTTGAATCCATGAGACTAGGAAAGATCATCTAAGAAATGAATGTAAGTGGAAGAAATGGTCCAGAGACTGAGTCCTGAGGCTCTCCATCATTTGAAGGCTGGTGAGAAGAGGAATCTGGAGCACAGGAGAAGCATGCTGTAAAAAAGGAGAAACACCAGGAGAATTTGGGTACCAGAATGATCTAAAGAACATGTCTCAAAGAAAGATGATCATTTACATAAAATTTTATTAATAATTAAGATGAAGTCTGAATCTTCTATGACCTACTATGGAATTTAGTAACATGCAGGTCTTATTTGGTGATGATAAGAGCAATTTCAGGGAGGTGATTAAGGAAAGTAACTGATATAAATGCACTTAAAGAATGGAAATAAGAACGTGTAAATTTCGAATAGTTTCTCTAGTGTGAGAAACTGATAGTGTAAACAAGGGTTAAAATGATTAAAATGAATAATTGATCATTTGAAATGGGAAAAAAAGGTCCAAAGACAAAGGAGTGAAGGGAGGCGAAGGGGAAAGGAAAGGAGGGAAAGGAAAAACTATGAGAAAAGAAAAAAATGGAAATGAAATCTATGTAAATAGAGAAGGGTGGAGGAGGTGAAGGGCGCACAGGTAATGGGGCAAAAAATAAGAACCAAGACACATCGTGCACAGGTACAAACACCCAATGATAAACGTAAATGAATTGTATACCTAAAATGTACCAATAAAGTGTACCAATAAAATTAATTTAAAAATTTTTTTTAAAAGAATGGAAATAAGAGAAACTAGAATCAACCAAAACAAGACATCTTCAGTGAAGTTTCACTGTACAGGGGAGCAGAGGAAGGGGGCAGCCTCTAAGGATAGGGGGCCAAGAAAAGGTAGCTTTGTAAGATGGGAGATATTACAATAACATATTGTGTGTGGTGTAAATGATTCAGTAGTGGGGAAAGTTACCGATGGAGAGAAAAGAAGAATAATTGGAGCCATGACCTCTAAGAGAGGAAATGCAAAGCGCTTAAGCAAAGAAACTGGCTTTTGATAGGAGCAGGGATTGCTCATCCCAGTAGTAAGAAAGAAGACAGGGACTGTGGTCAAAACCATGTCGTGGGGAGGTGCAGTGTGGAAGCATGCAGAAGTTGCCTCTGTTTGCTTCTATTTTCTCATTGAAACAAAAGGCTATGTTGCCAGCTGAGAGGGAGGATACAGGTGTTGGTGTTTAGAGGAGAGAGTAAAATGTGTAAAATGGTCTAGGATGATAGAGGAGTAAGCATACCAAGCCAATGCCATAGGGTAGTCTGGCTGCACTGCAAGCCCTCTAGAGTGTAGTGGTCTCACATAACAACATAGGGGTGGGTGTGTGCTTAGATCTGGCCAACAGCAACTTCTTGAGCACAGCATGGAATAGGCAGAGTTGGAGCAAACCTGGGCTAAGGATCATTGAGTCTTGAAGACAAATTTAGAGAGTGGGCATAACTGAGGGTGTACACCAGAAGACAATATTAAAGATGGTTCATGGTATTTAGTTTGAGCAATTGGAGTCACAAAAAGTGAGGCACTGTGAAGGGTCTGATGGGTTCCTGGTCCTCGTGTAATCAGAATTGTCAAACTCAAGGCCTTAACTCTGTATGAAACTCACGTGGTGACAGTTTCTTGTCAAGTGTCACTTCTTACATTGTTAAATGGTGTTAACATTTTCACTCTTAATATAGTTTTGTTTTATCCTTTGGGTTAAGATTAAGAAACTCATGAAAATGTGAGTGGCCTGATAGCTCAAGCACATTGTTCAAAATTCATAAAATCATCTCCAATAAAATGACAAAACTACCGATGTTTAAGAAAAAGTCAAAGTCCTGAAGGTTATAATCTAGAAATACCTGGTCTGGGCTAGAAGGAGAATGAACTGGGGATAAGGTGGCCACACCATACTATTTGCCATTCCCTAAAGTTCAGAACATTTCAAGTTTTCTTTGACATTTACTCTTGATACTCCTTTCGTTAGAATAATTTTGAATTACTTCTTTGGCTCTTACTCACCCATCATGCCCCAGATAAGATGCCAGCCCCTCATGCAACCTGTCCAAACCCTGCAAGTCCAATGTAACTGTTCTGTCTACCGGGCTCACAGGTTGTGTTCTATGCACCTTTAATACAAAGCTCATCACACGGTGTCATAACTACTCACAAAGTGGATTCCCACAGGTTGTGATCTTGGAGACTATGAGACAGTATTCTAGTTCAGTTTCACATTCCCAACACACGGCCCAAAGGTTGGCTTATCAGAGACTCACCCCAGCCTGTCTCCCAGGGCTGCAGCTGCTCCTGCCCTACCCTAATCCATTTTCCAGATTCTAGTCAAAGTGATCAGTTTAAAAGGGGAAATTAGATCATGTTACCCTTCCAGCTTAGAACCCTTAATAGATTTTTCAAATTCCTCTTAAAATAAAGAACAGATTCTTTCCACGGGATATATGACCCTGCAGGGTTCAGCTTCTAGTTGCCTCACTAACTTGCTGCTCTCTTCACTGGTCTCCATCTGTTCTTTGTGCTCCAGCTACTTCAGCTTCTTAGTGCTTCTGAAGTGCCATGTTTCTCCCCAGAAGTAGAGCCAACTTCAGGGCATGTCCTTCAATCTGACACTCCTCCTACCCTCAGATATCAGGTCATGTGTCACCTTCCCAGGATGCTTTCCCTACCCCATGCTAGACTAGAATGCCTTACTACACACTCACAAGGCACCCTTTCCTCCTCTCTGGCCCTCAGTAGCATGTGTGATTACATAGTCACACTGTGAGTATTTGGACTCATGTTTCCTCTCGTGCAAGTCTGATATGTTCACTAGGACATGGCTTTGCTCTTCACTGCATTCCCAGCACCCACCATAGTACCCACCTCATAGAGTACTTCAAAAATATTTCTTTTCTGAATCAATGTATTCGATTAACAAATAGATTGCTTTTCTAGTTTTTATTTAATATTTGCCAATTTATTCTCCAAATAGTTTATTTCCTATGCTAAAAGAGAACACACACACACACACACACACACACACACAATCAGCCTTAATGAGTTTCCAACCATATCTTTAAAAATATTTAACCAGACAAGACAGATTATAGTTTTAACTCACAAGCTAGTGCTAATTATTCAGATAAAAATGATGTGTATGTGGCTAAGCCAAGCACTATTCCTTCTTGAGTCTGAGTGCCCAGAACTGTGTACTTCAGAGCGCACCCCAGTGCTAGTATCAGTGCTCACTGGAGTTCTTCCATGAAGGATGGCCAGTATCATAAAAGGCAAGTGTATTTTTCAGGAATGAATTCAACTAAGCCTAAGTCACTTCCTAAGCCTGTTCCCCAGATGGAAAGGGGGTTCTCAGTGCCTATTTTCTAAATCTTTGCAGAATTTTTCAGCATATAAGCACTAGTATAAAGGAAAGGAACAGTTGCTTTAGAGAAGATACCCATTTGCTCAATTTCTCTTTAAAACTGGAAATATAAACAACAAGCATATATAAATTTACAAAAATGGACATAATAATGGGCACACATGATAATGCATATATACATTTCTCCTCTTTTAGTTGGTTTTCAATTAAGAAGACTAATGAGAATGTGAGAATCTCAAATCTTTTCTTTCTATTAAAAAATTTCATTGGAACTGCTCTGAAAAAATGTTTCAAATTTTATAACAGAAAGTCTTAAACAAAAGTAAAAATACTCTAATAAATGGTTTTTGCCTACTACCTAGTTTCAGTGATAGTCCATATTCTGCCAATACCGTGTCCTCTGAGGAAAGGGCAAAATACTGACAAAGTTCGAGGAGTTTGTTCAGCAGAGGTACCCACAGCAGTCCCACCACCACTGTCTCTCTCCTCCAGCAGCACTTCTTTGGCCCGCCGAGTAATTACAGCTTTCTGTGAAACATCATGGACTATGCTTTGTACCATCACCATTGAAGAAAGAGGAGGGTTTCTCACCACCCCAGTTAGAACATCTCCACAACCGTCCTATTGCGCAGGACAAGAGTCATATCTGGAGCATCTTGAGATGACTCCAATATGAATACACTCAAGATCAGTTTTAGAAACTGACACATTATTCAGAGTTTGATAGAGACATGCTCATGATTCATCATGTCTCTTTGCACAAGTTGCTGTATGAATCCATGCTAGATGTGGCTCATTTGAAGCTGTTAAAATTTACAATTACACTTCTTTTTATGATTCTCTGCTTGAACTGATATTGATAAAGTTAGTTGTTTTTATGTTCAAGGGACAATCCAATGAGTTTTAGACTTTGTCGTATATTTTAGAAACTATTCTTTCTCATGTATTTAGAATTACTCTGAACATCAGCTAATATCTGGACTTTTCAATAGCTTTTCATCAAGTATATTAAAAATCAACTTCACTAAAGACAGAAATGAATATTTGAAGTACCCAACATTAAAATAACTTGAAGATGAAATAGATTTTCTGCATTGTTCCAAGAGAGAATATAAGATATTGGGCCTCATCTTGAACTTGGTCTAATGACTTTGATAAAATTAGTTACTCGGCTCTGATGTTGGAGTCCACAGCCACCAATGCCTGAACTTCCTGCCCTGCATGCTGTCCCCTAATGATCAAGCTGGCTGCCAGGCACCCAGTCTCTCAGCTGCTAAGAGACAGAGGTTGTGCCTCCAACCCTGCATCCTCCTAGCTCCCTAGGGCCTCATTTTTATGGAATACATCTATAGAGATGATCTGCGTGATTCCCACTTAGACACACCCTGATTTGGGCCATCTATGTCCCCTATTTTTAAGATCCTGGTGTTCTTACCCATTAAAAAGTGCTGATCCACTCTCTTAAGTGGCTGTCCAAAATTTGTCTTGTTTAAATCCCTACCATTACACATAACTGAGTCTTTGTCACCTCTTAAAATCTCTGCAGACTTTGTATATATGGCCCTGGCCATATGCACTTTAGTCTTGGGCAACATGGGGTTTGGGATATCCTAGGTCCTAGTAAGAGTCTTTCCAACCTCTGTTCATTTGTTCTTTTAATCCATGGTAATATGTTCAAGGGAGTTGAATCTGTTGTTGACCCCCACACATACTTACAGCCTTGCAAAGAAAGGGAAAGAGAGACCTAGGTGCAGAAAAATGTCTGCTCTTCTCCATCTGACTTTCCATTAGTGACTGGGCCAGTGGTGGTGAGCCTATGGCATGCATGCTGCAGCAGGTTGTTTTGTCATTGAAAACTCCAAAAGGTTCACCATTGCTAGACTAGGCCATAACCCTTCCATTGATCCCCAGCTCCATATACTTCCTGTGGCCTTCTGAGTGAATCTAGGGCAACATTGCTTAGTCCAGGAAAGCTAACCTCTCAAATTTTCACATAGCCCTTGTGCAGCAAGTATGGAGCTCAGAAATGACACTGAAGTGGCAGGTGTTCCCTCCCAGCATCCCCCAAGGATACTGTAAACTCTCACACTGACCTTTCACACTCTCTTCCCAGAAGTGAATCATCTGCTGAGTGCTAGTGAACTCAGAAACTCTGTCCCTCTCCCTGACCTTACAGCAAACACACATTTTCCAGCCCCGGCGCCATCAACACTGCAGCCGATACAGATCACCCTGTGTGTTTCACAGTGAGGTGTCTTCCCGACAGTATACCAGTTCCCAGTGGGACTGGAGTGCCAGGGAAAATTGAGGACAGAGTCTGAGAAGCATCATTCTTTATCTGTTTTGCTGGCAGATGCCCAGCCTTAGCTGCTAAAAGGTTGAGGTTGCGCTTCAGACCCTGGACTCTCCTAGCTTCTGAGGGCTTCGTTTTGATTAGAGATAGTTGCAAAGATGACCTGCACTGACTTCTACTTAGACACACCTGACTTGGGCATGTGGAATTTGGGCCTAGACCAGTCACAAAGCCCTCTCCTCTTTTCTGGTCTGACTTTCTTCCAACTGTAGCAGCAATTGTCCCAGAAACTCCATGCAGTCCCTGTTGAAGGAAGGAATCAGGTAACAAGGCAGATTTTCCAGGCCTCGAGAGCTCCAGCTGAAACAATCTCTGTCACCTTAAAAGCTGAGCTTTCACATTTAAGAAAAGCATTGCCAAGGACATACAGATTTCCTGGATCATTTTTAATTACTAAGGGAAGGCCAATTGTTAAAGAAAACTAAAAAATACCCGCAATGACTGTGAATCTTTTCATCCCCTACTCTTTAGGTAATTTGTTCTGATTGCAACTGTTTCAAAGAACAAGATTACACACCAGGGAAGCAAAAAGATTTTTAAAAAGGGAAATCTGTTCCCTGCTGAGGCCATATCAGAGCTCAGCCCTATGTTTGGAAGCAAAGGCAAATTTTTTTTCAGGACGAATGAAACCTTGTTAACTATGAACACTGGAGCTGAACTGATCTAGTGAGAGGATTTGATTTGCTGGGTCATGAGATGGGAAGGTTAAGAGTTATTGCCACATTTGTGGATCATTGTCATTTTCATTTTTCTTCTTAAAACAAGAGAACCTAAATATTTACTAAAAAACTGTCACAATTAGGGCATAAAACAAATGGAAGGACAAAATTGATGTCCATCATCCTTTTTCAGATGAAAAAAGATATGATTCACATTTGTAAGAAATAGACTAAAATATTTGAGTTTTCAAATTATGTTTCTTTTCCATTTTGCAAATTCTCATTAACAGCCAACAACTCTCTTGCCCTATTGAGATAACACTTTAATGATGTCATGTAGGTTAAGGGTGTGCTATTTTGTTTACAAGGAATAGATGGCTGTTACAACTACTGCAAGATGCAGCAGACACATGACCTTCAGGACTCACCAGGAAAAACAGCGAGCCCTTCTCCGTGCTGGACATATTGAGGCTCCACTAACAGCCAGCACTTGGCAGAGACCAGAGCAGGATGCTTCTACCGGTCTGGGGAGAGGAATGTACACAATGACAGGGTTGGCTCCACCACCATATTCTTGCCTTAGAGTTTAATTTCTATGTAACTAAAAACATCTGAAGCAAGCACAGCACTCTTTATAGATCGGTTACCAGAGTAAGAAAAGGAGTTCACACACAACAGCTAAGTGCCAATGTCATACAGTGCCTCAGTGATTCAGGAAGATTTAATTCAGCTTCAGAACTCATCCGTCAGATCTATTCCCCGCGTGAGAGAATATAAGGCAGCGCTGACCTGGAGCCAAGGACATCATTCTAAAACTACAGAGCCCAAAAAGAGGAGTGACAAAGGAAGGAGGGAATATTTTCCCTGGAGAAGTTTATGCTTAGATATTAGGTTGTGAAGAGCTGAACTCTCTGTACAACCTCTGAGATTCTTTCTAGCTGGACAAGTCACTGAGAGCATAAATAAGATTTCACCTGGGAAATGTGCAGGCCCAGAAAGCATGCCAATGCACACAGGAGTGCCATTGTTCATTTCATGATTGCCTCATATGTTCCATGGAGTCTAATTATCTAAATGAGATTTGATTAAATAAAAATTGACACACTTGTGTACAAAGGGAATATGCATATATAAAAGGCGGAGAATATTTCAAATGTCTTAATTTTTAATTATCAAAAAGAAATTGGAAAGGTTTCAGAAATCACTACGTTCAAGATTCCTTGTTGTACAAATGAGGAGTCCCCGGGAGTCTCAGAGGTCAGTTCCTTCCAGCGAGGGACAGAGTTGGAACCCATCGATCGGATCGCAGGCCCTGGCAGCACTCTTGGCACTGCCACTGCGGCCTGGGGCCTCTGGGGTAACAAACCCATCTTCAGAAGAGGAAACAGCACCATCTAGTGGCAATTTGTTAGTTTTCGATTCATGCCATGATTCAACTCCATATACTGCAGGGGAATGAAAAGCATCTCACCCTCTCTGCCACCCCTAATTTCCCAAGACAGCATTTCTTGATTCAAGTTTTCAAAATAACACTCTTACCCATGACTTCAGGTTTTTTGCTAATTGGTATGCCAAATCAAAGATTCGTCTCTTCTTATACACATCTAGATTATCCTTTCATTCAACCAGGCAGTTACAATGTCTGTTCTCCTATGACCGTGTCAGGACACTTTAGCTGCCTTTGAAATAATTCTAGACATTTCTCAGGACAGTTGTGTGGACAAATTTCAGTCAAGCATATCTATTCATTCGTCTTTCATGTTCTCAGACATTTGCCAATCTTATTATGTTTGGGGGGCCAGACATGTTCTTGCACTCTCAGGATCATACTTTTGGGGGTAAAAAATGAAATGTGTAAACAAATAACTGTTCCATGAGACAAATGCTCTGCTATAAGACAGCACAGAGGAAAGGAATTAATTCATCCAGCTGAGAGTAGAGAACGCTGCATAGAAGTGACCTTCGGTTTTTAAGAAGTGGGTGGGGCATGCTGGGGAGTGAGGGAGGAGAAGGGACAGTAGGAACAGAGGTTCAGAGTCAGGAGAGTTCACTGAGAGATGAAGGATCAAGAATCCCAAAGGGGGAAGGATGAGAAGTGAGGTGAAAAGGCAATTTGACTTCAAATAGAAAGATACTTAGATGTATCTAAGTAATTAAAATACTAAGATGTATCTCATCCTGGAGAACTTGGCCTTTGTATGCAATCAGATTTCACCAAATTATAAGCCACAGCAGAAAGACTATGGGATTTGAAATAGGAAAAAAGTCCAAAGACGAAGGGGTGAAGGGAGGCGAAGGGGAAAGGAAAGGAGGGAAAGGAAAAACTATGAGAAAAGAAAATAAAATGGAAATGAAGTCTATGTAAATAGGGAAGGGCACATAGGTAATGGGGAAAAAATAAGAACCAAGATACATCATGTACAGGTACAAACACCCAATGATAAATGTAAATGAATTGTATACCTAAAATGTACCAATAAAAGAACTTAGGGAAAAAAAAAGACTATGGGATCTCTAGGAAAGAAGGTACTTTGTTAATTCCAGCCATTTTGAAGCTAATTTTATATTTTCTTCATAAAATATTCACTTCATTGAACAGCTAGTCAAGCAGAGTCCTTGAAAATGAATTATTTTTCAATGTTGGGGTAAAAACTTGAACACTGGCTCCCACCCCATTTCTTTGTGGCAAAGAGTTGTAGAAGAACATGAAATGTCTTTTTAGAAAATAAAATAATTCTAAATCAGAAATTTTTTAGGTTTTCTTCCAATTTTGTTCTGGTTTAAATTTTCTGAGACAACTTGAATATTCACAATTGTCCTTTTTGATAATATCCCCATCCAACATGGGCTACTTTATAAGAGAAAAAAATAATTTAATAGACATTCTATTTTAAAGTTCTTCTATAAGAAATAGTCAGAAATTTTTCAGACTGAAAGAAGTGATAAGGGCTAGGGGTATAGTCAGTGGTACAGTGCCTGCCTGGCAAGCACAAGGCCCTGAGTTTGATTCCCAGTACCAAAAATAAATAAATAAATAATAAAAAGAGAACAAGGCAAAAGAAAGCACCACAAGCTGAAAAAGAAAAAGAAAAAAAAAAAAAAGAGGAGCAAGACAGATCATTTGAAACATGAGAAAAGCATTTTTGTGTTCAGATTTCTAGAAAATTCTCATTCTATTGGCTTTGTGAAGACATCAGTCCCATTAGTACCAGAATAAATGATGGTAAGTAGATTTCATTTAAAGATAGTCATGGTGAGACATGCCAGTAATCCCAGCATTCCAGGAGAGTGAGGCAGGAAAATAGCAAGCTGCAGACCAGCCTGGATGACTTAGCAAGAGCCTGTCTCAAGGGGCAGGAGTAGGGGGTGGCCCAGTGCAAAGGCCCTGGGTTAAACCCCCAGTACTGTAAAAACAATTTTTTAAGTGAATAAAATAATAAAACAGACAATAATGACAACCAATTCTAACAAGTGGTTGACATTTTTATAAGAATAGTGTTTATGAACTTGGTCAGTGTTTTCTGTGTCTGCATTGCTTACACAAGTAGAAAATTTACTTGGTAAAATCCTGACTCAAAAGACAATCCTGCCACTCCTGTTTGTGTTTCTCTTATTAGCTACATTCATTCAAGTGTCGTGTCCTGCAACACTCTATTCCATTTTCCATCCCTTGGTGATAGATAATCTTAACTATGTGGCTGGGCTGACACTTTTCTCCAAGTGATTTTAAAAATTTCTCATAGAGCCAAAAGCTGAAATCATGATACAATGCAATGGTTGATGCTATTACTGTGGAATTTTATGTCAAGGTTAGCATTCCATTCAACAAGTGAATGTCCCCTGGAATAAGGAGCAAAATGGACTCTCATGCTTCTGAAACTGCACTGCCAAACCACAAAGGATAACCAGACTGTTATGGTTTAGACCTAAAATAGACCCCCAAACTTCATGTGTTTGGAAGGTGATTGGATGACGGGAGCATTGTAGCTGACTTGCTGTTAGGAGGTAGAGTCTGGTCAGATGAGGCATAACCCGGAAGGATACATATCCCTTCCCAGTTCCTCTCTTTGTTCTCACTGCTTCTTGCCTGCCATGAAGTGACAGCTCTCCTTCAGCATACCCCTCTGTCATGCTCTCCTGCTTACAGCCAGTCCACTATGGACTGAAACCTCTACAAACTATGAGCCAAAATATACCTCTCTTCTTTTAAGTTTTGAGTATTGGGTATTGTGTTTCAGAGAGAAAGTGACTAAGACAGACTTACACGGCTTCTTTCTGGCTGGGCTGGAGTTGACATGTACGTTTGGGTGTGTCATTCCTAAACTCTCCTTCCAGTCTGACCACAGGGAGGTGGGAATGACCTGAGGTCCGGCTGACTTCTCCACTCCCTTACCTCATTATCCAGCTCTCCTGGCACTCTGTCCTCGCAGCTGCCTCTGAGGACCCCGCAGCTCTCAGAAGCCTGAATCGTGTAGATATACATATGAGTGGCCATATAGGGTCACCTTTATCAACTATAAACAAAGCCAATGACCACAGAATCTACAAACATTTCATCTCTGTGTGTGGTCTTCTGAGAGTGTCTGCTCTGTGGTTTTAAATGCTAAACTAATTAAACCCAGAAACTCTAAACATCCAAAAAAGAAGATGCAAGTGAGTAGCCAGATCCTATTATACTACCCGATCTCCAGGGTGCCTGTGACAAGGTGGGTGCCACTACCAGAAGAATTATTCATTTGCTGGAGCCACCTTGTGGAACAAGCATCCCTGTAAAATAAATTCACCTGGACAACTGTAAAGTATCAGCCCATAAATACCATGATCCTTGACAGTGCTAGGCAATGACTATGAACTGCTCTTGTGAAACTTAGAGGTGACATATAGTAGAAAGAATTAATCTGGTCTAGGGTCTGAATCAGCAGGAGGCTTGAAGAGGGAATGGTGTTTTAATAGAGACAGGAAAGAGAGCCAGAATGTCCTTAAGACATAGAAATGAAGGGATCGGTTCCAGAAAGAGCTAGGAGTCTTTAACTAACAAAGGCAGGGCTGGCATTCTCGAAGAGCTGAGATTCTGTCTGGCCTTCTATGGCCTGCTTGACTCTATAAAATATGGTCCCAAACCTCTACCGAAGTCTGACTCATACATTTTTCTGGAGCATCCTGGAACAAGTATAGTAATACCCCAGGTATATGAGAACCATGGCTGGTTTTGTAAATCAGTTTTATGGGAACATAGCTATGCTCACTCATTTACATATTCTCTGAGGCAGCTTTTTTTTTTTTTTTTGGTACCAGGGATCAAACTTGGGTCCTTGCGGTTGCGAGGTAGGCGGTGGAACCACTGAGCTAAGTCCCCAGCCCCTCTGAGGCAGCTTTTGCTCTACAATGTCAGAGCTGAATTGTTGCCAGAGAGAAAGTGTGGCCCATAAAGCCTAAAACATTTATAATCTGGGAGTTTTCCTAGCCTATGTGAATCTCTGGGTTCAATTCCCAGCACTGAGAACATGAAAGAAGTTTTTTTTTTTAAAGGAAAATGTCTCTACTTAGCAAGGAAACACCCAGCAGCCCCAATGTGATTTTGTAACACTTCAGACAACAGGTTGCTGTCTCTTCCTCTACACCAGAAAATGCATTTTTGTAACAGGAGGGACTATTTGACTGGAATCCCTGGCATAATGGATTTGACGGAGGAAGTTGGTAGGGATAGAAGTACAGACACAGAGGTGAGGCTCTTCAGAAGATTGTGGGGTGCTATTGTTTGGCTATGGTCTATTTCCCAAAGGTTTGTGTGCTTGAAGCTTGGTTCCCGTATGGTAGTGTTGGGGTGATGAAATCTTTAAGAGGTGCTATGGCTTGTGTCTAGATGTCCCCCCAAAGCCCATGCAGTTTTAGGTGGGGCTTTTTCAGAGGCGGCTGAATTTAGAGTGTGTGACTGATTCATGGAGCAATGCTAGGTTCAAGGGCACTAGGATGAAAGGTGTGAGGCTACCCACCCTAAGTAGTCTGGCTAAGATAAAAGGGAGAGAAAGATCCCGTTACGTTCTCTTGTTGGTTTTGCCATCTTCCATGCCCTTGAACTATTGTCCTTCTGCCACGTGCCACCCTGCATTAGAGCCAGTTGACTATGGACTGAACCCTCTACATACTGTGACCTAAATAAACCTTCCCCTCTTTAACTTTGGGTGTCAGGTACTTTGTCTCAGCAAAGAGAGAAAAGTAACTAAGATGAGAGGTAAGGCCTAATGGAAGGTAATTAGGTCGTAGGCCTCCACTTTCTTGAATGGATTAATGCTGGTCTTTCAGAATGACTGTCTCTTGCAGGAACAACTTTATTTTCCCCACAAGAATGGGTTGTTACAAAAAGAACTGACTTTGCCCCCTGACTCTCTTGTTTTTTGTCTCACCAAATGACCTCTCCATGTTGCCCATACTCCTGGCATTATGCCACCTGAAGGCCCTCACCAGAGCCAAGTAGATGCCAGTGCTATGCCTATAGGTCCCCAAAACTATGAGCTAAATAAACCAATTTACTTCATAAGTTACTTCATCTCAGAACTTTTGTTACAACAACACAAAAAGGACTAAGATACTAGGCCATTGTGGGCACAGCATGGACAACTCCAGATAAAATATGATGGCATGGTTTTCCCGCAGACCACTGGTTCCCTCAAATGGGAGGTGATGTGGTCTGTACCTGTCAGAAAGTAGAAAGCAGAGTCTGATCGGTCAGACCATGCCACTCAGCATCTCCAGTCCAGCACTTCACTGTGATGCAAAACACATCTTTCTGAGGCTAAGAACCGGGGTACAATCTGAGCAAAAGCCAGTGAAGTGGGGGAATTTCCAAGGGCTAGGTAATGACAGAGGGAACCACACCCATACTCAGCAGAGGCTGGTTACCCTACATGGCAATGGGTCCTTATTATGAGTGTCAGAAGTTGTGGGGACTTCGATAGCAAAAGAATACCCCTGTGAAAGGAGAAAGAGCGGGGGATCACCATGCCTGCAGGAGGTGGGAAAAGGGTCAAGAACTTTAATTCTCATCAAAGCTCCGGAACGGCTGATTTATTTGGCACATTGAGACATTTTTGCAGAGTCTTCAAGACGTCTTCCCCAGGCTTTCCTCACAGTTTCAGTTTGCATTGTATTTTTATTCAAGACTCCATGCCCTGGCAATCCCTCCATCCTCCTTACCTCCTCTAGCCACCTGTGGAGACTGTAGCTCATACTGTTGCCATCTCTTGCCAGGTTGAACCATGGCATTGTGCAGCGCTGAGAAGCAGTTGACTGCCATATAACTGGGAGGTGTCAGTAAGTCGTGGGCAGTGAAAGTTCTGGCCTCAACTCTAAGAGGCAGTGGCCACTGTCAAGCATAGGAAGGTGAAAAGCACATCACACATCCCCTGTGTTCAAAACCAGTCATAGCTAGTGGTGGACTCCAGCAAAGAATGCCACAGCAACCCAGGGACAATGTTCCAGCCACAGCCACAGTCATGGCCCTAAGCAGTGTGTTACAATAAATTCACACAACTAGCAAGTCAGGGACTGAATATAAAAACTCTCTTCTCAGTCAAACAAGAATCGAGGGTTGTCAGATACAGGTAGGACCAGGAGTGACTTGATACTAGCCCACAAATCATGGAGCTGAGGGTGACTAGTGAAAATTGGAAATAAAGCATCCAGTCCACTCACAGTGGGTAAGGTAGAAACACAATCCATAAATACTCAAGATATCAGAGAGGCCAGACAAGTGCTAGGGCTGCTGGTGCTGTACCGTGGCCTTCATAGGTGAGAAGGCAGGAGATTAGGAGAAGAGCAAGTTTGACCCACTAATCTCACCTGACTTTCCGGGTGTTAGTGAGCAGTAAAAACTATAGTTTCCAGGTGAGCACATTATACAGTGTTGGACAGAGTTCCAGACTGTGAATTGGGCCCACTGAGGCCATTTCCTACTTGCCAGGGACTGTATGTCTCATTGAACAAATAATTTCTGAAACCCAATCCTCATTCTCTGACATGGAGATTCAGTCTCATGGGGGTGCTCAGAAGATGAAGTCAGAAATGTTGAAATATTTTATATCATTGAGCTGTCAGATTATTTATATCTGCATCCAACATTCAAATTCTGTAAATGAATGAGTCCACATACATTTAGTGTGAAAAGCTTTATAACAGGAGTCAGAATGTCTGTCTCTGCCTCTGATTAGGTCCTCTAATTTCCAGTCCTTGGTTCCTTCCAGAACTAATATCCTCCAGTTATTCATAAATCAAGTAATTCATTGTGATGAAGCATGCTGGCAAAAGACAGGCCCATATGAGGCTTGTACAATCCTCCTAAAATCAATTATTAATGAAGTCTTTGGCTTGCCGCTGTTGTATGCAAAGGATTGGTCTGGTGCCCACAAGGTGATCTTTTGTTCCCATTTACAAATCAAGGCTATTGTAATCAATAAAGCCTTGTTAACCATTACTAAGGGATGGAAGGAGTAAACTAAAGGGTGCCAAGTTAATAACCTATTATTACACATGCTATTGTTTATCCCCTGATCTAAAATGTCCTTTGCTACTGTTGATGGATTCTTCCACTGATATAGTACATTCTTACACCAAACACACTCTAATTTATTTATCTCTTAAAAGCAGGCATTATTTATTTGTTTAAAATTCAAGGAAGGTCATTTCACACTGATTTCCTGAACTGGCTCTCATTTTGTTACTAGAATAATGATTAAGGGCTTTGTCAGCGAGGATGAATTGGAAAACTGGATGCTTCAAATGAGACTAAGACCAAGAAATGTTAACTAAATTGTTTATTTGCTTATTGCAAATGCAACTAACTGAACAAGAATGTCGTGAATTTTAGTTTTTGTTTTCACTCAGAAAAATTCTTGTCTGCTAATGGACAAAACAAGTCTCTGGATAGGTGCTCTGTAGGCAGTCACAAAAGGTCGAGGATTAACTTAGACCAGCTCTACTGCTGAAATCTTATTCTACAAGACTTTACCATCTGAATGTGTTATTACTTGAATTCAACTAAGATGCAGCATTAGCTTAGTACTACCATCCATAAAGTCCCCCAGGAGTGATCAGAACAGGTAACAGATGTAGGGAGGTCACTGTGTCAGTCCCTGGTCTAACCCCCTTACATTCTTTAATTTGTTTAACCCTCACTTCAACCTTATGAAATAGGGTTCATTGCTCTCTCATTTCACACACACATGGAAATTGAGGAACTAAGTATTTTGTCTCATTATGGTAAACCCAAGCAGCCTCTTTTGAGAACTCCAGAACTTAGCCAGGTGCCTCTCTAATGGCATTTCCATTTTGTTTTTACTGAGAGTCTATTATAGGGTGAAGCTTTGCATATTCAGAAACACAGATAATTCATACCTACTAACGGAATCTGATCTTTGCCACTATAAGATACCATAAATTGTGCAGTTTTATTGTTCCAAAAGTGATCCCTCTTTCTGCTCACCCCAGGAAACAAGCTTTCTCTTTGTCCTGTATCATTTGACTTCCACCTTGAACACTTGGGGCATAAAAAAATGGCTTCTATGGGACTGAAGGTATAGCTCAGCAGTAGAGTGCAGGCCTAGCATGTGCAAGGCCCTGGGTCCAATTCCCTCCACCCCCACCAAATAAAAAGGTTTCCTTTCCTTAAGCTGAAATATATATTATTATACCTGCTGTACAAAATTCCACTCATACGGTCTTGCTGAATACATCTAACCCCTCTTCCTTATAGTGCCCTTCAAATATCTGAAAGAGTAATTATGTACAATCCTAAATGGCATTCTTCCTGACTCCTTCTTCATCATTCCAGTGCCATTATGTCAAGATCTTGTCACACTGTCCTCTGGGTTTACTAAGCTTTGGGAAGATCCTCTTTGAAATGCAGGACCTGAAAGCAAGACAGCTGCAAAAGGCCCAAAGAAGCTCCAAAGATGGCCCCACGACTGTAGGATGCTTTTTTCCATGCCACTCCAGATGTCCTAGATACACATGCTGGACTGATGACCACTTCACATCACCCACCCACATCCAACTTATAACCCATCCCAATTCCAGCAGGCTTTTTTCATATTAAAAGGCCATTAAATCAAAGTTGCTGCATTATTTATTTTTTGTTACCCTTTTAAACACAAGTGTAAGATTTAATATTTAATCAGTAATAGATGGATCCCTCCTGAAAGCCTATAGGGTGACCAGGGAGGAGAGGGAGAGGGAAGAGAAGAGAGAAAAACATCACTCTGCATGCATTCCACCCCAGCAGTTGTTTCTATGAACACTAAAGAAATTCAAATGGCCTGTTAATTAGCTTACAGGTGTAATGAATTATTTGAGAAGGTAAAAAAAAAATAGTATTAACATAGAGCTAAGCTGTACCCTGAAATAAAGGTAACCAAAGGAAAAATTCCAATAACTTTCAAACCCTGGGGCTATTTTCCTATATGGTTTCCCTTGTGGAAATGCAATCAATTAGATGTTATAATTTTAGGCATTTGGTGAAATGAGAGTCTGCCTGTCACACTGTCAACCTGAAGTTTGTGGTATGTGGATCTTTTATTTTTTCACATGTGACAGTTTCCATGCACAAGGCATTGAACCTAGAGAAACTGTTAATTGGCAATCTTAGCCAAATCCTGAACCAAAAACCAAATCCTGAACCAAAAAGCAAATCCAAAAGCCAGGCTTTTAGAGAATAAAATATCCCTTCATGACATCAGTAGCATCAATGAACACACAACCTCAAAAATAAGAGCAAGATTATTCTTATTTTTAAACAATTGTTCTTTATGTTGCATAAATTGTATTAAAATAATGCATAGCTACATAATCAAGATCCCACACACAAACTACAATAGATGTTAATCTGTGCATACCAAAGCAGTTTAAAATATTGGCGTGGTTCAGAGATGTGTTTCTTTTTCCTCTCAAATTTTTTTCATAGTCTTTAAAAATCACAGTATACACTTCAACTTTAGAAAGCAACAAAGAAAAGTGGAACAAAGAATTTAAATAATAAATAAACAGCCTAACTAACAATATTCTCCACTCCCCCTGCCTATTTTTTCTTGGTTTGGTTTGGTTTGGTTCAGTTTGGTCTGGTTTAGCTTTTTTGGCTGCAGGGAAGAACTAACTGGCTTTAAATCATAATGTCAGTCATCTTTATATCATAATGTCAGTCATCTTTATTAGATGCTTTGATATTTAGGGAGCTAATGTGAAATGTGAAAATTATACTAGAGTTATAGAAAAGACCTTACTACTGTGTTGACTATAAGTATCAGCAAGGCCTGTTAGATACCTGCAACATCTACTACCTCCAAGTGAGAAGGAAACTGAGTCAAAGAAAATAGCATCTTCCAAGGGTGCTTAAAAAGGTTGTCAAGAAATCATAATGAGAATCTATTATTTTCTGACACCTCATTGTTTTTTTTCAAGGGCATTTTGTATGAGGAGTTACTAAAGCTTGACATTCTCAGGCTATCATAACAAAAGGAACAAGGTCACAACCACTTAGTGAGTTCACAAACAGGAAGCAGTTTGGGGGGACAAGAGGAAGGCTATTTTCCCCAAATATCCCATAATGATACAGACTAAGACATTGATCTCCTTGGCAAAGATGGATACCCCCTGCTCTCCACTTCTCTGATATGGATGCCCCAGGCATCCACATCTGCAGGTTACACTGACCTCGAAACAAAAGAAAAACAATGAGACTAGTACTTAACATACATGATTGATTTTAATCAATTTTAATACAATTCCCATAAATATAGGTAGGAAAAGGGAAACGATCTTACTCTTAGCTAGAGAATTTAATTGTAGTAACAGAAAATTCCACACTGAAAATTCAAAGTGTTCAACAAAAGGGATGAAGGCAGAAGAATTTTTCCAAGAATGCTTTCTCTATGGGAGTAAAATATATGTGTATATCAGGAAAAGAGCTGCATGCCTATGTCTGTGCTTTCTGTTAAAGTTATCTGCCTTTCTGAAGTCTTTTGTTCTATCCATTCTTTCCTTAACTTCTAACTTAGCAATGCCACATGGTGTGTGGTTTTCATTTTAGATATGTTTTGAGTATTCACTCAGTTAAAAACCATCCTAAAACTGTAAATGAATAGTAGATCATATAAACGCAGCAAATCTCATTTTTAAAAATCAACTTGTGACCCTCAAATGGTAAAAATATATATTCTAGTCATCTCTTCATTTCTAACACATGTAAATGTGTCCTTGAGATTTATGACCAAGGAGAAGTCTTGTTTTCTATCTAGATGACTTGGGAACCCAGGAGGGAATTTCACTGGAGGAGGTTCTGGCAGGGGTTTGGAGTACAGAACACAAAAAACATAATGGGAGTTGGAAAATATTTGGAAAACTCAAAAACAATAGCATGTGTTAATTCTCAGCTAATCTGTGGCTTGCTTTCATTCTTCATTTCTTTTACCATTGAGACCCATGGCAAAAGAGTAACAAGGGTCCCTGTGACCTTCTTTAGTGGCAGATATTTTATTCTATGCTTGCCTGTGTATTATGGCAAGTGAAACAATCTTATCTGTGATTTAAAACAAACATAATATGCCAGACTTATAACTGTAGATCTCCTGACATGATTTCCACTTTCCAAGACAGAAAAAAACAATAAAGAAAACAAAACAAAGAAACACCCCATGATGCAGAACTACAGCCAAACATTTACACTTAATAAAACATATTGCATGAGTAGCTGATAGCTAAGCTAGTGCCTTTGAAGATTAGAAAGCTCCAGAGCCATTTCTGGATTCCAAATGGAAGCCTAGTGTTAGACGAGACCAAGGCAGAGGAGCTGTGGGGGACACAACACGAAGGGGACCTTCCTGCTCTGCTGCTCAGGCTCTTCTGGTCCCCAAGGGCCCTGCGAATCTGCAGAACCACTAACTTGGATTGAATTTATTTTTAAAAAGGATTATGGAAGATATCTCTACCACAAAGTATTTAAATATTTAAGGGAGGGCGGGGTAGGAGGACTTTTCAGCCAATTAAGTGAGTACATTTTTAAAAACACTCTTCAGCCTCTTACTGTTTCGAATGATTCTCTCCCCTGAGAGATAGGCCATGTATCCCAAGCTCAACGGCACCAACCTTCACCTCTCTGCTTCCATTCTTCTCTTCATGGCTGCCCTACGTCTAGTCGGTTACCAAGTTCTCTTCGTTCTCACTCTTGAGCATCCTTCAAATTGGTCCTTTTTTCTCCATTTTCACAACAGCTGTCCTAACTCAGGACCTTATCAGTTCTCCAACCAGGTCCTAGGGGTGTGATTCTGAAAGCCAAAGCAAACAAATAAACAAGAAAAACAGATCTCCACTCACCTATTCAAATGTCTCCACTGATGCCCTCATATTTAGAGTCGAGTCTGCACTCCTCGAGGGACTCGAAAGCTGTGTAGTTCCAGGCCCTGCTGCCTCTCCATCCACCTCCCAATGTGGAATCCACCCCCCAGCATTGCACAAACCCATACACCTCTGTGCTCTTGTGCTTACATTCTTGCTGCTTCAAACACTCTTCATCTCAGGTATTTCTACAATCCTGAGATCATCTCCCCTCCCACATTTTCTGTTTGACTTCTACACATCCTTCAAGACTCATGTCAATCTAATAAACAAAAGAAAGAAAGAATCAGAGGGAGATTCTCCAAAGAATAATTTATTTCTTGCACTGCAATGAGAATACACATGGCATAGTAACCTATGGGCCTAGTCAAAGGGGTTGAGACAAGAGGAGGTTTACAAGGACAAAAAGGAGGATGATTATAACAGATACTGTCAAACATTTTTCCCTGGCCTCAATGATTAATAACAAGAGTGGAGTCATTTCAGCGTTGGACAGATAATTGCTGGGCATTTGTCCTTGTAGAAGGATTCTTTGCAGAAAGTTGCAGTGACCTCTGTACAATATTGTAGTTCTGGCAGAGTCTTTGTGATAGTTATCAGACAATCAGGTATAACAATCCTTGATACAAGCTCCACTTTGATTCTGATAACTGTCACATTTCATACACAGCGATTGTTATCCTCTTGTAAATTCCTTCCTGGTGTCCTTAAATTGAGTATAAACTTTCTTTTTGCAAACTCAATTCATCACATAAGCCTTCTTTTAAGCATGTATTTCATTATGTCATAGTTAGTTGACTGGTTAGTTATCTTCACTCTCTTGCACAGTGCAGTCTTTGGGGACAGTGATTCCTGTGCTTTGTTTTTGCATCAGAGAGTTTAGCTAGGACTTAATAGAACTCAATGCATGATCAAAGAATGAATGAATGAGAGAATACACGAAAGCATGTTTAGTTTAGAATCTATGTGCTGGGGAATTCCAGGGAAGGAGTTCAGCAGATGAAAGGTAGAGACTTATAACTGGTGGGTAAGTTAACCCCTGATCCTGTTCCCAAAACCATGTGTTCATTCACACTTGTATTCATTTATTTCACAAGCATTTGTTAAGTGTCTGCCATGTTTAGGCACTATCCTAGGCACTGGAGTAGCACAATTAATAAAATACTCTTCTTGCTTTGAAGGACTGCAGGAAATGCAACAGATCATACCTGGGGCCTGATGGCAGCTGAGGGGCATGGTGTATCCCCTAGGAATGGGCTTCTGTCTAAAGAGTGTCGTGAAAAGCTAAAGGAAGGCACAACTGGCTGAGGAAGATGGTAAATGCCATGGAGGTAAAGAAGTGTGGGAATCAAGTGAAATGGACATAACTTAAGGTAACATTGCTATAAACTCACTCTTGAAAAGATACACATTGAAGTCTCAACTCCTTACCTATGTCCCCTTGGGGACATTATACTTTCTGTAAAGCAGTGGTAATAATCTTATCTACTGATGAGAGTGTTGTGAAAAATGTGCAATGTAATTGCAGCCCTACTCGGAGGTTCTTGGCACCACTTGAGAGCCCGGAGATGATGAGGATTGACTGCTGATGCCGCCACCCAGGGGACCGGGAAAGATGAGTTGGAGCCACTCTGCGGGACCCAGTGAGAAAGGGCCTTGGATACCACACCAGGATGTTGTAACTTGTAGTAGCTCACTGAATACCCTGGAAGAATGTTCAGTAACAAAACGTAAGTGATCAGACTCATATCTTAAGATCTCTGTAGCTATGTCAAGGATGACATGGAAAATGAGCACAAGATGATCGATGAAGGCAGTACTGAGACAGTTGTGCCACAGTGAGGAGAGGACAGGTTCTGGGGACATAGAGAAGCAGAACCAACAGGACCGAGCCACCCACAGTAGCAAAACACAAAAGAAAGTGGTGATGATCCTTAAATATCCAGCTTTGATGACTGAAGTGGGGAAGCTACGAATGAAGAGAAAACGCATAGCAAATAGAACCAATTTGAAGGGAAATAGGAGTTTTATTTTTGGTGCTGAGCTTCAGAGCCTGGGAATATCTAGGCAGAGCTGCTGGCAAGCTATCAATAAATTAATCTGGTGCCACCTGGACTTAGAGATAAAGAAAGCAAATAGACGTGACTTATTGTTACTTCAAGCTGTGAACATAGGTATGGGAAGGTAGGTACTGAAAGAGGAGATTACCATATCCTCATGCAACCACATCACAGGGACAAAATATCTTACCAAACGCTCTTCTTTAGACTTGGAGTCAGTTTCAAAGATAGCTAGAAGGAACTCATCCTGCATTTCAGCCAGTTCTGGTAAGAAAAGATATGTTTCCCCCTTCTTCGTAAGAATGAAAGCTCCATATAAAGAAGGAACTTTGTCAATTTTGTTCATTACTATGTTTCCTTAGCACAGAACCTAACACATATTTAGTACTCATTAAGGCATACTGAATAAATTGCACGAATGATGAGATTTAAAAATAAATTAAAAATAAATAAAAGCTGAACTGCGACATTACTGAGAGGACTTCCACGTCACGCTGCCTAAAATACCCCCAATATCCCCTGTGTGTTTATCATTTTCACTTTTCTTCTGCATGACATGTTCCATATATCTTTATTGGTTTTTGTCTGTCTTCCTATTCCCATGTGAGCTCACTAACAACTATCTATTCTCACTGCTCTATCCCCAATGCAGACAAAAAGGATTACATGAATAAGTGAATTTAAGTTAAAATCTGGATTACACATTATAGCCATGTCACTTATCAACTTTTTTCCCATATATGGAGTACATTCTTTTTCTCCCTCCTTAATTGTGATTGAAGTAGAGTGGGAAGGGTTTCCTTGTCTTGCTCCACATCCCCAAGTGAGCCAAATTACCCACAAGGCTCACAAGAGTTCCATTAGAATAAACTTCACACTAGGAAGTACTTCTCTTACCTTTTATGTTTCTTGAAGTATTTTTCCTTTCTACCACAAGATTCAGATTCTGTCACCCAGTGACAGCTGCCTCAACATTCTAAAACCACCAGTTCTATTTTTATTCTATTCATGGAAAGTCTTCCTTTGCTGAAGCATCTTTTAATAAGGCCTTAGAAAGGAGGAGTCAATGAACAATCAAAGATTAATGAGTTCTAGACTTTATTTCTCCTTTAATTGTTCAGGCTGTATCTGTACAGTTATTACCTGAGTGTCCGTTCTTACCTAACTCTTCTTTGTCATACAGATATAACAAAAATAAACATAACTTCTAGGGGTGAATTGTCCTAGGTACCATACACTATACAAGTATTGTATAGTCATTAACTTTCTTAAGCTTCAAAACATATGCATAAGGTAGATACTTCTTTTAATCCTTCTTTTTTTTTATCCCAGTACTGAGGATCGAACTCAGGACCTTGCACTTGCCAGGCAGATGTGGCACCACTGAGCTACATCCTGAGCCCCTTTTTGTCCTTTTTATAGAAGGGGAAATTTAGCTCCAGAAGGGTTAAGTAACTTCCCCAAAGTCACACAACTAGTGAATTGACAGGGCCAGGAATTGAAGCCAGGTAGTCTGACGACATTAAAGCTCTGTATCTTAACCACTATACTTAACACCACAGATATATAATCAAAGCTTAGGGATTAACAAGAATTTTGCCTTGTGCCCATAACACATAGCATTGATTTGTAACTACCTCAAATGTGGATTTTATTTATTGATAGCGATACAGGAGCTAGGGAGAAAACCATGTATGAAGCAATGGAGTAAATTTCCCAGCTTGCCAGCTCCTAGGCTTCAGATAAGAATTTGTACAATCCTGTATGTTTCAAACGGCAGTGTGTTTTATTGCCTGAGTAGCTGGCTTTCTATATCACCAACTGATCTTTCAAAGTGTGTTTGTTTTACAGTGGCCATTAAAGATTAAATCTCCTGAATGAGCCAATGATAAAACTCAGGGCCTTGGCTCTGCGGGGAAATAGGGGACTGCACCTGGGACGACTACAGGGGATGCTGGGTCAGACGAAGCGGCGAGCTTGGCCAGGAAACACGCTTCAGTCCTTCAGAGGGGACAGTGGGAGGGGGCAGGTAGCTTTCCTCCCTGGGGCAACCAGAAGGGAAGTCTAGTCTCTGCCTGATCCTGGTGGCCGAGCATAAGTGTCTGTATCCAGGGCTGTGAGAACATGTGTGTCCCACCTACCCAGACTGCTTGGGCCAGTTAACCCCGACCCCGTGGCCAGCCAGGCCATGGCTCAGTGCATCTGTGTAGGCTTCTTTTATGCTCCAAGTGCTATGCTCCCAACTGGGGATTCAGTGGTGAACAAGACCAAATGGGAACTGTCTTTCAGAGCTGGCTTTTTTTGTGTTGGAGACAGAATTGAATCAAATCACCATACCCGTACTTATATTATTATAAATCCAAATAAGTTCTAGGAAGCAAAGTAATAGGGCCCTGTCAGAGGACAGAATCCAGGCCCCTCAGAAGTTGCAACTGTGACAGAACATGAATCAATGTTGAGTGATCAAAGGGTATGGGGTAAAGGTAGACTTCCAGACAGAGGGAACAGCACATGCAAAAGCCCTGTGGTAGCAAGGCCACTACTGCACCTGGACAGCATCTTTGTGCACATTAGAAAAAAGATGCCACCTCAAGACCCTTTGCTTCTATTGGAAAATTGTTATAATTTATTAATTTTGTGTTAAAACAAGACTTTTATGGCAAACTTCCAGAAAACAGTTGCTTATACAATTCTACATTCTCTAAAATATCAGTGGTGGGCCGGGGATTTAGCTCAGTGGTTTCACCACCTGCTGCACAAGCGCAAGGGCCCGAGTTCGATCCCTGGTACCAAAAAAATAAATAAATAAATAAAATATCAGCGGGCACAATGCTACCCTGCCTGTTACCACAGTGACCAGTCATGGGTAGCAACTGAGCGCTTACAATGTGTCTAGTCCAAACAAAGGTGTTTTATATATAAAATACACATTAGATTTTAAAGATTGGGGAGAAGGGAAAGACATAAAATATCTCCTGCTTTTTACATTGATTGGATTTAAAAATGATATTTGGGTAAATTGGGTTAAATAAAATATTCCCAAACTTAATTTCACTTTTTTTAACTTGTTTACGTGGCTACAAGAACATTTAAGATAACACATGTGATTTCCAGTTCTACGAAGTTTCCTTGGAACAACATGGGTGCACCTTTTCATGGGGTGGCCCTGAGTATCACACAACCTGGCAAACACTGCTGTGCAACCGGATAGCAGGAATGGGCATGCCCAGCACAGGAGAATGAAAGGAAACAAGAGTTGCGGCCCCACCGAGCACGAGGAGGAGAGGTATGAGACAAGGTGCGGCCAGGCCAGGCCAAGTCTGTCTTCGGAGCCTGAAGAATTTGACAGCCCTCAGCCTTGGTTCCACACTCGATGATACTTCCCAGGCTTAGAAGTTTGTGTCATCAGTGATTCGTGTGAAAAAGACAGACAAGTAAGATAATTTGACCCACAAGGGCCACACGGTCAGTGCAGCAGAAGATACAGGCAAGCAACTGGCCATGCCATCAGGTAGGGAAACACAGTGGTTTCCTGGGCTGAGCCCCTAGCGCTAAATCTTTGTGTGCTGTTGAGATGGAGGAGCATGGCAAGACAAGGCAGAGATTTCAGCAGGGCCTGCACATCACTCCTGAGACGAAGCATCAGGACCTGCCTTCCCAACATGGGCTTTCCCGCAGAAGGGAGGCGCAGGGAAGGAAGCGACCAGAGACAAGGGCTCCTTCCCTCCCCGTAGCCCAGGGGCCTCTGCCTCTCCACATCTGGATGCTTCTTTTCAATACACACAGCTCTCGTTAGCATCCTGGATGAGCACGTATGTCTTTTATCACACTTTCCCGCCAGAGAAGAAACTACCCAGTTCCTTTAGGGATTCAGCAAAAGGGGCAAGCAAAGCCTTCACGTGAGAATACTATGGACTGAAGCTGTAGAAACCGGGAGCAGGACACAGACTAAGGGATTTGAATTCCAGAGCAAATATCTTGCCCTCACTCCCACCAAGAGTCCCCATTCACACTCAGTTGAATCGAAGAACAGTTCTAAAATATCAGTTATTAGGGAAGGGTGGAGGGGTGGACGGTGCACAGGTAATGGGAAAAAATAAGAACCAAGATACATCAGGTACAGGTACAAGCACCCAATGATAAATGTAATCGTATTGTGTACCTAAAATGTACCAATAAAAGAATTTAAGGAAAAATAAATAAATAAAATAAAATATCAGTTACACCAATTATAGTCATATGCCACGCACTAAAGTCAGATACACTTAGCTCATTTCATTCTCTTTAAAAAAATTACAAAATGTGCAGAACTATATCTGTTTTACAAGTGGAAAAACTGACTCAGAGAAGTTAATGATTTACCAAATCTGCTTACAGATGGTAGAAAATATCCCACAGAGGGCTGGATGTGGAAGAAGAGAGGGCGGGTCTGTTACTTATGGATTGGAGCACTGACGTGCCCTTGCTATGCACCTCAGCCCTTCCGGAACATTAAAAGTAGATCCCTGCTTCCTGCAGCTCCTCAGCCTTGTGCTGTGGTGAAGGAGGAGCTGAGAAAGGCCTGCATAGGGAGGCTGGAAAGGAAGCTGTTGCCAGCCCCGCTGCAGTCCCAGGAGCACTCTGAGTATGCTCCTCTACCCATAAGAGACATCTATTAAAAGGAAAAGGGCCTCAGACTTGGAGCTAGACCAAGAAGGTAGATTCTCAACTTGTATGTTGACTTGTCTAGCATTCCAAATAAGGCACATAGCTCTCTGAAAATGTTCCCTCACCCAGAAAATGAAAAGGTAAGTAAGGCTGACTGTCCCTAATACGCTTCCTAGCTCTTATACTCTGGGACACATGAACAAACACTAGCTGAGCACAGGCTTTCTCTAGCAGCTGCGGAACTACCAAGAATCTGGCACTGTGAACTCAGGTCTTGTCCCTCCATTAATGTACCTCTGTTGTGTGACTTTTAAGTATTGGTGACTCCTGAAACATACTCTCCTTTTTAAAAAATCTCTCACTTAGAAATAATGATAAATTATATAGGAACATTATTTTCAAGAATTACTAAAATGGGTTTAAGAAGAAGGAGAACTGAGTAACTGGCTAGCTAAGCCACTACTTCCTTGTCATCTTGTATCAACACCTCTCCTAGTGCATCGGCCCATGTGTCAAGGGGGACCATATTAGAAACACATGAAGTCATGAATAAATCGTCCCTGAAGAGAACAAGGTTGACCCAAATGTGTGACTGGTTGTTGCCATTTTAATTGTTCATGTATCAGATTGAAATAGTCATATTAAATGTGAATAGCTAAAATGTGTGCCTGGTGCCTGCTCTTCTCCCAGAGCTTTGCACTCATTAGATTGCTAAATAGACATTGTAGGAGGCCATTATTTTGGACCAAGCTTCTGTCTCAGGTCCTAAGAGACCAGACTAGAAATCAAAATGGAGTCATTCACGCTTTGGTTCCATATCACCAAGCTGAAACTAAACTGTTTACCTCACCTTCTTGAGAAATCAGGACTAGAGTGATAACAACCAAATGGCCTGAACAGGCCACTTTCGATTAGAATGAAAATGAGTTTCCCTCAGCCTGGCCCTTACACACACACAGAGAAAAAGGAAAAGTGAAGTAACCTGATATAAACCAGTCAGTTATTTTTGTATTGGTCTGTCCCCATTACAAAAGAAAATACTTTGAAATGACGAATCTGCTTTTGTTCTTTGTTTCTGCTTTTTTTCAGCCCTCCTCTGTCTAAAACATCATCCTCCCTTGCTCTGCCCATGGAAACACGTATTCTATCCTATGGAACACAGTGCTGCTCCATTCTGGAATTCAAAATAAGTGTAGCTAAGGTATTTAAGTTATAGTTTTGTTCTCTAGCCATCCACTTGAATGTTATATGAACTCTATGCAGTAGATGTTGGGATTGTCTATATTTTACACTCAGGAAACAGAGGCACCAAAAAACTAAGTGAACTTTCCAAAAACACAGCCACCAAGGCTCCAGATGGCTCTGTAACCGGGCAAAGCTTCTCCCCACCACTGTAGCTCAGCAATCAGTCCACAGGGCTCAGAGCTCTGGGTGCCAAACATATACCTATGTTTCCTTTGTTAGAAAAAGTAGACAAGACTATCCAAAAATAAATTAGAGCACTGGAAAACATAGATGTTGAAGTATTCAACAAAATGGAAAATAGATTATTGTTTCTAGAGATTGTGGACTTGAAGTAATTTTAAGATCTTCAAAGTGACTCATTTTCTTTGATTCCAAGATAGGTACATCTGATTTTAAAACATAAAACAATATGCAAAGCGACTTTTACTATTGATTTCTTACAGAACCTAAACTGGAATGTGTGCGTACATATTGACTCCCAGGGTCATGGTGCACTGAGACAGCTGCCAATGTTGTATGGGAAGTGAGTGCCAAGCCGCCTCCATTCCACCCATTGGAGGGACCTCTCCTTATTCTCCAGGAGAGGCAGAGGTGTGTCACACAGCCCAATCCACAGTGAGAGATGCCTGTGGGCCCCTGCTCTAAACAAACAGGTGCCGGCACCAGTTGACGTCAGCAGTGTTAGCACAACAGGCAGGAGGGCTAATCTGTTCGTGCAGATAAGCTTTGCTGAGCCCGCGCCTATGCCAATATGCAGGCTGGGCCACCCTGAACTCCTACACTGACATGACCTCCCCAGATTGCCTGTGTAATGCTCCCCCTGCAGTGACCATGCTAGAATCCAGAAGGCATAGTCCTGGGGCCCACATACAGACTCCAGAAACAGACTGCCTAACGAGGAGCCAGGCTCTGCCTTGCCCAGCCATGTGATCCTGAATGAGTCCCAGGACCTCCCTGGGCTCAGTTCCCTCATCTGCAATATGAGGGTTGGTGGTAGCATCCACCTCAGGAGGATGTTGTGAAAGCTAAATGGGGAGCACATCAGACCTTCAGAACAATGGCCAGTTCAGAATATGCATGTGCTTCCTTTACTGTCATCCAGAAAATTGCAGGACGAGTCACCCAGTGTCACTTTGCACTGGTCTGCATCTTAACATAACACTATATACATTGTTTTCTTCTCACATAATTCATATAATATAAAATTCACCATTTTAAGGAGTACAATTTCATATTTTTAGTATATTTGCTAAGTTGCTCACCCATCACCACTATCTAACCCCGGATGCTCTCTTTCATCCCCCCAAAAGAAGCCCTACCCAATAGCAATTGGTTCTAGGCCTCTCCCCTACTCCCTCACACCCACCAATCTACTTGCAATCTACAGATTTGCCTATCAGAGACATTTCACATGAACACTATCCTACAACAGGAGTCCTTTTGTGAAGAGGACACCACTAGAAAAGAAGTCTTTACACAAAATAGCAGGAGTCCACCACCCCTCCCCCCAAAATAATAAAGCATCAGCTGCACTGCTGTCAGTAACAGCCTCTCAGTGGGCTGACAGGAGGAGGCTCAGCTTGATTCGGAGTTTTGAAACATTTTAAGCTTTGAAGCTGAATTTCCATCCCACGTAACACAACAGAGATACTGCGCAGCAGCCCTATTGTTCCAACCTCCTCTTCCCTCGGCGTGTCAACAGGGTCTGCAGAATGCCCAGATGACTAGACTCAATTCTAATTACTTACAGTGCTAGGAGACAGACTCCTTCAGACATGACCTATAGGAGAAGACTTGAGAAAATCTTCACAAAATGATAAACTTCTTCAAATTCATGCAGTCCCAAAACTTCAGAGGGTTTGAATGACACCAGCAGTGGCTCTTTCTTAAATAAAAATATACTCAGCCCATCCTTTGACCTAAGGGGTGCTACTGAGTTGCTTATGAGGAAGAAAATCCCACCATGGCTCTTAGAAAGAAAGAGATAATGCAGAATGAAAAATATCCCAAATCCATTCCCAGGCTCTCACATCCCTGCGATCTCATGATGTATGGTCCTAGAGGAGAATCACAGGATGGAAAGGTAGTGGCTTCAGCCAGTTGTCCATCCATGAATTAACAGAAGAAAGTGACTCCAACCCAACCTCCGGACTCTCAGACCTCTTCCTCCAGGGGGCCAGTGAGCCACAGAGAGCCACGGGGCAGCAGACCACCAGTCTGGGCGTCATAATCAAATAGGAGTCTAGTTTTAGGAAAGCCCATTATAGATACACGTTCATGGAGAAACTAGAGACATTTATAGCTAAGTGTATGCACATTGAGGTCATACTCTTAAGTGAAATAAATAGGACACACATGTGTAAATACAGAATAGTTTCTCTGGTGTGAAAAACTAAAAGTGTAAATAAGGATCAAAATGTATAATTGATATTGTGAAATAGGCAGAAAAGGTCTAAAGGAGTAGGGGAAGTGGGAGGGGTAGGGGAAAGGAAAGAAGGGAAAAGAAAAAAGAGAAAAGGAAAAAAGTGGAAACAAAGTCTTTGTAAACAGGGAAGCATAGAGGGGGTGAAGGGAGGGCAGGAGAATGGGGAAAAAATAAGAACCAAGATACATCATGTACAGGTACAAGATCCTAATGATGAATGTAACTGTATTGTCTACCTAAAATGTACCAATAAACTTAATGGGAAAAAAAAGATAAATGTTCATGAAAGCTACAGTAAGCCAAATTTATATTTTGTAGCTTGGGGTAGTGGGGTATAATCACTATAACTATTTGGTGTACTATGGTGATTATTTTCATCTCCCAACTACAGGACTAGATAATTTTATTCAGAACAAGTAGTAAGAGTACAATAAACTTGGACCCAAAACATCTAGTATAAATCTCAACTCATTCAGCCAGTAACCTTGTGAGGTTGTAAAACTATTGTTGGTTTTTCATCCTGAACTTTATTTTTTTATTTTATTTATTTATTTATATATTTATTGGTACATTTTAGGTATACAATAAGTTTACATCTCTCATTGGGTGCTTGTACCTAAACATGATGCATCTTAGTTCTTATTTTTTCCCCATTACCTGTGCGTCCTTCACCCCCTCCACCCTTCCCTATTTACATAGACTTTGTTTCCATTTTTTTTTCTTTCTCATAATTTTTCCTTTCCTTTCTTCCCTTTCCCCTTCCCCTCCTGCCACCCCTACACCTTTGGACCTTTTCCTATTTCAAATTATCAATTATTCATTTTAATCATTTTCATCCTTATTTACACTTTCAGTTTCTCACACTAGAGAAACTATTCAGTATTTACACATGTGTGTCCTGTGTATTTCACTTCCAGAACACGTCTTGAGAATTGAATAAATTTTCCCGAGAGCCACTGGTCTTCACTCAAGTCATTTGATTAAAATGAAATGTTGGGGTTTTTTTCTGTAGCAATGGATTGACAACAAAGATGCACTTGTCACCCTTGCTCTTTGTCACAGTGACAGAGCATTCTGACTACTCTCTAGGAAAACCAACATTCTGAAGGTTTTGGGCTCCAGGCTTACTGACAAGCAAGCAGCAGGCATAAGGAGAGGCAGAGCATGCAAAAGAAGCTATGTAACTAGTACCTGAGTAGCAGAGGGCTAATTATAACAGGGATCTAATGCTGAGCTCCATTTTTGTGGGTCATGCACAGTGCTTCCCTATTTGAAGACCTGGAAGAGGTTTCTTTGTTACCCAAGTGGACTTTGCCTTTCTTGCCAAAGGCTAACACTCCCATTGCCTGAGTGGCTTCTCTGATTACATGATTAGTCAGGCCAACTGGGATTTCTTTCTTCTAGGTCAGCTTTCTTTATCAAAGGTTCCATTGGTGATCTCTGCACATTCTTCCTTTACAGTACCACGTCTACCCTTTACAGTGCAGTCATATTATACTTTGGCCCAGTCTGAAAGGCCCATGAGTCTCTATGTACTGTGACTATTCATGAGGCTGGACATTGCCTTTTATAACTTTTATAACTTCTCAAGAGCTGCAACTCGAAAACAGCATGAAAACTCAGGAACAGATTCGTAAATTGCACAGTTTACATGCAAAGATGTTCAAACTGCCCTCTGGGATTAAGTGCAGCTTGCATTTCCAACTTATAAAAGGTGACCTATACCAGTAGAAAGTACAAATTGAAACCAAACCCTAACCATTTGGGTTTCCTTTCTATCCCAGAGATTTTCACATGGTTTTGTTTCACAATCCATTAGAACAAAACGAGATAGATCAGCTTTCATTGTAGCCAAAATATTTTGCAGGAGCTGACGAAAAATTCTCATCATGAGGCAGATAAGAGGGTACACGTGATGTCAAAACAAGGTCAAGCAAATTTGCAGTTAAACAAACAGTTCTCAGTGGTCTGTTTTGAACAACCCTCTCGTAAGAAATAAAAATTTTTAGGCATTCACTTACTGCTAATGTTAAAAATAAAAATCTCACCTCGTCTACCTATGTTCATAAACTTATATCTCAACAATATTTACTGAGAACCCAGTGACACTGACTCAATTCTTCACTACTAGGAGGCCAAAACACAGGTTCTCCTTGAATCCTGTAAGGACAAGGCTTGTGGGGGAGTGTTATCCTTTACACCAAAGCAGGTGTGAGAATTTTATGTCAACTGGTCTCTGTTTTTTTAAAGAATCATAGTGATCCTTTTCTGACTGAATATTAGATAAGAATTGTCAACAATCCCAGCAACAAGGTCAATAGAAGAAAGGTATTAAGCAGCAATGTGCTAGTTAGTGGTATTCATGAATCTACTATTCTCACTACTAAAAATTTGTTAATCCTTTTCCCTGGGGTGAGGGAACTTCTGTTAATATGTCAAGCAAGCCTTGAAAAGATTTGATTTTATTATTTTAAGAGTACTTACAAGAGGTATGGCATATATCATTCAAACCAAGGCTAAATACGTGCATGCAAGTTTTTCTAGAGAGATTACAGACGCTTCCTTTTGCTTTCCAGAGCGAAGGCTCAGTGAAACACAGACCACCAACCAGACACCTCGTACAAAATGGTACATGATAGATCTATTTCAACCAGAGCTTCTCCAACCTTCAACTATTGCCATTGGGATCCAGATAATTCTTTGTCACAGGGGATTTCCTACATTAGAGGTTGCTTACCAGCATCCTGCTTCTTCTTGCTCCATGCCAGTGACTAACAATCTCCCTGTTGTAGCAAACAAAATGTCTTCAGATACTGCCCAGTATTTTCAAGGGGCCACAATCACCCTTGGTTGACCATCACTGAGTGAAATGAAAACTTCTGAAGGGTAAGTTGCCTGAGTCAGCTTAGTTGATCTAAAATGGATTTCTAGTCTTCAAAAATCACATTTTAAATTACAGAAATAAAAGGATAATGAGGTTTAGATAAAAAGCTAGGAGATTCTAACCCAGAGTCCCTGCCAGTGCATCATAGTCTTGCTTTGTAAACTCCTGACTTATCTAAAAGAATAAGTTATATTTATTCTTAAGATGTAGCATTTTCTAGACTAAATAATCAACAAAATAATAATGTAAACTAATTTGTAAGCTAAATAGTAAAGCTGGTCCAAATTTTGCTTTGTATATTCCAGGACATATTGCTGCTGACAGAACCAGGAAAAAAATCAACTTCATGAGTTTCTGCTCTAACCTTATAAAGTTGATAGCTAGTTTGTACTTTTTTGACTGACTGTACCACTCATAAATTGTACACCAAGGTTTCAAGTGCCTTATAGAGGTAACAGCTAAGATTCTGTGTCTAAACTTTCACTTTGACAAGACAAAGGGCCTCTTTATATTACTTCTCTTTCCTGTCCCTCCTGTCCCTCCAACACAACCATATGCTGTACTTTTCTAAGCTTCATTAACCTAATTTTTTATGTAACTACTAATTCTCACCTATGCTCATGGTCATGCCCTTTTCTTCTTCTTTTCTAAAATCAGAATCCCTTCCTTCAAACAATGTTTTAGACAGAAGCTCAACCTATGAAACAAGGTGCCTCTCTTTCCATCCCTAGAGGTATTCTTGAAGCAGAGTTTGAGACCCCTGACATAGAAAAATGAATTAAATACTTAAATCCATAGTTTAGGCTCCATTCATTTAATGGTAAGTCTACTTCCACGCAGGAAAATTGAGCAGAATGGCCCCTCTAGAATCTGAAGATTCTAACTCAATGCTCAACCAGCTTAATGAGCACTGAGGGAGAGAGAAAAACAGAAGGCAAAATGAGGCCTGTTGACAGATTTTGACAACCAACTTTTGAAACTATTTCCAGACTTAAACAAAATAGCAGATGCCCTCCTAGAATGAAAACAAATCCAAAGTTTAAATATATATATATATATATATATGCATGAATTATGTATTTTTTATGAAAAAAAGTGGCCTGGATAAATAAAATATGGTTAGTAGATACAACTGAAATGGCAGTTGCTTAAATTCCTGGCAGATTGTCAATTTCCAGTCAAACAAATGCTAACAGTACATCTCATAACTGCATCTAACATCTAACATCTAACACTGGAACACCAGAATTATCCCACTTTGAAGTTGCTCCCGCAAATAGAACCATTCATGCTGGGTAGGTGTTGAGAAACGCAGGCTGTGGGGTGGAGAATGCTAGTTTCTTGTTTTCAATTCTTGCAATCAAGAGAATGGGTTAGTTTTCTAGAAATTCTTCAGCTGATAAATACTGTTTATCCAGATAAAAGACAGTTTTAAAGGTTGGTTTACCTGAGGCAGGAGATGACTTTGGTTAAAGCCAACCATACGTCTTCAAGAAGCAGCAAATCTTCATCCAATTTTCTCTTGAGTTTAATCTAGGCTACTTAACACTGGGGGGAAATGTTTATTTTCTCTTGTGCTATGGCTCTGCAACTCCTCAGAATCTTAGTTTGTAGCTGAAGAAATCTTACAAATACTGAAGCAAATCATGATCATTGCCTGTATTCCTTTCAAAAAAAGCTATTCTAGGGCAGATGAAAATGACACCATGATGAATTCCCCTGCTCTAGCTGCCAAAGTACTGAAGACTGCAGGATCCTGCTTTCATCTATCGACCAGCACAACCGCAGTTAGTGAAATAAGACCAGGTATTTTCTACCTCCCTACAGGGGAATGTAAAAAGTATGGCCATTATGCTAGAAAAAGTATACCATCAAGGAGTGACATGTTTAGCTTTATCATAAGCCTCACCAAGATGAAGCCAAGCTCTGGAAGGCTGGCCATGTCTTTGTATTCAATACCTGCTCTCAGGCACTCTTTCAACTTTTTCATCATTGCAGAACCTAAAAGAACAGAAACTAGTGCATAAGACAAGGGGCCAAGGAGAGGGAAGCAATATAAATGGGACTGATGACAATGATTACAGTCCAATGGAAGGAATGATATGTCATCTACTAGAATCTCCCCTCACTTTAGTGTCATTACTAATCATCTGCTGGACCCAGTCCTTCCCCAGCCTCACAATAATGTCCACATTGGCCTGTAATGAACTTATTTCATACAGCCCAGATTGTGTGTGTATGGGTGTGTACACACGCATATGCTGGAGACTCCCGTTATTCATGGTATTTATGTTCTATAAAACTCTGCAAACACAAAATTAGCATGTACTGGAGCATTGTTCTAGATAAAGAGAAATAAGAGGTTAGGTTCCCTCCAGGCTCTGGCAACAATATCTTTGTTAATCCATCAATCCATAACCTTGCTTCATATGAGTGTCTGTTTAAAGACTCATTACTTAATATGTTATTGATTCCTTAACATGAAACTCACAGCCAAGAGCGGTGTAACTCATGACTGGGTAAGGCTTGTCTAACGTGTTTTCAGTAAGGCCATCATAGTTTTCTTGGGCTTGGAACACTAGACAGCACCACCACTGCATTTGTAGCTATTTTAAACATCAAAATAACCAAAAAGCACAAAAATGTGAAAAAATGTGTCACTAAAAAGACTGTGTAAAAGGGGCTGGGGATTTAGTTTAGTGGTTCCACCACCTGCCTGGCAAGCGCAGGGTCCTGAGTTCAATCCCCAGTGCCAAAAAAGAAACAAAGACTGTGCAAAAGACACTTGTTTATGTATGAGACCCAAAACAGGAAGACAGAGTATCACCTTGTTTAACGCCATCTGGGAATGTGAAAAACAATTAACTCAAATTTGTCCCCACCCTGCACAAGTCTGGGAATGACCATGAAAACTATGCGGTGTTGACCTGAGGGTTACACGTAAGTTTTTTAAAGTAGACAAATTCAGATACAGAATCTACAAATAACACCACATATGCACACAGAATCAGGGCCATTATTTTATAATCACTTTATAATTCAATCAATCTTATTTATTGATGCCTATTCTTGGCTACAAAGTTCTGTGGTAGAGGTGTACAAAAAATATAGTAGCTACTCAAGGAATGCATAGATTACTAGGGAGTAAAACCATTGGTGCACAAAGAGATCATGAATAAAGCCAAAAGAAAGAAAGTGCTGAGTGGTAGAATTTGTTATATAAAATGTATGAATTTTTACGGCTATTGTGGATATTTCATTATTTTTTTCAATATAGACTTTCGAGGGGAAAATAAATTGAGTTTAAATTTTCACTTATCATAGGCACCAGCCATGTGTGACTATTTAAAATTAATTGAATTAAAGATGCAGTTCTTCAGTTCCCACCAAGTGAGATTTCAAGTGCTCAATAGTGACTGAATATAGTACATTTCCATCAACACAAAACTTTCCTAATACAATGCTAATTTAGATTCTCTGTATGTGTGGAAAACCAATGAAGAAAAAAAATAACAAATGCCAAAATATTTCCCACTGGGAATTGTTAGAGCTAAAAGCTACATAGAATTTTTAAGTTTTTATCCTTATACAACTTGAAAAGCAGAGTTTTACTTAGTCATTGTCTGTACATCAGCAATATTATATGCTAGCAGCCAAAAAACACTGAGAACTTGCCACAAGGTCCTTTGATAACAGTGGTATGTCTATGATAAATAAACACCAAAAATCTCCTAACACTGTGTACTCAGTAAACATACTCCATTTTTCTCACTGCTTCTCTACCAGTTAATTCCATCATTGTGTGATTCCTGGAGAGTGAATCAAAAGACTGGACTGTCTGGTGAATCATAATCACAGTTCCATCAGTCACTTGCTGTGTAGACTTTCTAACACAAGGAGCAAGAATTTGGGCTTTGACCTGAACTACACTTCTCTGGAGCTTCCCAAGTGACCCTGAAATTCCCAAGTGTCATCCCATATAAGCTGAGGACTCTAGGGAACTGGAGTAGCTCTTCCCATGTGTATTCTCCTTTCTACAAGCTCTATAGATGTCAATCACTTTGGGGGGGTTTGGGAAAGACTCGCTACTAAGCTCATAGTGCCCAGACCTTAGCCAAGAAGTGAGCACACTCTATTCTCAGATCCTCAGACAGAAAAAAAAATCCAAAGTATATCAATTTCAATCCCACTCTTTCATTTGCAGACCCTTTTTTCATTCCTAGTTCAGCTTAGGGAGTATTTCCCATCATCACACAAAGATGAAAAGAACATGCATATTGATTTCTCAAGTTTATTTCCCCAACACAGAACCAACAGTGAATGTTTCTTTAAAGACTCGCATTAGTGTTACTTGAACCACATCAGATTGTTCCATTTCCTAAGCAATTTTCTATCACTATGATCAATATCATGAAGGATATAGAGAAGTAGCTAACTTGACAGCAGAAAAGCAGATCTGATCAGCTTGACATGATAACATACCTGTGGTCAAACTGTTGGCTTTGGCTTAGAAAATGGGGACATCATTCATGCCCTACTCTATCATATATCTTTTTTTGTAAAAAATAAATAAATAAATACTTAATTTAGTTCTGAAAGTCTAAATTTACATCCAAAGATACTTGGGAAAAGGGAGTAAGAAAATGGAGATCATACTTCCTGAAATTTGTAAGGAATGTTTCCATCTTCCAACTCATGCTTTAAAAAGAATCTAACACATTAAAGAGTTGCTTGATCTCAGACAAGACATAAAAGATGATTCTAGTTGAAAAATCTAAACTGGGCCCCCAGTGCAGAAGAGGTGAGCCAATCCCAGCTCCCAGGAAGAGGCTCCCGACCCGCCTTAGCACTGCTCCCAGCACAGAGGAGGTAACCCACACAGGTGCCGGCAGCACCACCACCACCCCCGCCCCGTGGAAATGAGAAAACATGTAAACAAGCCTCAAAACCAGACTTCCAGATCACCTACAGCAACCCCAAAGAGAAAAAAGAGGGAACAATCTGATATGCAACCACCTGTACTTCCTGAACTGGCAACAAAAGAGGATCTGGAAAAAATGAAATCAGAAATAATTTCTCATATAACAGCAAAGATTGTGCCCATAGTGCAAGACATTATTAATAAATCTAGAGAGGACACAGAGTAAAAAAATAGAGGAGCTGACGAAAATGATGGAATCCCAACATAGGAAACGAATGGAATCCATAAAACAGATGCAAACAGATTTCCAGGAGATTAAAAACTCCACTGAGAGCTTACACAGCAGAATGAGCCAATGTGAGGACAGAGTTTCAGATACAGAAGACAAGATTGCAATTAGTGACAAGGAAAAAAAATTTCTTTAAATTAAAAGGGACCACAAGAAATCAATCCAGCAGCTGCTAGACAATGCAAAGAAAAATAACATAAGATGGATCAGAGTCAATGAAGAAACAGGAGATAGTGCAGATGACATAAAAAAACTGTTCACAGAAGTGATGGCAGAAACTTCCCAAGCAGGGGAAAAGAACTTGACATACAGATAAGTGAGACATATAGAACTCCAACTAGCCTTGATAAAAATAAATCTACACATAGGCATATAATTGTCAAGATTCCAGAAACTCAACAGAAGAACAAAATTCTACAAGCAGTTAGAGAAAAGAAACATATCACATACAAAGAAAAGCCCATCAGAATCACAGCAGACTTCTCAGTGCAAACCCTCAAGGCAAGAAGAGCTTGAGGTGACATATTCCAAGCCCTAAAGGAAGACAGCCTCCAACCCAGATTGATGTACCCTGAAAAACTATCTTTCAAAATTGATGGAGAAATAAGATACCTTCATGACAAAGAGCATCTTAGGAACTTCATGAATACCAAACCAGCACTCCAAAAAATTTTAGACAATATACTAGGAAAAGACAATGAGGATAACAACCTCAGGAAGCAAAGCAGAATGAATCCATTGGGAGGACAAGAAATTAAAGCAAAGGAGGAGAATCCAACAAAAAAAAGTCATGACAATGATAAGTCAATACATATCTGTTATAATCATCAATGTTAATGGTCTCAATTCACCAATCAAAAGAAATAGACTGGCAGAATGGGTCAAGAAGCAAGATCCAACAATATGCTGCAT
>NW_004624941.1:1157271-1183246 GCF_000247695.1 Heterocephalus glaber | reverse complement strand
TGAGCAAGATTCTACTGGCAGGAGGGGCAGGAAAGGAGAAGGGGAGGCCACAGACACTCCTGAGCTGGCGGGTCTGCCACTTCAACTCCCAAAGCTTTACCTTCCTCATTAAACCTTCCATTCATGTTTCCTCTTTTCAAACTTTGGACCAACATCTGATCTCACGTGCTACCTACCTCACCTGTCCTTTAGAACAGGCAAGATAAAGGCTGGCAAGTGACAGGAGCAGGGCTAGAGATGTATTTGTCAAAGTGGGAAACATGAAGTAGCCAGAACTCTGTGAGTAAACAGTGAGGTAAAGAGAAGCCTTTCCTGCACATCTGACATGGTTCTCAGTTATGTAAAGCCCCCCTCCCGCAATGTTCTCTCTTTCTGCACTCAAATTACAGTTGGAAGAGTAAATCAGCTTCTACAGAGGTAACATAAGAATACCATATGAACTCCTATGACAACCTCTACTTGAATTTACCTAAGAAGTCCTCAAGTGTTTGGGTCTGAACTGCTAGAGTGTCCCTACCTTCACTGGTGTGAGGAAGAATCAGTTCTTACCTGTCTCCTTCATTCAGGTACCAATCACAGCGAGGACAGGGAGATGGGACAGATGCTCTGATGCTGGTGTGTTTGAATTTTGAGAAAAGGGAGTGAATATACCAAAAATGTCCTGATAAAGTCCCATGGGACAAGGTATAGACCTACTAACAGGAAGGGTCCAGAATGGGATTTGGAATAAAAGAGGCCAAGAACTGGGTGTTAGGTTAGAGAGGGAAAGACAATGACCTTAGGAGACAGGGAAGGGATAAGTGTGGGAAAGTGAAGCTCGGTCAGAATCAAATCCCTCCTACATGTGCCCAGCCCTGAGAAAGCCAGGCCCTGGCAGGAAGGATCCTTAACCCCCCAGGACACTGGGGTTTCCAAAAGTGAGGGCTTCACCTAAGGGCAGACAGTGTCCGCACCTCATCTACCTCCTCACCTTATCTACCTCCTCACCTTGGGGCATTTTGCACTCACCAATGTGACGGTCATCCCTGGTTCTCATGAAAATCTCCTCAGTCTTCTGGGGAGCAGGTGCTTCTGCCACCGCATCTTTGGCCACTGCCCCATAGATCTCAGACTCAAAGTGCGGCTCCACTGGCCCCTTGCGCCTGCCCACCTTGGGGCTGGCATTGGGGTCCACACAACAGCTCAGAATGTTCCCCATGGGGCACCACTGCACCTTCGCTCAGCCCCACTTGACCAGCTCAGCAATGCTGAGCCCCTCAAACTGACTAGTCTTCTGAGGGTATGTGATCTCACTCAGTTCAAAGTGAATAGAGATCCCACACGTGCTGAGAGCCAAATCCAGTGCCAGAGATTAGGTCGGATCTCCTCCTCCTTCATCTACCATGTACCAACTGAAAACAAGAGACCAGCATCTGCCAACTGGAGTGCATCCTGTGGTAACCTGGTTACCAAGAGCCAATCAGGAGCAGAGTTCTATCCACATGCCCACCCAGCTGCCACCCTATTTGATTCAAAATTTCCCACGTAATCTATGGGTGCCCTGCTCTGTAGCAGACACTTTTGCCCAGTATTAGCAGACTATAAGTTATAAGTAGCACAAGCTTCTTGCCTCTTGCCCTTCCATAATTTGGCTGTTACATTAGAAGTAGCAGAGTTTGGCTCAGTTCGATCAGCCTTGGTCAATGGTCTCCAAATATATCCTTACCCTCTAAATTAACCTTTGGTTCTCTTTAGCAAAGACATGCTAGTGCCCACATTCTATAGCTCTGCCTGACATAAAATGTCATCCAGAGGTTCCTGAGGCCTGCCCAGGTCCCTCCTTTCCATGCTTGTAATAAACCCTGCATGTTCTTGGGGTCCTTTGTCTTTGCTGACCAGAGCAGCTTGGATCAGCCCAAGACTTGGTTTCTCTCAAGTCTTTATCTCTGTGTCTTTATTTCCCTCCTTCCTATTTCAGGAACATGGGACTGGCTCACAGGAGATCAAGACCCATGGCCTTGGTTTTCAATAGTGTCCCTTATAATTGACACACAATGTGGGTATAGACTGAACCCCTGGGTGACTCTCCCTGCAAGACAAAGTGGTGCAATTTGAGACAACATTTGGCTGTCATGGAATAATTCCAGATGTAGATGCGGGGCAACAGCTAAGCCCAGTCAATAGCTATCCTTCTGATTACTATCTTTTCTAAATACTGTGGGGAACATGTATCAGATCTTGTCAGAGAAGCAGCACCTATACTTAACAGTGCTGCAGACCTGATTAAAGAGGCTATCTACGGGATACCTGAAGGTACTATTGTTAATATGCTACTAGACATTTACAAATATGTCCCTGTTTTCCCAAAGCAGGGCCTCTAGAAATGGAAATTTGGGAACATGCAGAAATCATTCTCTGTGATGTCCACTGAAGAGGTTATCCTCTTTCTTCTCAAACTTTACTTTCTTGCAGTTTACTTCTCTTGGTTTTAACTCTGCTCCAATTAGCTCAGAATAAACAGCTGTGCCCTTAGCTATGATGGTGCCTGAAATGATTCTAGCCATTTCAGAGGCAGCAGCACCTGCAAGTACAACATCAATTGCTCCTTGGGCGATAGCTCCTGCACTTTAGCCCACTCGGTGGGCCACAGTCAATCCCATGGCTCTACCTGCACTAGAGGCAGGTTTCATCACCTTCAACATGGTTGTGCTCTCAGTTAAGATGGCACCTGTGGTGGCCTTGGTCATGTCTCGCCCATGGTTATGGTGGCTGAAGTGGATACAGTGACCATACTGGACTGTGCAATCATGACTGATATTTCCAACTGTCAGCTGACTCTTGCTCAAGAAGAGTGTTTCCTTTCAGCCTGAACCCCTCCTGACACTATTCTCTCCCCCACCTGCTCTTTTGGTGACTGTCTTTCCTGAACTCCCAGTAGCTTCAGCCCCTCCCAAAGAGGAGAGCAATTTATCACCACCACCTCCTCAGATGGCACTATCAGCTTACTGCTCTCTTTCCTCTCACTCACTATTGCCATGTCATAGGAAAGGCTGCAATGATAAGGGAGAATTTCCACAAAGGAAAGTCTCCTGTCTGTCTAATCATAAAGCTCAATAATTTTGTTTTAGCTCAATAATTTTAACCTTGTGAAATTTTTACTTAGAAGATATTTGCCTATAATTTAAATTGGCTTATAAAGGTTATTAACTTTAAAGACATGCCCTTTTTTCCCAGATTCCTGGCTGATCCTAATGGTATCAATATTAATTTTACAAATGTAATGCATGCTGTTGTCTATATATAACTCAAAAACTTTTATTGGTTAAAATAAGTGTTAAGTTTTGCAATCTGCTTTTTTTTTTTTTTTTTTTTCTGTACCGGGGATCGAACCCAGGTCCTTGCGCTTGTGAGGCAGGCAGTGAAACCACTGAGCTAAATCCCTGGCCCAACAATCTTCTTTTTATAGGTTATTGAAAGTTGGTGTCAAGGGCCGGGGATTTAGCTCAGTGGTTGTGCTGCCTGCTACACAAGCTCAAGGACTAGAGTTTGATCCCCGCTATCAAAAAAAAAAAAAAAATTGTTCTGAAGATTATCAGACCCTTAGGTTTGGAGAGGTTACTTAATGGGACTCCCCTTGGTAAATAAAGGAGTGGCCACCTGGGAAGATTTCCAGCCTTTGTCCAATAGGGTGACCCCAATAGTTTCCATAGCTTTATAAAGGACTTGCCCCAGTAAGCACTGCTAAACATATTATTGTGATATGTTTACAGTGGTCATTTTCAAAAGGTTACATTTTCTGTGACATAAACAATAAAGGTTTTATTTAAAGGATGCTTTTGGTACCAAACTAAATTAAAGGGCATGAAGTTTCATATAATTGTGATACTTATTATTGCTACTTTTCTGATGTATTAAATGTATTCACGCCTTGTGACAGTACAGGCCTTCCAACGTATTGTTTATGGTAATAACCTCCTTTTGATTTAGGTATTTGCCTTTCTCTAAGGCTCCAACTACAGGTACACTTATAGGCTGCTACATTTTCCTTAGATGGCATCCTATTAACAGGTAACAACTGAGGTAAGAGTTGTTATGTTTTGGAGGAGGGATGAGTGCACTTAACAATGGCTATTTTATATTAAGAGAGACATTTAAGCTTGTTACAAAAATGATGTCATCCTCATTGTCACGTTAAATATTGTATGTGGCTCTTGATTTAAACTTTTTTTCTGGTAACATTCTATACGAATTCAACTACTAGAAAGATGATGATCGATAAAAATAGCAGCCCTCTATTTTTATAGTTCAAAGTGTTTGATATACAGATAAAATTATAATAAGTATACTACTCCTATTGCAATGCTAATGCTATAGATCTTCTCTTCTGGGTATTCAACAACTAAAGTTTAGAGACTAGAACCAGAAAGTGAACTAGGTTTAAGAAGACAGCCAATATTTTGGCCCTGGCCCTCAAAGGTAACAAACAAAAACTCAGGACATGAGAGAACATTTTCTATGAGATCCTACAACTTTGGTAAGTCACACAACCCTCCTGAGCAGCGAGATTGTTTGACACCGAAAAGATAAGAATCAACAATGTACAGTTTGTCAAAGGAATGTCACCTGGAAGGAAAAATCTCCCATGCTTTCACATGAAAGTAACATGGTCAAGGAAGGCTGTGACACATCCTGTGACCTGTCACTGACAGGACCTGAGAGAATCTATGCATGGATCCAAGTAATGCCTGAGCAGCCTTCATTACTGTGATAGATAATAAGAGGTTATTAAATTTTATTTAATACTGGTCTCACCTTAACTTGGTCTGAAACACCCAGTAAAAAGGTACAACTAGAAGACAGATTTAGCTCAGTGGTACCGTGGCTGCCTGGAAAGCACAAGGTCCTGAGTTGCATCCCCAGTACCAAAAAAATAAATAAATAAATAAAAGACATGTAAACTCCAGGCAATAATAATATAGCTAGAATTAAAGAGGCTCCATTTGCTAACCATAACTGGCAGTTACCAGATACACTGGTAGTTAAACACCGTTATGGGTCATTAGATAAAACTATGAAATTTATAAGACTTCAACGAGAGTTCTAAAACTTTAGCTCAAATTTTTTTAAAAAATATTAAATTTTTGATATTTTTACACTTTAATTACAAAAATGTATGACAAAATATTGGACTTACAGATAATTTCCATTGGTGGAGGTGACTAGGAGCCAAGAAATCACAATTCCGACGTTCGACCCTTAAAAATAGTTTCTAAACATGGCTTTTTTCCAAACCACTTTTTTATTTTAGTGCTTATACTTTAACTATACATGTGCTAATTTCTTTAAAGATCTTGTTTATCCTGGTCTACAGGCTGCCAAACCCTGAGTGATCAGGCAGGCACTGTGTGGCTGAGCTATATCCCCAGCTTCACTAATATTTAATTGATAGAACTCACAACACCTGGTGAAATGAGAGGACGAAAATAAAGATTTATGCAGCTGGACAACACAAGAGAATGAAATAAACATTCATGAGTACAAAGTGATAGTACACAATTAAATGAATGAGGTAAGAAAGGAAGGAAGGAGAGAAGCAATGAGACAAATCTTTCTTACAAAAGAATTCCAGATACAAATTTAGATGCAAAATAAGAATACACTACATGAAGAAAGAATTGTCAAGTGGCTTTGCATCAAATTCAAAAGCCTCTGTACAGCTGGGGATTTAGCTCTGACGCTGCCAACTGCCTCCCAATCACAAGGTTCCCAGCAGTTCCATCCCCTGTACCAAAAAAAATTTTTAAAAAGGCAAAGAAACATTCCTCGAATGCCTTGAAAATACAGAAAACTGGAAATCTAAATGGAAAGAGAATATTTCTCCCAGGCAGGGTAAGTAGTGAAAGTGAAAATGATCTAAGGAGTGCAATATCTTTTGAAAATCCCACTGATTTCTTGAGAAAACATTATCAATCACCTAACCGGTCCAAAACAGATGCCAAGCAGTACCACAAACCTCAACATCAACAGTTTCAACCCTGACGCTGTATCCATCCCTGGTTTTCTGGTGCACTGGGTAACCCCTGCCCAGCCGGCCCTCCCCTTCCCCCCAGTCGATGGTGACACTTCTCCTCACTTCTGTAGCCCTGCTTACCTGCTGGGCCCCGTTAGTTCTGCTGGTCAAGTTGCAGGAAGGCCTTGGGCATGGTCAGCTGGACATCCTGGGTGGGCGTCCGGAGTCCTAGGCAGCAGCCTGAGTCCTGGAGTGTGGCAGCCCGATGTCCCAGGTAGGGGCCTCCAGTGCTAGGTGTCTGGCATCCCGGAGGGCAGTGGTCTGGAGTGGTGAGGGCAGTGGGTGAGTCCTCGGGCCCCAAACCACTGAGGGACTGGCTCCGAGGACAAAGACAAGGCTGCAACCTGATGCTCCGTAGGTTTAGCAGGAGGAAAAGCTTACACTTCATTATGGTTTGCACACTACAGAAACATACACAGCCTCCACCCAACACCCGTCACAAGGGAAAGCAGGTTGTGGGGGCAGAACAGGTCTTAGGAGGTAGAGGGGGGGTGGGGGGTTATCAGGAGAGGGAGAGGAGGGCTAAGAAGGGACAGGAAGAGACGAAGGGAGGGGTAGGGGAGAAAAGGCGGGGGAGAAGACAGAAGGATTGGGGGGAGGGGCAGAGGAGGGGGAGGGGCCGGGCTGGGTCACCGGAGACGGAGCAAGGCCCCACCGGACCAAGGGAGTTGGAGAGTGGAGCAGTGGCAGGGCCCTTGGGGCGGAGAGGAGGGTGAAAATGGCCAGTCCGCATCCAGCTGCCGGCAGCTTCCTCGGCCACCTCCATCACCATGGTGCAGCCCGCCATCCTGCAGCACCACGTGGCCGCCGCCGCCATTGGCATCCACCCCCACGCCCACCCGCAGCCCCTGGCCCACGTGCACCACATCCCCCAGCCCCACCTGACGCCCATCTCCCTGTCGCACCTCACTACTCCATCATCCCTAGCCACCCTGCCATCTTCCTCGCCAGTCGCCCCATCCACATCATCCCCGCCTCTGCCATCCACCCCAGGCCCCTTCACCTTCCACCCTGTCCAGCACGCTGCCCTCTACCCCACCCTGCTCGCCCCTCAGCCTCCTGCGGCAGCTGCCACCGCCCTGCACCTCTACCGGCTGCTTCACCCCATCTTCTCGAGCAAGACCTGCAGCACCCCCCGGCCACGGCGTATAAGTCAGGGCATGGGAGTCTCTCAGGCCAGGGCAGGCGCCTAGCGGTTCTTCCCTTGGGGTGTGGAGCCAAGAGTGCCAGCCTGCGCACACTGGGCGTGCAGTGTCCAGTGTCTGGGAGCCAAAGAGTGGAGCTTTGGCTTGCAGGGATGGGCTGGGAGTGAGGCTGGCTTTGGGTTTACTATCAGGGATCCCTTTCCTCCTTTTGCTGTGTCTCTGGGCTAGGGAGCTCCTGTCAGTGCTGCCTGCACCTCCAGGTTGGCACCACCACATGGTCCCTTCTTGCCTCTATTTTTTATCCTGCGCTCCTCCTCTCTTCCGTCCTCAAGACACTCTCCTTGTCTCTGGCCCCCAAAAGGTCCCGCGCCATCCACTTCTGCTTTCCTGGTGCCCTGCTGCTCCCACTCCACAGCCTGTGGCTGGTGTCTTCCCTGTCCTCAGTGACATGTTGCCCAGGTGAGGTGTGAAGGAAATCTGACCCGGAACCAGATGTGACCCAGTCCCTCATCCAGAAGAGGCCTCCGTGCTGCCCCAGGGGACAGTCCTCCTGCCCGGGCTGTGACCACTGCCCGCACGCTTCCCAGGGCGGGCGCCTGTGATGGGCATATCTTCTGTGGTGTTGGTGTTCCCTTCTTCATTTATAGAATTTTTTAATGTAAAAATTGCACTCAACTCTATAAAGGGAAATGCTGCTTTTTGTAGCTCATATAAAAAGGTTCCATATTTGTGGTATACTGCAGTAGTATCTTCTACATCCAGCTCTTTAAGTGATCCTTCTTCGGTTGGCTTTGAGTAAATATGTTTGCCCTAGTTGAATTAAGGAACTTTAAGGGTTATAAAATGAAAGCAAAAAAATAAAGTATTTGTTTTCTGCTAGATACAAAAAAAAATGTACTATGGCTAACTTTGAGTCTAATCTGAATGTACATGTATTTTATTGAACATTGTTTAAACACTGTTATCGCTTACATTTTGTTTTGTTTATATTTTTTTTCACTTTTCTACCTTTTCCAGCTTCTTCTTCGCATTCTCAAACTTTCCTGTTTCCTTTTCTTTTTCTTCTAATGGGTTAAAAGTGAGTACTTTAGTGGTTCATTAGTTACTAATATTTTAGTAATTGCTCTAGAGCTTCAACGTGTATTTGATATAATGCTTAATAAAGTTCCTATCTATGTTCTTCTCCCAAGCAGACTAAAGACTGTATTTTGAGGATCATTATATTTAAATATCCTCTAATCAATTATTAGTGGTCCTAGTGACTGGTTTTTTGTTTTGTTTTTTGTTTTGCTTTGTTTTGTAGTACTGGGTTATAAGTCCATAAAAAGGAAAATAAAAATCTTTCTTTTGAAATACTAGTTGGCTCCAAGGTTCTTGGAGTGAGAAAATCTGCTGAGAATGGGTCCAAGTGACAGCATCGTGAAGAACACAATTTTACCTCACCAAGTTAAACCGCCCTGGAGTTCCTAGAAACAGTCTTTGGGCAGGAATGCCTGCAGCCATTCCATTTTTTGGCAGGGATTTCTCCATCATTCTTTACAAAAAATCATCAAGTTCACTGATACCAGTTCATGGCCTTTTTCTGCAAATTCACCATGAGGTTCTGTGTACTTATATTAATATCCTTGACTGGCACGCCTCATGTAATGAACACCTCTGAGATGATTCTCAAAGTGCAGTTGGGGTTGACGTGCAAAGACTTCTTGCCCGCTATCTAGGTTTGGCTTTTCTGCTGTCCACATTAAGATAATTTGTCACTCAAGACTGCGTGGAGGTTGTCACTCTGGGCAGTCCTGGCTGGAGTGCAGCTAGCCCCTACACTCATTTGAGACTAGAGAAAAGGAAAACAGAGATGCAGGGGAAATGTGTGGAAACCAAGCTGCTGGGTGAACTGTTGGGGTGACTCTCATTGGTGTCACATTGTCATGAATATAATTTGGATCAGACTTGCCTTTTATAGGCCAGGACATTTATACTATTATGTTACTCTGTCTCCTGACTAAAACTTGGCCCTGAAAGCTGCATGATTTTGGTTTGTGCGTGTGTGTGTGTGTGCGTGCTGCCTTAGAGTACATGTCACATGATGTGTCCAGATGAAAAAACTCCCCAAGGAATTCCATTCAAATTGCCTGACAGATAAATGAGAGCTCTCATAAATTGCATCTGTCAAATTAACCCAGGTGACATTTAGTTCACGTGCTTTAGATAAATGTTTGATAGATAAGTTAATTTAAATTCATTGCTTAAATAAAAGTAGAAATGTGTTCAGAACTATTAGCATACATTTTTGCCCGGATTGCTGAACAATCAAGATTGTATTTATCCACCTCCTGCCTCGCAAGCGCAAGGTCCCAGATTCGATCCACGGTACCAAAAAAAAAAAAAGATTGTATTTATCTCTGTTACATGTTTAGATGCAATGTCCAAAGCTTTCTATGTGTCAAGTAGAGCAACTTTCAGGGGTTTGGCAAAGAAATAACAAAGAAATGATCACACTTCTCTGGTGTCTCAATTTTCATGGATTGTAACTGCTAGGAATAAATAAGTAAATATAGGTGGGATAAATTTCTACAAAGGTACATAATAAAGATAAAATATTGAGAATTTTGTAAATAAATTGGAATACTGAGATATCAGTTAGTAAATATAAATTCAAATACTCTTGGCTTCTTAAAGTCTATAAAAGACAATATACCTGGGCCTTGTAAATGTGCTTTCATAAATTGATGACACTTGGAAAAATAATTTAATTTTGCCTTCTTGGGTTTTCACAAGAAGTGGGATCATTTAAGAGTTAAAATTCTAATCAACATGTGCAATTCCATATGCAAAGAGTGCAAAAGGAAATTAAGCTGTGCCTTGATGAAAAACTATTAATAGCATAAAATTATATTATGCTACTGTGATGGTTTGTGTTTAGATGTCTTCCCAAAGGCTCATGTGGTCTTAGGTGGGGCTTTTTCAGAGGTGGTCTATATCACATATTCAGTATCGATGGATTTGAGAGATACATGGATAAATTGATAGATACATAGAAGTGGAGACGGGAAAGGAGAAAGACAAAGACAGAAGTACCTGCTAGGTTCTTAACACACACTGGAGACAGGTGTGAAGACACAGAAGTGGACAGTGAGGGGTGAAAGTGTGGTGGGGGACAAGGAAAGAAAATGTTCATGTGGTATCTACAGCAAGTGCCACATGTACACATTTGTGCGGACTCTGTGTGTGTGCATGTTTGTGTGCACATAAGGAGATACACGAGATGAAGACAGCAAAGGAGATGGTGACCCCCTCAGGAGCTCTGATTCAGGGATTTTACTTTTCTCCCCTTCTAATGTGCAGTGTTGTTTTATTCCTCTCCTCTGGCAATCGTGTTATTTCTATTATCAACTGGGGGGTTGACTTTCACTATGAGAATAAAAGAAGCCATTTCTCATCTTTATGGGATTTATATGTTAGAGTTCTACAGAGGGCTTCATTTGAAAAAGAGAGTTCTGCTACCAAAAAAAATGGTTGCAAAGCCCTACTCTGGACAGTTCTGCCATCCTCCCCGCAAATCAGGACATCCACAGGGTAGAGCGATGTCTCTGTTTGCAAGGGGAAATGGTCTTTGCAAAAATGAAGAATAAGCAATTCTTTGTTGAATTAAAACAAACTGCAAATTACAATTTACAGGCAGACTAAACTGGCAGCCACAGACCACACCCAGCTCACAGTTGATTCAGTTAGGCTCAGGCAGGTTTTCTAAAAATGAACTCATTGCCAGTATACAAAATCAAGAGATTCCATACTTTTGAAAAATCTGAAGATTGAGGGGGGGGTGTTTGTTTGTTTGTAGAACCCAAACTCTTGGCAACATTGAACCCCCTGTTCCTGCCTGAGAACCAATCAGCTGGAGCCTCAGTGCCCCCACCCTCTGGTGGAAGTCATGCTTTCCAGGCCCTGTATGTCACATTTCCCACCAGGACCCTTGTCTCATCACCTATTGGCATCCTCCATCATCCTAGGTGGCCACCTGATTTATGGGAGCACAGGGATGAGGAGAAGGTGTTGGTGAGCCAGGACTCAATGTCATGGCCCTGATCAGGGCACACTGGGACCTGGACTTGGCATGGGGCTTTGAGTTCCCACAGGGGCCAGGATTTCCAGGTCCTGGGAGCCCTGTTCCCACACAATGGCTGCCATACATGGAATGTTTATGTTTCCCCCAAATCCATAAGTTAATGCCTAACCCTCAGAGGATTGAACCTTTGGAAGCTGGAGCCTTCAGGATTCAATTGTCATCCTTCCTAAGGGGGCCTCGAAGAGCTGCCTCACCCCTCCCACCATGGGAGGGCACAGAGAAGACTGTGGTCTAGGAGCCAGGCCATGGCCTCATTGACAGAGACACAATTTCCACCAAGGTTTTACTTGGGATGAGTATACAAGAAGTACAATTATAGTTCAGGACACACAGACCACGGTGCCCAAAGAACAAAGGAAAGGGTCAGGCTTTTACTGGGGAAAAGAGATGATGTTAGGTTGCTTTGAGCAAAGTCCATGAACGTAGGCAGTGTCTCATAGTGCTGGGCTCTGACTGGTGAGTATCACCCATTACCAGGTACGGTTTGCATCCTTGGAGTTAGAGTTAGGATCTTGCCATTTTGGACCGGGTTTGTAAGGGATCTTTTGAAACAAGTTTGTACAGCCTGAGTGTCCTTCCCAAAGGCCTCCTGCCTCCTCTTTAGTTGGATATGACACAAATGACTGTATTTTGTATAATTGACCTTCACAGCCATTACCAGACACAGAATCAGCTGGTGCTTTAACCTAATACTACCCGCCTCCAAAATAGTGAGCAATACATTTCTGCTGCTCACAAGGGACCCAGTCAGTGGTATTTAGTTATAGCTGCCAACCTAGACCACTGCTCTGACAGCTGGACACGGCCCTGCATTGCTGGTCCCACTGGCCTCTGTGCCCCTCACTGGCAAGGCTACACCCGTGCCCAACAGGAGAGGCCGGTGGCTGAAGAACACGGACTCCCTTCCTGTGCCCCTCCATGGGGGCCTTGGGAGGAGAAGAGACCCCAACCTCTTTGAAAACCCCTCTTTTCCAAAGCAAGCATGTTCCTGATCCTGCCCCAAGCTAGAGAGGTAGAATCCATGCAGGATCCAACCCAGACAACCTCAGCCAGGATACAACATGGATGCTCCTCTGGGACTTCGAGTCCTCCACCCACTGACAGTTGAGCAATAGCCACATCCTGCCCCAGCCCTCGGCTTACTTCATCCTCTTCCTTCTGCATGACTTTTCCACCACCTGTGCTATCTGATGCTGCTCCCCATGCTGACTCATACTGACAGCCCCAGAACTGACAGTGGCTTCCAGAACATTCTTAGCCTTTTGATTAGCACATCCCTGATCATGACCCCAAAAGCTGAAACTCTGCCAGGCTGTGCAGATTTTCCCAGCAAGCTTCTCCTGCTCTTAACTCTTCGTGGTTGAGTACTATGGGGAACGGATTGTTTCTCCCTGTGTTGTGCTAGGTTGTTTGCTTCTGTGGAGGGCAAGGTGACCCTTATGTGACTTAAAGAAGGAAAAAGTTGTGTATTTGGGGCCAAGTGCTTCATGGAAGCACCCATGTGATTACTCAGGCATCTTCTCTTCTCTAGTTCCTTCTTTTTTCCCCTTAATAATGCTCTGAGGGGGCTGAGGATTTAGCTCAGTGGTTCCACCACCTGCCTTGCAAGTGCAAGGTCCCAAGTTCAATCCCTGGTACAAAAAAAAAAAAAGCTGACTCCTAAGAATCCCTCTGCTAACTCTGTGCCATCTACACATACCCAGAATGGGCATCTGGGGACAGAGCTGGTGGGGGAAGGCCATTACGAGCATGGAGGACCAAACCTCCCTTCCAGGTGCTCACAGGCTCTATGGAGGAGTTCTGAGATGTGAGCTGGTGAGATTTGTGTAACGAATGTCAGGTCAGGAGGTGGAGCCCCACTAAAGACCAACTAGAATCGTGTCCAGAGCCAGGAGATCAGGGCAAACTCCAGGGCTGCATGCCTACCAAGGTCAAGAGGAAAGATAGTTCTGTGGCACTCACAGACAGCTGGAGGACTTGGGGTGAAGGCTCCCGAGGACCTGTAGTCCACTGTGTCCCTGGTAATGGATTCTGGCTTGGAACATGCTGGAGATACAGCCTTCAGCCATCGTTTTTCAACCACCTTGGGGGATCAGTGCTTAATGGTCAGCGAAATAATTAATGATCTTCATGGACTTGGTGGATTGTAATATCCTTCCTGTCCTCTGAGCCTTACAGAGGCTATTTATTATAGAGTAAAGGTATTAAATTCATACTTGAGAGTGTTAAAGGAGGAAGACAAATGGCCTCAGATGAAATAAATGACTTCTAAAGGAACATTCTTCTTGAGCTGCTGTAACAACTAATTTTCAACAAAACATTCTGGGGTTTGAATTAGAAGCTTTCTTTTTTTTGGTGTTGTTGTGGTGGTTCTTGCTTTTGCTGCAGCTGAGCACTTTGCTGCTCTCCAAATCAGTTTCTTTTCCATTTTGTCTGGACCTTACAGTACTGGAGTAAATCACTTCTCACACCCACCCTGATCTTTCCCTCTGGTACAAGGCAAGGGATGAAAGGACATCCTGGTCCCCTCGTGCTCTGACATTTAGGAGTTCCATGATTTTCCAGCTCTCACCCTTATGTTTCCATGTTACTGACCACAGAATTAGAAATTAAAGTGTAGACTTTAAGTAGAAATGAATTAGAAATTAAGTTAGGTTTGATTAGAGAGTAAAGCATGAACTCTTCACAGCTGTGGATATTTATAGCTCCAGCTGGAGTGGACCATGCTGGTCCATTGTGCAGAGAGGCATTTGCTTTGAGAATAACTCCAAGTTCTTCTTTTATTTAATTAAAAAGTAAACACCATGACCTGAGCTCTTGTAAGTGTGGCTTGTTACACTGTAGTCCACACTCTGCAAATTAAGGTGCCTCGAGCTTTCCATTTGATTTCATATCACTTGGAATAAATGTGTTGAAATTACACTTAATATTTCAGTGGATGGCAGAGGAAGCCAGATGTGGCCAGCTTACTGGAAATTAAAAAAAAGATCATGGTCCAGTGAATCACTTTCATTCAAGCACAAACCATTTCTTCTACACTTTCCATTTCCTCATTTCAAATTGTTAGTTTCTGATTTTGAAATTGATGGTCTAAAGGAATGAAGAGCTCAATAACCGAAGTAACCCCACTGCCTTTGACTGTCATCTTCTGTCACCAAATACCTGGTGAGGTGACTTTCTGGATCCCAGGGCTCCAAGACAGAAACAGCTTCTCCAGAATGGCAGGAGCAGTGCACTCTGGGGACAAGGCCTGTATGTCTCCACCTGGGGGTCCTAAGTCCCTAAGTCCTAAGTCCCCCTCCCCAGTTCACAAGGCAACACGATTATAGCTTTTATTTCTGGCCTGATTTTGAGCTCCACTCACCCCTTATTCATTGATAATACCAAGGTCTGCTGTTGGCATGGTCGGTGCTGGCCTCTGAGGACACCGTGGTGAGGAGAAGCTCCCCTGACCCACTGGGGTCACTTGATGCAGAAAAGGTTTTCTTACCCTCCCTTCTGGCCCCCTTGGTTTTTCCTTGCAGCTATAAGGGAACTAAAGAGAACTTACCCTACCCTAGGCCATCAAAACAATGTACCAGCCTTCACCTCTGCAAGCATGACACTATGGTGAGGGCCTGCAAGTCTGGAGCACTTCAGAGTGAGTGTATTTGTGATCCTTTAAAGACAGTGCGACTCACCATCAGAGCCTCAGTAAGTGTGAGCTCATTATTCACTCACTAGAAGATTCCAGGCAGTGAATGCCAAGGTTATTACAGTGATAGCAGAGGTTTGCATGGAGTCAGATAATACTGATTGTTTTGATGGAAAGGACATGAAGTTTGAGGCATAATGTTTAAATGGCAAAGATAGAAAGAAATTTTTTCACTTGAACAGTGTCATCAAATACATATGATACACAATGTTTATGGGTATAATTCTACTTATCCAAAGCAGAACAATGAAGGATACAGTGGGGATTGGAGGAGGTAAATTAGAACCTGTAAACTGAGGGCAGTGATTTCAGTTGAAAGGTATCATCAACAATGAAAAGTACAGCAGGCATGAAGCCACACCCTCTCATTTTGGGAGAGACTAAAATTTTGCACATTGCCTAGTATAGTGTAGGAGATCAATAAATATTTCTTCAGTGGATTTTAAACAATTTACCAGAATCACAATTGCAAGAGGCTTCAAATCATCCACACAGAAGGGTTTTGATAGCATTTTGATTGGAAAGCCAGAGATCCTATCCCAGAGCTATTCAATCAAGCAGGGCGAGGTGGGTTTTTGTTGCAAGTGCATGTTCATATGGAATTGTGGAAGTTGGTGGCTGATAGACATCAGGGAAGAGTAAAAGTACTCTCTGAAGGCACTCACTGGCAGAGTCCTTAGTACTGGGAGATTTTAGCATAGCCCTATCAGTGCATTACGGATGAAACAGACGAATAGGAGATTATGTTAAAATCCTCCCTGAATCAACTCTGTATATACATGTGTGCATGCAAGTACAGAAATATACACATAAAATTTTGTTTCTGCAGAAAAACATATCATAGTTATAAAAACCTGAAATTTTAAGATTCAAATAGCAGCCATTGCTGGAGCCACATTTAACACTTTTAATGCAACAAGGTATAAAATGTAAAATCAAAACTCTAACTGTATATTAAGTGACACTCCCCCTAATGCTACCAGACAAGAGCAGGGAAATATCACTACCGTATGTTTATATAACTGAACATCATCAATCATTACAAATTATATCATCAAATGTTTTTGGCTCAGGAAAATGTTCAAAACACAGCTGTGAATTGAAAATTCATTAACAATCCCTACAGACAATATGTTATCAAATGGAGCTTAACTTGAGTGACACAGATACAGGACCAGCAAAGGTAAAGCAGACTCTTGACTCGGATGAGGGATGTGTGTTGATATTTCTGGCAGCTTCTATCCCCACCAATAACATTTAAAAACAACCTAGAATATAACAAAATATGTGGACTGGGGTGTAGCTCAGCAGTAGAACACATGGCTGCCATGTGTGAAGCCCTTAGTTCAATCCTTAGCACTGCAAATCTATATTTATATCCACATCATCTATATCTATATCATGTATATCTGTATCTATATCATCTATATATCTGTCTATATCTGCGTGTGTGTGTGTGTGTGTGTGTGTGTGTGTGTGTGTGAATGTGGTTGGAAGAAGGGCTGGGAACTTATCTTGAAGCTGTATGTGTGGAGCAAGGCAGGTTTTTATTGAGACTGTGTGTTCTTCTAGAGTTCGAGAAGTTGATGGCTAAGAGGGGATAAGAAGGGATTACATAGATACTGTGTATATAATATTAGAGCACTTTACTTTTCCCTCACTTATATCAGTATAGCAGTTGGTGGGGTGTGAGGAGGGAGTAGTTCCCAAAAAATCAAATTTTCATTCCTTCCAAGCAATGAGTGAAGAGTGTCCGAGTGCATGAGTCACAGAGGCTGGACCATTCCTGTGCTCTCACCAGCCACAGCATCTGTTTCCCCACAAGCTCACAGCCCACCGGCTGGCCTGCACTCTTCAGATTGTGCAAGGGATGGTAACCAAACTGAATCTGACATATGGGGAAAGGAAGTGGGGGCCCTGTGATTGCAAACCCAGAGGCCACCTGTCTCAGACATGGCCATGTCCAGGTGCCCACACAAAGTGTTCTGCCTGCCCTTTCCTGCCGACTTCCTTGACTGCTAGTTCCTTTCTTGCCAAGCCATCTTCTGCAGTTAGCAGTGGTCTCTGGGAGCTTCAAACTTCCCCCCATTAGCTGCCCAGGCAGAAAGCCATGGCTCTTCTCCAGCAGGAAGAAACACTCGGGAGCTCGTTGAACTTGTGGGATTTGTTCTTGTGCCCAGAGCTGATTGGAGAGGGGTTGTGCCAGCTGGGCAGGCTAGGTAACTTGTGATCTCCGAGGTGGATTCAGCACTACAGCTGTGTTGAGCCTCTTTCTTGTGTGGTTCTGCATGCATTTATTATCACATTGTTCCCTCTGGCACATGTGACCCAATACACACCTAAACATGCAAATGCATGCTCCCAATCACACCAAGGACCTTCAGGAACCCTGGATATCATGAAGGTCTAACACATAGGAGATGGGGTGTAGCTCAGTGGTAGAGCTTCTGCCGACCATGCAGGAGGCCCTGATTCCAATCCCTGGAATTCCAGAGAAAGAAAGAAGAAGGAAGGAAGGGAAGAAGGGAGGGAGGGAAAATACGAATATAGTAGTGGTGGTGTCCACCATATGTAATTTTAATTTTTCTAGTGGCCACATTGAAAAAGTAAAAATAAAAACAACTCAAGTTCACCTTAATAATATAATTCATTTAATCTAAGTTATTTCCACATATAAATAGCTATTATCAAGTATTTAATATTTGCATGCTACACCCTTAAACCACATTTCAACTGAGACACACCATGTTCAAGGGCTTAGGAGCTCTCATAGCTAACAGTCAGGTGTCAACACAGATAGGTATTATAAAGACTTTGCCACTAATATGATGCTGAAAGCCTTAGAGGTGACCACGAGGGCCTAAACAATCTCATAGAGCCGGAATGGTAGCACCACTCTAATGAGACCAAGTGGACACATGAAGTACTGTGCTTGTGACTGGGTTCACTATGTGAACTGCTCAGATGCAGACATGTAAACCACCCAGCCAAGCAGGTCATTATTCAAAGGACTCAAGATTCCATAACAGCCAATAGTTGACCAAGCTGTGGAAAGTGAGCGCAGAGGCTGTGTGAGCAGAATCGGTGTCCAGAGCAAGGCCAGATGGCCTTGGTCTTCACATGGTGAGTGGACAGCTGTGCAGAGCTGGAGAGCACAGGACTGAGCTGGACAGGCTCCATGGTGGGTGAGGGAGCGAGGCACACTTGCCTGGGAACAACCCAGGAGCCACTGCAAGAGTGGAAGAGAGGATCCCACTCTTGGAAAACAGGAATGTGCAAGCTCTTAGGTCCATGAGAAAGCACTCAGCCTCCATCAGCATGAGAGAAATAGAGAAAACAACGCTGAGAGGTGTTTTCAGCATTTATGGGATGGACAGCAGTCCACTGCCATGGTCATCGGTGGGTCTGCTTTGACATTTGGGGCAGATCAGTTTAAATATCCCCTCTGTATATGTGAATTATTATATTATTATGATACATATTCTTCCCTGCCTTACAGAGTAGCCATCAAGCAAGAGAATAGTGATGGGAGGGAAGGCTAGGATGGGCTGATTGGCGCTGGCATTTTTGATCTCTAAGTTTCAAGGCCAATTATTTTCTGGCTAAGTCTTATTTTCAGATAAAGAAGAAAAACATATATATTAATTACCTTCAGTAAAAATGAAATAAAGCAAAAGTCTATAACTATGGCCAGAAAAGAAATCTAGTTATTGTTTTCTGTTCCTGAACTTTACTTACATAGTCAATCATACCAGTAAAAAAGGTAAAAAGTTACAAAAAGTAAACATCAAGGCTTTTTAATTTCTTTAACTTTACAAAATATCTACCTATTGATCTGAAACAGTAATGAGAGGTAACAGTGAAACTTCTTTTTTTTTTTAACCCTCAACTTTTGCAGATTTTTAGGTGTTCAATGCCCATAGAAGCTCAGTGGTCACATAGAAGGGAGGATCTGTGTTGCTCCAGTTGTGTTTCGTGCTTACAGTGCTTACTGCATTATCCTAGCTCATTTTTATTCTATTTCTCAACACAGGTGTGTGTGGAGCCATGGGGTCTACCGATGGGAACTGCACTCTGAGTGAGTCCCCTTTGAACCTGTGCACTTAGATCCAGAAACTTTCTGCTCTGACTCTGCTGCCCAGATCTGCAGCAGAGTCTGAAGGCGCTCCCCTCATGGCTGAGAGTTCTCCACGTTAACCTCCATGGAAACAGAATGCTACGACCACATGCAAGTTATTATGACCCATTGACACCTGCAGATATTATTTAGAATGTAGATTAGTCAAAGATTTTCAGGAGGGGGTATATTTGGTCATTGACTGTAGAATTTCCAGTTCAAGGTATCAATAAGGACTGTGTGATTTTCAGGTGGTTTTATTGTTGGTTTTATTTTGTTGCTGGTTTGCTTGCTTTTATGATGCTGGAGATCAAATCCAGGGCTCCAAATATACTAGGTAAATGCACTACCACTGAGCTGCATCCTCAGCCCCTATTTTTGGCTCTCAAGTTTTGTACAGATGATGAAGAAAGACTTTCTCTTCCTTTCTGTCCTTCACATGCCACTAGGAAGGAAGAGAAATTGGTATATTCTCCACCCCTCTAGAAGAGACTGTGGCATTATCCAAGTCATGAGTATATTCACTTTTTTATTCAACATTTCCATTTCTGGGATTTCATCCCAGAGATAATCTGGCACAGGTACGAAATAACATACATATACACTCAAAATTATTTGTTACAGTTTTTTGTTTTTGGGTGTTGTTTTTGTTTTGTTTTGCTTTGTTTTGTTTGTGGTAACGGGGATCAAACTCCAGGACCTTGCACTTGTGAGGCAGCACCACTGAGCTAAATCCCCAGCCCATTTGCTACAGTTTTAAGTTTGTGATGTCAAATGACTGGAAATGACCCAAATGTCCATCAAACAAAAACAGGTTAAAAAGTTTGAAAACACTGTGGTGCATCGTTATGGTAGAGGACTCTGCCTCCCAGGGATGGAAATGAGTCTTTCTTCTTGCTGAATCAGAGTTAGCAACGACAAAGTGCAAGCACAACATGTACACAAATGCTGTCTTTTGTATAAGAAAGGGTTAGGGTTTGCACTTAAATGTATAAGTGCATTTGCACCCTGAAGATATGTCAAAATATATCAGTGACAGTAGAGATGGGGTGCAGAGATGGAGAGAAAGAGGGAGAGAGAGAGGAGAAAAAGAAGGAGGAGAAGAGGAAGGAGGAGAAGAGGAAGAAGAAGGAGCAGGAGGAGGAGAACCAGGAGGAGGAGGAAAAGAAATGAAAGGAGCCTCAGAGGAGACATACATGGGGTCTTTGTGTTTGTGGAGGCTCCTAACTACCCACTTGCACCTTTGTACACAAGGGTAAAAGTAGGATTCCAGCACTGGAACTCAACACATCTGGAGCAGAGGGAAAAGGGAAAAAGGGAAGGTACAGAATGAGAATGAACTCAACGGAGCACCTCCTCTATTGCTAAAAAGCTCAAGGGACCTGACTTAAGCTTGGAGGCTCCCAGACAAAGTCCACTAGTCCCGCCCTTGAGAGATGAAGAGGCTCAAGAGAACAGAATCCTCGGGTCTTCTTAACCTAAGTCATTTAGAAACAACTCCCACCCAGGCCTCCTCTTTGTAAAATGTTCCAAATTCTACCAAATCAAATGAGTGATCTGATAGACGTTAAACAAATTCCAGCACAAAGTTGCTTTGCCACATTAACTGCATGGCACAGATAAATAGTAGCTGTACATTTTAATCTGTCTAGTTTATGTTTTTAATTAAGAACCTATTCATTTTGTCTTACTGATAAATGAATCCAACCTTCTTTTTGTAAACTTGGAAATGTCCCAGTGACTCCCAGTAAATCAGTTCTGATGAGCTCAGTACAAAAGTGGAAAGAACTGGGAGAGTTCACAAAAACACATATTCTCTGCCTCATTTGACATCAGAAATTGTTTCTCATGATACAGTAGAATCAGCATTCTCTTCACAACAGGGAATTATCCATTATTGACAATTCATTGCATTGTACAAGTCAATTGCATTGATTTTTTTCATTGCTATCCTTCAACCATTCCAGCTGGCTGAGGCTAATGGCATCTTATCTGTACATCTGTATGAGCAGAATGAGAACTGACCTGGCCTCCAGATGCTTCTAGGAATAGACATAAGGCTCTTGAGGGTATCAGATGCCAGAAGGGATCAGATCACATCTATTCATGTGTTTGGCTACATTTACATGTGACAGAAAGTAAATTTGCATCTTTGCCTAAAGTACACAGAGGGCCTGTTGGAGAAGATTTCTGAAGATTAAATATATCATTAGAGTCTTGGAAAGTGTCACCATTAGGAAAATATCTAATAGTAGAGAAAATTGGTATCTTGGCTGAAATGAGCAATGATTTCAAAAAGGACACATTCTGTTGTTGTAACTGCACATTTATCAAGGAAATAAACAATTGGCATGAAAAGCACTATAGTTCCTATTTCTGCATTTTCTTCAAGTATCACTGATTCAAATGAAATTTGATTGTAGAGATCTTTAAGGCAACCACAATCTCAATTTTACCAGTAAAGAGCTGTGCAGTTTGGGCTGTTTCTGTCTTTGTTAAAATTTTATTACTTTAGATTCCTTTTGATTACTTTGCATATTGGCCTATTTATTTGACTTTTACTTTTGTTAAAGACTCACTGGATTTGACTAGAATGTATGAATTTTTCCTAGAGATACATAAAAGAAGAATAGAAAAAAAGGACCTCATAATACCGCGTAAACTTGGAAACACATATGAAAAAGGCATTTCATAAACTAATAAGTCAACAAAGTTTCAGGATCAATATACAAGATTCAATTGTGTTTCTACATACTTGCAGTGAGCACTCTGAAAATTGAGAATTACAATTTCATTTATAATAATATTACAAACAATAAGATACTTAAGTAACAAATCTGACAAAAAAACCGTAAAATAATCTAAAAACATTTTTAAAATAAAGAAGGCATACATAAATGGAAAGACAATCCATGTTTACAACTGAAAGAACTATTCTTAAGATGGGAGTGTATCCCAAATTGATCTACAGTTTCAACACAATCCTTACCAAAGTCCCAGCTGAGCTCTTTGCAGAAATTGACACACTGATCCTAAAATTCATATACAAACATGAAAGATCCAGAGTAGCCAAAATACTTTTTAAAAAGAATAAGATTGGAGGCTTTATTTTTATGATTTGAAAACTTACAACAAATTACAGTAATTAAGACAGTATGGTTGTGGCATAATGAAGGACAAATGGGTTAATAGGATAGAATTGAAAGTCCTGAAATAAATCCTCTCTTATGGCCTATTGGTTTTTAACAAGACAATTTAATAAAGAAAATGTAGTCTTTCAATGAAGGGTACTGGAACAATTGTATTTTCACCTTTAAAAGGAAGAAACTGGATCCCTACTCCATACCACATACAAAAATTAACTTAAGATTAACCAAAGAATTGAACTGCACCACTAGATAAAATATGCATTAATATGAGTGACTTGGATTAGAAATTGGTTTCTTAGGTAGGACACCAAAAACACTAGCAAAAAAAAATGTGTAGATAAATTGGACTTAATAACTATGTATTGTATACTTGAAAATTGCTGAGAGTAGAATTTGTGTTTTCTCACCAAAAAAGGTAAGTATATAAGGCAATGCATACATTACTAGCTTGATTTAGCTATACCACAATGTATATATGTTCAAAAACAACATATTGCACACCATAAATTATATAATTTTATCAATTTCCAATATACATAAGAAGAAAATAAAAAACTTTGACAGTGAGTACATCCACTTTGGAAAAGAGCCTGTCAGCTCCTCAAAAGTTTAAACATAAAGTTACCCTATGACCCGGCAATTCCACTCTCAGTTTTTGTTCACACAAAAAAACTATTCTAAAATGTTTATAGCAGCACTATTCACAATGACCTCAATTATGAAATAACCCAAATGTCCACCAATTGATAAATGGATAAAGAAAATGTATATCCATATAATGGATTGTTCTTCACCAGTAAAATAATAAATACTGACACATGCCACAGCATACATTAACCTCAGAAGCATTATGCAAATGAAAGATGCCAGTCACAAAAGACCACATATTGTACACTTGTATTTATAGGGACATCCAGGATGGGCAGATGTATAGAGGTAGAGGTAGGCAGCCTGTTACCTAGGACTGGGAGTCTCAAAGGGGAAAGGAAGAGTGACTACTAAGCACAGGTTTGAGGGTGAAGAAAATGTTCTAAAATGGATTGTGGTGTTGGCCATACAACTGTGACTGCACTAGAAACAACAAGTTGAGCACTTTAAATGGGTAATGGGATAGCATGTGAGTACACCTCGATAAAACTGTGACCAACAAAAAGCAGCACATAAAATGATCAGATTAAGAAGAGAAGTACACTTGCTGAGAACATAGTTGTAAAAGTTTGGTGGAGGAGGTGTGGTGAGCGCACAGACAGGGCTGAGCCTTCAGAACGGGGCCAGTCCTCGAGGAGGAGAGTGGAGAGCTGTACTCTCTCCTTTCAGAGAATTCAAAGAACTGGAAATAACTCTGGAAGGAAGTTACGAGATTAAAAACAAAAGAAATACAGTGGATCCTGGAAGTTACAACCAGCCTGAAATACGAACAACTCAAGTTACTACCAGAATTTTAGTTTTAACTTACAAAAAAAGTCTTGAGCTATGACCTGAATGCCAGCCACTTGTGCTTCTAGAGGGTCTCAGATGCAGATTTAACTCTTATAGAGTTCTGGAAGGAACATGACAGCATCCTTTCCTGTGTGGGATTAAGTGAGAAATCCTGGACCAGTGTCTCTCTAAGGACACTGAGATCTGCCTGTATGCGGGAGAGAGATTTTGAAGGCTGTGTAGAGGAGCCTGAGCCGTCACTTGACCAACTTGAGTTACAACCAGCCCTTGTGAATGAATTGAGTTCGTCAGTCAAGGGTCCACTAACTCATACACTGAAATTTCTAACCAGGTGGGGAGTAAGAACTGACTGATAGGAGCTGCCTGGCTCAGGTGTTGGGTGCTCAGCCGCTCCCCAGCCTCCTGTTTGGAGCCTCTTTCTCCCTTGCTGGGTGACCGAGCTCCAGCAGGCTGCAGGGCCACCACTGCCTGTCCTGAATGTGTGATCAAGGCCTCAAATCTCCAGCCCCATTCTTCCTCCTTCCCTGCAACACAGGGCCTTGTCTCCCTCCTGCCCTAGTGTGCGGAGAGAATGGAACCATTTAGAAAGAAGCCTCGCAACACCCAGCCCCCAAATCCTAACATCCCCGCCTGGCACCATCTTGTCCCTTCTCCTGCAGTGTGGAGAAGGCCATGCCTCTGCCTGCCACTCCCTCCTGTGGAGTTTCTGCGCTCCCTCTTGTGTCTGCAGTACCTCCCTCCGTCCTAGGTGCATTTAAACACACTCAAGTCCTTCTCAGCCACGAACAGACAAAAACAAAATCCATGTGTTCATCTCCTCTCCTTCCCTTACAACCGCTCTCTCTTCTCTTGTTTTGAAGCTTTTTAAACAACTCTGTGCCTTCTGCCTCATCCCTGCTATATGCTCACCTCTCTGCCCAAACGGCACTGGATGTCTTGGAAGCAACGGCTCAGTCCTCTCTGCACAGCATGGCGGCCGTGGGCAGTGTGAGTGAACCCAGCTGTGTCCCAGCACAGCTGTATTGCAAAGTCAGTTGGTGTCCTGACTCCTGCTCTCCTGGCTATCCCGGCTTCTGGTTTCCACCTGCTTTTTTCCTCTGGCACCGTTCACCTCCAGTGCTTATCACTAAGCCACAGTCATGTGCATCCTCAGCTCCTGTGGGGTCCTTTCTTCCTTGGTTCTCTGTCCTCACACTCTGCCTGGCTTCCTCTTTTCCCTCCCCATGTTCACCTGCTCGGTCCATTCAAGGTTGCGATTCATTTGAGCCTCTCCCCTCTTCCTCCATTCTCGTCTCCACTGCCCTCTGCCTACCAATGGTCCCAAATTTCCCCTCTTCTGAATTCCTGACACCTCCCTTTCCTTGGAGCAGTAGATGCCTTAAACGTGGCCCATCCAAAGTTGAATTCACACTTGCCACACCCCTATCTGCTCTGACCTCTCCCCTTGTCGTATTTCCCACCATTAGGAACCTGGAGACCCAGCACCCATCCTCAGCATAGCCCCACAATGTGTTCCTAGTTACACACCAAGGCCTCATCATTCTGCTTTCTGGGACTTCATCAATATTTGTTGAATGAATAATGAAAGTTCACTAGAAAAAATGGCTATGCTTCCATGCAGATATGTAACATATCCTGCCTTCCCAATTCTGTGGACTTCTGGGGCTTGTTTTACATAGAACATGAAAAAACAATGATAAGTAAAGTGATAGAGCTGACAGCCAGGAGACACCTGTTATTAATGACAGGGACTTCAGTACACCTCAGTATGGTCAAATGACACACTGAAATTAGACCAAATTTATAAGATGTGATCACAAAATAAGGTGAATGTTCAAACCTTTTTAAAATTTTATGACAGTAAAAGCCATAGGGGCATGAATCCCTCTCAAAACCCCTTCCCCAGTTTGAACACACTTAGCCCGTCATTCTTTTTGTTTGTTGTTAAATTCTTTTATTGGCACATTTTAGATACACAACACAATTACATTTCTCATTGGGAATTGTACCTTAACATAATGCATCTTGGTTCTTATTTTTTCCCCATTCCTAGCCCTCCCTTCCCTATTTACAAAGACTTTATTTCCATTTTTCCCATTTCTCAGCATTTTTCCTTTCCCTTCTTTCCTTTCCCCTGACCCTCCCACTACCCCTACCCCTTTGGACCTTTTCTTCCTCTTTTGCATTATCAATTATTCATTCTAATCATTGGTACATTTTAGGTATACAATATAATGACATTCATCATTGGAAATTTG
>NW_004624941.1:1142089-1155646 GCF_000247695.1 Heterocephalus glaber | reverse complement strand
TTCAATCTCTCTTTTCAGAGTGCTATAGTTTTCAGAGAAGAGGTCTTTGATTTCTTTCGTTAGGTTGATTTCTAGGTATTTCAGTTTTTTGATATCCCATCATTCTTGACACTTTCTGAAGCAGTTCCAGAAGTCCTCTTTCATGAAAAAGGACTACGAGGTATGATCAAAGATGCAGTGAATGTGGCTGCCTAATGCCATCCAACACAAATGCGGGTTGGGAAAAACACAACGCTGTGTCCTCATCCTCCTTATTCACCAGATCTAGCACCCTCTAACTCTTCTCTCAAAGTAAAAATGACCCTGGAAGAAAAATATTTGAATGGATTCAGGACATAGAGGCAGCCAGCACATCACAATGCAACGAGCTGCTTCTGGCCTCTCTCAGCCTCTCTGCCCTTAGGGAGGACTAGCTCCACTCCTCTCCCTTACCCTCAGCCCCCAGGTGCAGCCCACCTAACCATGTACATGCAGGCCCACTGTTCTCTGTGAGTTTAGGGTGTGGGAGGGACGGTGCTTCCTACAAAAGCAATGACTTAAACCAATTATCACTCTGCCCTTGTCCTAACTCTGCCGCTGCTCCTGACTCTGCATTTCTCACCCAGCACTCAGGCCTCTTGTGCATTGCTCTTTCCTCATCTTGACATCACCACTCCTTTGCCATTTAAACCCCACCTCCTCATCTCCTAGACTTTCCTACAGGCTCCACAGTCATCATTTCTGTTCTATGGGGCGCACTGAAGAACTCCCCACCTCAGAAAGGGATCTTCTCACCTTTCTAGAAGGTACAAGTGTCCTTGGCAATTCGGTTCTCTAAAAAAGTTTTCTTTTCCCCTTCCCACTGTATTTATTAATACTGGGGTTCCTTGCAGAGCTTGGAAGCAGGTTGCCCCCAGTGTCAGTTTTTGGCGGTAGTTAGTGTGGGTTTACTCTTGTCTTCTGTTTATCATAGGTCAGTGCAAGTCACTGTGTCAGACCCCCAGGGACTGACTGTTTCCTGATCTGCAGACACAGGCCTGTTGAGGGCTGCACCCGAAGCCTGCACAAGGGCAGCCGCTTCAGAGGGGTGAGAGCACTGAAGGACAGGGCTGTACTATCAAGGGCCCATAGTCACAAATGCAAAAGAGCTCATGAACTTTCAAGGCTGAGACTGCTAACTGTCCCTAATGCTTGTGGGATAAACCACTCCAAAATGTAGTGGCTTACACAAGGATTTGGTATTTCTAAGAGTCAGTGGGTGACTGGGCTCAGCTGGCCTGTTCTGCTCAATATAGTTCTGGCAGCCAGTGTTCTGGCAGCTACATCCAGCTGGTGGCTGGATCTGAGCTGTGGCCAGGTGGCTGGAATGGCTGGAATGGGTCACAGCTGCCAGCTCTCTCTCTCCCGCTCTCTCTCTCTCTCTCTCTCACGCTCTCTCTCTCCCTCTCTCTCTCTCACGCTCTCTCTCTCTCTCTCTCTGTCTCTGTCTTTCTCTCTCTGTCTGTCTTTCTCATATCCCCTCATCATTCAGTAGTCTCATCTGAGTTTCTTTGTTTGAATTCTGGACCCCAAAATAGTGACATGATAAGGCTGCCTATCCTCCTAAGGAGGGGCCCAGAAATGGCTGGAAATGGCACCCAGTTCTACTGGCTACAGAAAGTCTTAGGCCAGTGTCAACAGGATTCAGTAACAGGAGGCAGCTCTGTGAGTGAGCCATGGTAACAGGAGGAATAATGGAGGTAACTACACCTCCATTCCTTCACACCTGTTTTTCTGGGTCTCTGTTATATGCAGTTGAACTTATATAACAACAGACATGTTTCCTAAAGGCAAATCCTTCTGCTTGAGTTTTTGTTTTTCTTAAGCTCTGTTTTACTTTATAGTCATACAAACTCATTTATTATACATATGTATTTTACATATGTATTTATATCTGGAGCCAAGTTGATTCCTTTCTGAAGACAGAGAAATAAATGTTACAAGTAGATCTTGGAAGTAAAATTATTTACAAACCTCACAGCACCAGGCTACTGTATAAAGTTGTCACGGTTGCTGATAAAATAGTATTCCACATTTCTAGACAAAATGAAGACCCCCTGTAATTCCTCCAGTTCCCCCTAGATCCCAAACCCACTCCCTGCCCAAGCACCACAGATCTCTAAATCACTCTGTATTTAGCCTGACTTTTTCTATTGTGGTAAAAATAATAACAACATAAAATTTACCATCCTACCATTTTAAGCTTATGTTTCAGTAATGTGATGTATATAACATTTTATGCAACCAATTTCCAGAACTTTTTCATCTTGCAAAACTAAATCCCTATGCACCTTGAAAACACCCCCCATACTGATTTCTATAAAAGTTGTGCTAGTTTACATACTCACCAACAATGTAGGGGGAACAAGCTTAAATACCAAATGGCTCCTCAGGTGAAAAATCCAAAGTACAAATAAAGAGCAAAATAAAAGATGGATAAAAGGGAACAGGGAGATTGATCTTTTGCAAATGGGAAGGGGATCTGGAGATGGGGAAGGGGAAGGTATGGTACATGCAAATACAATGCAAGTTGTCGTTATGTTTTACAAATGTGTACTAATGAATAAAAAACACTCTCCAATTCCCCTTGTCCAATCCCCCGGAACTCAGCATTCCATTTTCCATCTCTATGGATTTGACTGCTCTCGATGCCTCATATATGTGGAATGAGACAGCATCCATCCTTTTGTGATTGGCTTATTTCACTTAGCACGATGTCTTCAAGGTTCATTCATGTAGCATGTGTCAGGATTCCCTTCTCTTTAACGGTGTATTACACTGCACAAACACACCACAGTGTGTTCATCCTTCTATCCATACATGGAGACCTGGCTGTCTCCAACCCTTGTTGGTGTGAATGTGGATGTGCAAAGGAGAGCTTGCTTGATTTTTGTGAACTTCTCCAAGCACCTCCTGGATCTCTTCCCCTGAGCTCACCTTTCCACACACAACTCTGCACCAGCACTCTAAGCTCAATTATTAATTCCAGAACCCATTGACCAGGCCAATTAACCACCCAGGGAATGGCCAGGTGTTTGGTCCTCCTCAGGAAGACAGAAGATGTTACCCACATATACAACTCCAGACCACAGTAGAAGTAAGCAGCAGAGTCAGGCCCTGACATTACTCCTCTGTATGCCATGAACTTGTCTGAGTAGCCACCGTGATAGTGAGACCAGGCTTCTGGGACTTGTGCATTCAATGCCCTGCACTTCTGTGGTCTCTGACTGTCTGGGAATGGCCTCAGGTTTTTGAGTTCCCATCATTTTAGGTTGTGAGACATGTAGAAGAGAGTAATGGAAGACCTCACCAGAGAGGGTGGCTCCAAATCCAGGACCCTGGGTCAGAAGGAGCAGAAAATATCATCCATAACTCCAGATAGCCCAACCAAGAAGGCAGAGCTTACACTGAGGATTCTAGGGGATAATATAGCATTTAGAAAAACATCCATTTAGTAGGTATTAAGCCCTATACCAGTCACTATGATCCCCACTCTATAAAAAGACATAGTTCCTACTCTCAAAAAACTGGCAGTCCAGGGAGAGAATAGGCTCATAGGTAAATACCTGCAAGGCAGTGGTAAGTGCCCAAGAAAGTCATTATGGGACAGTGGGGCCCTCAAGACCAGACTCTAGACCTACCCCAGGGCCCTAGGGAGGTATGATTTTGTAGGCCTGTGAGGCTGGGCAGAAGGATTAAAGGCAGCATAAAAGTACAGAGGCACAGGTACCCTATGCAACTAGAGGAAAGGACCAGGACAGGGATGGCATATTAGCTTTCCTGTCACTGAAACAAAATACTCAACATTGGAAAGTCAAAGGAGAGGTTTATTTTGGCTCACAGTTTCAGTGAGTTCAGTCTGTGGACATCTGACTCCAGGGCAGAAACGCCATGTTGAAAACGCCTGGCAGAGAAAAGCTGTTCATGCCATGGTGACCAGGAAATGGAGTGAGAAGAAAGGAGCCAGGGACAGAAAACACCTTTCCAATGCACAGTCCCCGTAATTCACATCCAAGAATGTCACCTAATAGTAAGTCAGCTGTAGCACCCCTATGATCCAATCACCTTCCAAACACATGCAATATTTAGGGAATATTTTAGATCTAAACCATAACATTCTGCTCCTGGGCCCCAAAGGAGTCATGTCCATCTCTTTATCCAAAGTGCACTTAGTCTATCTCTAAGAGTTGTTAAAGTCTCAACAGTTCCAGCATTTCTTAAAAGTCCAAGTCCTTCACTCCCTCCACCTACAGATAATGGGGAAAAAAAGAACGAAGATGCATCTTGTACAGGTTCAAGCACTCAATGATAAATTAAATGTATTGTATGCCTAAAATGTACTGATAAAAGAATTTTTTTAAAAAGTCCAAGTCCAAAGTGTCCTTTGAGACTCAAGGCAAACTCTTAACTGTGTCCCCTATAAAAATCAAAAGGAAAGTGAAACACTTCCCATAGTGGCACAAGGTAAATATTACATTCCAAAAGGGAGAAGCGGGAACATATTGAAATCAGATCAAAGCAAGGCTGAAACCTAGCAGGGCAAACATTAACTCCTAAAGACCCACGTCCACCACCTGGGACAAGCTATGGTAAAAAGTGATCTCCAAAGGCTTTGAGCAGCCCTACCCCTATGGCATTCCTGTTTGCAGCCTAATACTCTCTCTTGGGCTGGCTACACTCTCTTGATACCTTCTATGGCCAAAGTTTCACATTCCTGACATTCGCAACTTCCTGAAATCTCCATTGTATCTTTGGCTTCACTCTCACAGCTTCATATTTCACCCTCTCAGGGGCCTTCTGAATCTAAGTGGGAGCCCCTATGATCCCATAACTCTTGCATTTTTCATGCCCTTAAAACCAAGACCAAGGTCAGCTGCCAGTGAGCGCAGTAGGCAGCTCCCTTGGGCATTGGCTGTAGAGGCTTCTGAGTGCCTAGATGACAGAGCATTGTGAAACAAATCCTAAGAATCAATTCCCTAGGCAGTTCTTCTTGATTAGGGGGCCAGGTAGCTCTCTTCTCAAATGAAAGCTTTACACGTTTGTACCTCTGACCCAGTGATGGGTGGAATCTTGCTGATTCCTGAGGTACCCTCAGCCATCTTTCCTATTATCCTCATGCAAAGTACTTGGTCTTTTTCTAGTTCTAATCTTTTCAGCAACCAAGCTCTCCATGGCCCTAACTTTACAGACACTTTCTTTCCCTTGAAACTGTAAATTTTCATATTATTTAGCTCTAGTTTTTGTTCCCAATTTTTATGTAAATCTGGGTAAAAGCAGCAGCAGTACCTGTGCCATAGCCTGAACTTCGGACTGCTCTGAAATTTCTTCCACTAGATTAATCCACCACTCTTAATCTCAGTTTTTGCAAAGTCTTAAATATGGACAAATAAAACAGATTAAAACTAGACCCATATCTCTCAACATGCACTAAACTAAAATTGAAGTGGATCAAAGATCTAAATATTAAAACAGAAACACTAAATTTGCTGGAAGATAAGTTAGGTAGAACTCTTGAAGACATCAGCATAGGAAAAGACTTTATGAACAAAACCTCAGTAGCATGAGAACTAGCACAGAGAATCAACAACTGGGATCTCATCTTATTAAAAAGCTTCTGCACTGCAAGAGAAACCACCAACAGAGCTAACAGACAACCTACAATGTGGGGAAAAAATTTTACCAGCTGTTCCTCAGACAAAGGTCTACTCTCTAGAATATATAAAGAACTTAAAAAAATCAGAGCCCCCAAATTTAAAGGCCCAGTTCAAAAATGGGCATCTGAAATGAACAGACATTTCTCAGACAAAGAAGTAAAAGCAGCAAATAAACATAGGAAAAAATGTTCAATATCACTGGTCATTTGAGAGATGAAGATGAAAACAACACTGAGATTCCACTTCACTCCAGAAAGAATGGCTGCCGTCAAGAAATCAATCAATAACAAATGCTGGCCGGGTTGTGGGGAGAAAGAAACACTTCTCCATTGTTGGTGGGAGTGCAGACTGGTCAAGAACTGTGGAAATCAATATGGAAATACCTCAAAAAACTAGGATTAGAGGTCCCATTTGACCCAGCTATTCCCCTGCTGAGTATCTTCCCAAAAGAATTAAAAGAATCATACCTCAGCAATATATGCACACCCATGCTTATAGTGGCACAGTTTGTAATAGCTAGAGCTTAGAAACAGCCCAATTGCCCATCAACTGGAGACTGGATAAAGAAAATGTGTTTTTTGTATAAAATGGAGTACTACTCAACCATAAAAAATGAAAAACTAGAGTCATTTTTAGCTAAATGGATGCACATTGAGGCCATACTCTTAAGTGAAATAAATAGGACATGCGTAAATACCAAATAGTTTTTCTGGTGTGAGAAACTGAAAACGTAAGTAAAAATCAAAATGTATAATAGATAATTGAAACAGGAAGGAAAGGGCTAAAGGGGAAGAGGAAGTGAGAGGGGTAGGAGAAAGAAAGAAGGAAAAAGAAAAATATGAGAAAAGGAAAAAATGGAAAAAGTCTTTGTAAATAGGGAGGGTGGAGGGGATGAAGGGAGGGTAGGGGAATGGGGAAAAAATAAAAACCAAGATGCATCATGTAAAGGTACAAATTCTCAATGATGAATGTCATCATATTGTATTATTGTATCATATTGGTACCTGAAATGTACCAATAAACTTAATGGAAAGAAACAAGAACCCAGAGTATACAGCCAAAAGAAAATATGGGCAAATGAGGACAAATTTTCTGCCACCTTGTAATACACATGGCCTCTAGTTTAATGGCCAATGGAGTTCTCGCTCATCCCCAACTGAAACCTTCTGAGTCTGGCATTTATTGTCTGCATTTCATCAGCATTCTGGGCTTCTAAGCTCAGCTTACAACACTCTAGGGCTTTTCTAGACAGTGTCTCCAAACTTTTTCAAATTCCTCCTCCCACAAAGCAGTTCCAAAGACTTATAAACCATGTAATCAGATACAGTCACAGCAATACAATAGCACAGAGAGAGAGAGTCAGAGACAGACAGAACCCAAGGACAGAATATACCTTTCCAGGTCACACCCCCAGTGACTTACCTCCAACCAGGTCCCACCTCTCAATAGTATGCCAGCTATAGCATCCTCATGATTCATTCACCTTCCAAACACGTAAGACATTTGGGGGAAATTTTAGATTGACATAATAATGGCAAGATAAAAGCTCCTGCAGCCAAATGTGAGGGCTGTGTGCTTGCAATTGCCATGAAGAAGAGACTATCAGGCTGCGTGGAGAAGTCCTTTCCAGCCACACTGAGACAGATGCAGGGAGAGGAGAAGACTGGGGCCAGGAGGACCAGTTAGGAGACTCTGTCAGCCTATTTCAGGACACGTATGAGTCCCAAACTCCTGCTGAAATTTTAAGAGACTTTTTAAAGTTTTAAAAAGAAGAAACAAGCTACATTGATGCTGGATGATAAAATGAAAGAGTGGCACCTGAGGCCAAAATGAAGGAAATTTCTTCAGGTACCTCTAGAGATGAAGGTGCTGTCTGCCTGCCCTTGATGTGCCATCCATGACCTCCTCTACCCATGAGGGCACAGAAGAGGCTAGGAAGGTGGGGGGAGGGGGCAAGGGGCACATGAAAGGCCTCCAGTGACAGGCACTGCCTCTCCTGGCTCTGCTGTCCACAGCACCCAAGGTCTCCCTCAGTACAGGTATGAGCTCAGCAATGTAGGGATGCTGCTGATTTGAAATGTCCCACCCACCTATCAGGAACTCCCACATCTATGACAGAGCAACTACCTAGCCTCCAAGAAACTCACTGCCACATGGCTCTAAGTTTCTGCCCTGCTCCTGCCCCAGACCTCCAAGCAGCAGTGCAAGAACAACCAGTTTCCCTTCCCCTTTGCACCAGGTGGGTCCCATGTGCAGGTTTTGTTCATCCTGGGCAAGTGAAACAGGAACACAACCCAAGAGGACCTTACACTGATCAAATATTAATGTAGTGATACTGAACACCAGGACTGTGCTACAGGTTAAGTGAATATGCAACTCATCTAAATGCCACAACAGCATCATGGTAATGAGCTATTGTACCCATTTGACAGATTAGTAGCTGAGACTCAGAGCGATGAGAGCATTTGCCCAAGCCCACATAGCTCACAGTGGCAAAGTTGGTCCTGAGCCCCAGCAGCCTGGCCCCAGGTCCCAAACTGTGGAACTCTGCTCTAGCATCTTCCTGAGCAAGGACCAACCTGAGAAGCAGAGCATCATCATCCCTTCATGAAACACATGCAGGCTAAGACATGGGAAGACACATCCAAAAATCTCTAATTTCCCTTTTTAATGATATGCATGAAGAAATACATAAACATGGAGAGAAAATAATGGAACAACAGGAAAGGTTGCTTTCAGATGCAAAATCCCACATCACATTTTACAACTCAGAGGTGAAGAAAGGTAAAGGAAACATTCAGTGGAGACTGAGAACAGACCAAATTTTGCAGAAACAGCATCATAGAATAAGATGAATTTAGCCACTTTTCCTGGAACACAGGACAAAAGACCCAGTGGATGAGCATGCAGATGGAGCCACAAGAGGGAGCCTTCATACCTGAGCAATAGCAAATGAACAAAGGTAATAGAGGGGAGGAGGCAGGAACAAAATTCAAAGAAAAAAATAATCTGCCTTGAGGGAAAATAAATCAAAACTGAAAGAGCAAAGACAGTGAATCAGTTCCTAGGCACATCCTGAAGGAAAAATAAATTTTCAAGCATCCAATTTGGGGGGTATCAAATGAGTTGGGATAGAATGAGCTAACAGGGCAGAAGGTGAAATCCTGTTGCATCTCCACAATGATAAGAATCAGAGGAAGACAAAAGAGCAAATGTTCCTAAGGTGAAAGAGCCCGAAGACATATCACTTCATCCTTCTGAGAAAAAAAAATTACTTGAAGAATTCCTACGTATTTGTCACTTACTATTTCCTAACAAATTACCCCAAACCAGTGTATTAGTCAGGGTTCTCCAGAGCAACAGGACCAATGGGAAAGATGGATAGATAGATGGACATTTGAATGGATACATACAAAGATACAGATATATAGAGACATAGATGAGAGAGAGGGACAGAGTGAGGGGGAAGGGGGAGGGGGAGAAGGAGTGGGAGAGGGAGGAGAGGGAGACAGTGATGGAGACAGAGACTTCTCATGGAGGCTGAGAAGTTCCAGCACCTGACATCTGCAAGTTGAAGACAAGAAAAACCAATGATATGATTTAGTCCATATCCAAAGGCCTGAGAGCCAGGGGAACCGATGTGTAAATACCAGTTCAAGGGCAGAAGAGTAAGGAATGGGATGCCCTAGCTCAAGCAGTGAGGCAGGAAAAAAAGGGCAAATTCGTCCTTCTGACTTTGTTCATTCCAGGCTCTGGATGGGTGGGGCGGTGCCCCCCACACTGTGAGAGCCATCTTCTTTATTCAGTCCACACCCAGAAGCACCTCAATGATATCCCGGCAGCTGTGTCTAACCTGGGCTCCTGAGACCCCTCAGGTTGACAAAGTTACCATCGCAGAGAGTCTGGGCTTGGCAGGTCTGGGGGCCGCAGGGGACATGCTCCCTCTCCCCCAGGGTCTGCAGGGCATCCAGAGGCTCTGTGTGTACATCTCCTACCCTTCTCCTGGGGTCTCTGGGTGAAGCAGAAGGCCAAGAGGGAGGGCAGAAGAGGCAAGTGCAGACGCAGCCTGGTGTCTGTCCACCTCAGCCAGCAGACTCCCGCCTGGCGTGCTCACATGGCCAAGGCTACCGCGGAAGGAAGTGGGGAGGAAGTGTGGGAGGTGTGGACAGGGGTAGGAGCCCTGACCCATCTCTGCACATGCCACCCCCAGAAAGGAACTGATGGAATTAAGGCTGCTGAACAACAGAGGCAAATTACAAAAGTTAACCTGCAGAATACAGTGTTGCAACAGTTTCTATTAGCATATACGTTAACATAACATGAAGATTATATCTTTAAAAATTATAAATAAACAATAATAATCTGGATGTAAAAGCCTAAATAATTTCAACAAATTACAGTGCTAAGTGGAGGTGGGTAGTAAGAGATTAAAAGCATATTACATTTCTTATTTTATTTTTCATTTTACTAAAAATAAAGCAAAATTTCATAACAAAATAATATGAGAATAACAGTAATTAATACACCATGTATCATTATCTTCAAAGTAGTTACTGAGTACAAGACACAGAAACAAAACTCTCTCTCTTTTTTTTTTTGTTACAGGGGATTGAACTCGGGTCCTTCCGCTTTCGAGGCAGGCGCCAGAACCACTGAGCTACATCCCCGGCCCTCAAAACTCTCTCTTACATAAAAGGAACAGATAATAGAAAAACTTTCTTTACAGTGAACTAAGAGAAACAAGCAATATAAATAAAACAAATGTACATATACATTAAATATTTTTTGAAACAATGAGATAGGTAATTTGAGAAATTATTAAACTTCTCCCAACTTCCTACTTATCTGTCATATATATATATATATATATATATAAAATTTTAGTTTCTCCTATGAGAAAAACCATGTGATATTTAATCTTGTGTGTCTGATTTATTTCACTTAACCTTATGTTCTCAAGTTGCACTCATTTTCCTACAAATGCCTTAACTTTACCTTTCTTTATGGCAGAGTAGTACTCCATTGTGTGTAAATACCACAGTTTCCTTATCCATTCATCTACTGATGGACATAATGCTGTTGCCAGGATCTAGTTATTATGAATTGTGCTGCTATAAACAAAGGCTGTTCGTACATCAGGGTGGTATGACGTCTTCAACTCTTTGGGGAAAATAACTAGAAGGAGAATAGCTGAGTAAAATGGAATTTCTATTTTTAGTTTTTTGAGGAATCTACACACTGATTTCTGTAGTGGTTGCACTCCTTTACATTCCCACCAACAGTGGAGAAGGGTTCCTTTTTCCCCACATCCTCATTTGTTATTAGTTGATTTCTTGATAGTAGCCATTCTGTCTGGAGTAAGATGGTAGCTCAGTGTAGTTTTAATTTGCATTTCTCTAATGGCCCAAAATGGTGACCACTTTTTCAGGTAATTGTTGGCTATTTGTAGGCTATTTGTACTTCTTCTTCTGATAAAGTGTCTGTTCATTTTGGTTGCCCATTATTTTGGTTGCCCATTTTTTGATTGGGCCTTTTATTTTGGGGAGTCTAACTTTCTGAGTTCTTTATATATTCTAGACGTTGGTTCTCTGTCCGAGGAATAGCTGGAAAATTTTTTTCCCATTCTGTATTTTGTCCTTTCACTCTATTGTTTGTTGGCTTTGCTGTGCAGAAGCTCTTTAATTTGATATGATCCCATTTGTTGATTGTTTCTTGTGCCGTTGGGGTTCTGTTTTATTTTTTAATTGAGCAGAGAAATACTAGTTAAACCATATATTTTTCCTTAAAGTTAATAACTAGTATAATAAAATAAGATAGATAGAGTCTGAAACATGAGGACAAAACACACAGTGAAAAAATTAGCAATATAACAAAAATAGTTTTGGGGGAAAGACCTAAAAAAGCAAAAGCATTGATTAAAGGGCAGGTACTATTCACTAGGTGCTGCGTGAACTATGTTAACCTATTCCATTTACATAAGAACCTCCTCAGGCCAGGCCTATTCCAATCCTCATTTTATAGATGAAGACACTGAGCTGTTTAAGTAATTTGCCAGAGTTGACTCCGCTAGTAAGAAGTAGATACGGGATTTAAACATAGGGACTGAGAATCCAAAGCCCAAGTTCTCAAAATGCAGCTATTCTCATTGCAAACTCACTGGTCATCACCTCAACTTACTCTTCACCACATCTCGACCAGTTGTCACATTAAGTCCTAACAGCTTCTCCTCCATTAAAAGACAGACTGGGGGACTGGGGATTTAGCTCAGTGGTGACGCTGCCTGCCCCACAAGTGCAAGGTCCTGAGTTTGATCCCTGGTATCAAAAAAAAGACAGACAGACAGACTGAGACGAGATGCTGAGCCCACCTGTCCACTGATATTTGCCTGACACTGAGACACGTGTGTGCAACAGCCACTGCCCCTGCCCTGCAATCACACGCCACTTAGACATAAAAGAGAAAATCGACACTTTTCATAAGAAGGACTCATAGCAAGGAAGGGGTTCGATGATCCAGTCGGGAAGGCCACAGAAGCTGCCTGGGAGAGTTGACATTTGAGCAGAGAGGTGACCAGGAGGCGCTGAGGACACCACACACAGCAACCCCTTCTGCCCCTCATTCCAACATCTCCATCACCACATCCTATTGGCTTTATGCCTCCAGTCACTTCCTGAGTGCTCTTTATTTATTGATGTGCCCATAGCCATCTCCCAGGGCCCAGGAGTTCTGAGTTCCAGGATGTTGGACTCTGGTTGTGTCTACTTCCTGCTGTCTCTGCCACCCCTGAAATGGAGCCAGCACACATTGGACGGTAGACGCATTGCTATCCCCACAGATGGACAGCAAAGGACAGGGAGTCTCAGAATGCAGCTCAGCTGCCTCTACCCTTGCTTTGTGAGGCTGCTGCCGCCAAGCCCAAGCACACCCTGTGCTGTCACCTACAGGCTCCCCAAAGATCACAGGGGCCCAGCTGGCCGTGGGATCATACGCAGCCACCTCCTGGTATCAGGCAGGGCAGAACTCATGGGGCAAATGCAGGAAGCTAAGAGGGAAGGTGGTTGAAACTGTAATAGAGGACACTCAGAATCAGAAGAAAAGCCCCACTCATCAAGTACTGGGACACGCTGAGTCCACTCTTGGGAGCGACAAATAGTCAGCTCCATGCTCAGAGGGCTGAAGTTGTGGATGATGCCTGCGTCCTTGCTGGAGACATCCATAAGCACTTGAGCTGCTGTGTTTGCAGGCAGGAGGCACCAGGAGGCGGGACCTGAGTCTGAGTCCCCTCCCACCACTAATCCACGGAGTGACACTGGGACCTGTCTTCAAACAGAGGAGGAAAGGACCGTCTCCTCATGAAGCCTTCTTTCATTGTCCACAAGGGGAGGCCGCTGCCCCTCTGAGGTGAGGGAGAGGATGCTGGAGGGTCCAGCAGGCAGGCAGCTGCTTGGGGACAGGGCTGCCGCTTCACTGGACACTCAAAGCTTTGGTGGCCTTTCCGCAGCCTGGGACCACTGTAGCTCACAAAGAAGGGAAGCAGCTGGAGGAGCCCAGGACAAGTTGTTTAGTTGAAACTTAAAACAACAAGACCCATATGGAGAGGAAGTTATTTTTAAAGGACTGAAATGTCTAATTTGCATAACCTGTATTTCTTGTTCATATTTGCACCCAGTGGGTGTTATATGAATATTTGAGTACTTGATGATGGATTAATAGAATAATATAATTTGCCAGGGCCTCTCACTGTTGAGGAGTGTTCAAACTAACTGTTCCCTTTTCTTTTTCTTTCTTTCTTTTTTTTTTTTTTTTTGCAAGCTACCAGTATATCGAAAAAAAGTTTAAAAGTGCAATGGTTTGGGCAAAATTATAGTATGTCCTAAAAGTTTAC